>JAWWNI010000558.1:1820000-2165487 GCA_034642065.1 Darevskia nairensis
GTCATGCTGGCCACATAACCCGGAGGCTGTCTTCAGACAAACACCAGCTCCCTCGGCCTATAGAGCGAGATGAGCACGCAACCCCAGAGTCGGACACGACTGGACCTGATGGTCAGGGGTCCCTTTACCTTTACTATTTAAGCATGTGCACTTAATTCTCCATTTGAAATCAACGTGACTTAGATCGGTCAATCTTTAGCTGGATAAAGTTGTTTAGTTATGAACCAGGTTGTTTAGTGACGAACCCCAACTATTTAGTGATGAAATGAACACTTTCCAGTGAGATATATTTTCAGTTAATAGTTTTGAGGTGCACCAAAAGGTCTACCCAAGCTATTTCTACTCAAGTTACAGGTAGGTAGCCGTGTTGGTCTGCAATAGTCAAAACAAAATAAAAAATAAACAAATTCCTTCCAGTAGCACCTTAGAGACCAAACTTAGTTGGTCTCTAAGGTGCTACTGGAAGGAATTTTTTATTTTTTATTTTGTTTTTATTTCTACTCAAGTTATACATAAGACCTTATTAACTGGTATTACCATAATGCTGTTCTTATAGGACATTTCCTGCTAAAGAGCTATTCCACCAGAGTACTTTGAGCTCTGTTCCCCAAGAATATAGTATTTTAACTATATTTGTTGGCTTCTAAGTTTGTTTTGTTAGGTCGTTCATCCAACGCAGATGTGCAGTCAAGCGAATTGCACCTAATGGGAGAACAGGCAAAAGTTCTGTCTTTCAGTGTTTTCAGTTTTATAAAAACTGTTTCCATTTTGGTGTCAAACTGTATTAAGGAACGGGGGGGGGGTGAAAGAGAGAGTTTCTCTCTGGCAATGGTAATTGATTGTTAAACTGGAGGTTGAAAGGCAGGTTGTGGATTTCCAAATGTATTCTTAACTTAGTCAATCAGCAAAGCAGATCATTAAACACCCAAAATGTATAGTCCTAATTTTATGGCTTGAAGTTAAATAGAAGAGGTATGCATTTTAATGTGTTAAAAGAACATTGTACAGAAAACTATGCAGCCAGGGGTGTTCACTAGATTGACTGTGGGGAAAGGTAGGTTCTCATCTAAGTTCAGCCATGGACTTTGTTGGTACCGGTAGTTCTTAGCATCCATGCTATGGTTGAAGTGAGAGCCATTTCCTTCAGAAGGGGTGGGGGGTGGGGGCACATGACCTCTAAACCGGTAGCCTGAAAGTGATAGTCCAAGAAAAAAAACCCTCTGCTACATGTATGAGATAATACTTAGGAACCTTCCTCGCAGGTCTATTCTGGATAAATGTGTGAGTCTTTGTCCAGTAAAAGCCTTACACAGCACTTTCCCAGAATATATGATGGTCAGTATCAAAGAAGCTTGTGGGACGCGGGTGGCGCTGTGGATTAAACCAAGGAGCCTAGGGCTTGCCGATCAGAAGGTCGGCGGTTTGAATCCCCGTGACGGGGTGAGCTCCCGTTCCTTGGTCCCTGCTCCTGCCAACCTAGCAGTTCGAAAGCACGTCAAAGTGCAAGTAGATAAATAGGTACCACTCCGGCGGGAAGGTAAACGGGGTTTCCGTGCGCTGCTCTGGTTCACCAGAAGCGGCTTTGTCATGCTGGCCACATGATCTGGAAGCTGTACGCCGGCTCCCTCGGCCAATAACGTGAGATGAGCGCGCAACCCCAGAGTCGGTCACGACAGGACCTGATGGTCAGGGGTCCCTTTACCTTTTTATCAAAGAAGCTAACATTCCATACCACCAAGAATGCTGAAACGTTTAGATATAGAACCCAAAACATTGTGCTTTCTGGTAAAGAGACCTGCCTTCAGATGTCTTTTTAAAATAGGATAGCTGCTTATTTCCTTGACCTCTGCTGGAAAGGCGTTCCACAGGGCGGGCGCCACTACCGAGAAGGCCCTCTGTCTGGTTCCCTGTAGCCTCACTTCTCGCAATGAGGGAACCGCCAGAAGGCCCTCAGCATTGGACCTCAGTGTCTGGGCTGAACGGTGAGGATGGAGACACTCCTTCAGGTATACAGGACCGAGGCCGTTTAGGGCTTTAAAGGTCAGCACCAACACTTTGAACTATGCTCGGAAATGTACTGGGAGCAATGTAGAGACCCCAGGATAGAGCAAACAAAAACCCTCATTGGAAGAGATAATAATAATAATAATAATAATAATAATAATAATAATAATATAATTTATTTATACCCTGCCCATCTGGCTGGGATTCACCAGCCACTCTGGGCGGCTTCCAACAGAACATTAAAATACAATAATCTATTAAACATTAAAAGCCTCCCTAACAAGGGCAGCCTTCAGATGTCTTCTAAAGGTCTGGTAGTTGTTGTTCTCTTTGACATCTGAAGGGAGGGCGTTCCACAGGGCGGGTGCCACTACCGAGAAGGCCCTCTGCCTGGTTCCCTGTAACTTGGCTTCTCACAGTGAGGGAACCACCAGAAGGCCCTCGGCACTGGACCTCAGTGTCTGGGCTGAACGATGGGGGTGGAGACGCTCCTTCAGGTATACAGGACCGAGGCCGTTTAGGGCTTTAAAGGTCAGCACCAACACTTTGAACTATGCTCGGAAATGTACTGGGAGCAATGTAGAGACCCCAGGATAGAGCAAACAAAAACCCTCATTGGAAGAGATGTTTGATAGTGGAATCGACTCCCTCTGGAGGTTATGGACTATCCTTCCTTGGAGGTTTTTAAGCAGCGGTTGGATGGCCACGTGTCATGGATGCTTAGTTGAGATTCCTGCATTGCAGGGGGTTGGACTAGATGACCCCCAGGGTCCCTTCCAACTCTACGATTCTATGAATTATGTGGCTCCTTGGAATTGTGCATGCATGAACGAGAGTGTTTATGGATTTCTGGAATCTTACAGAATGCAAGCTAAATTTACTAGTAGATGTATGTGAAGCCTCCTTTGAAATTGTCAATCTGCTGCTGCTGCCAAACTCTTGGTAGAACTTATGATAAAATATTTGTGGCACATGAAGTACAATGCAATATTTAAATTCTATGTATTTTTATAGAAAAGAAAGATCCAGTGTCTGCTTTTAAGGAGACAGCTTTCTAAACTATTTATTTCTTCTTGTTTTGCAGGGCAAAAGCCTTACAGTTGCTGAGCTCCCGACAGCAGTATTTTTTTTCAGCTGGGTTTATATAAACAACATTACATTTTTTTCAGCTGTTCTTTTTTCCCTGTATCTCTGAGTATTTTAAACTATAGCCCCAAAGATCTCCAGGAGGAGATAGCTACAAGTCATATAGCAGATGCCAATTTAATGGCACTGTACTCTAAATTGTACTATGTTGGAGCACATTAAGGGCTCGCTGAACACCAAGCTATAAATATTATTCCAGTTTGTACAACTAATTAAAAAAGATCCATGTGTGTTTACTGAAATTGCATAATATGGGCTAAGAAAGTCAATTTCCATTTAGAAGAGTCTGTTAATTGAAGTGGCAGGAGATATAAGAAGGTCAGAGGAAGTGAGAAATGAGCTATGAAAACGTAATTTAAGGTGCAGTTGTAAGCATGTTGATAAAGCCATTGCTGATGCACACCCCAATATATCAATGTGGATGACATTTGGATGCTATTGAAGGCAGTAGTTTTTGCCCCAGACCCCTAAGAACCGCTTCATATGGTGGAACTGAGCAGCTTATTCGTATGCCCAGAAGCAGTGGCAGACCTTGGGGTCTCAAATTTCAGGGGTTGCCCAATTTTAACATTGCCCAGAGGCTTTGCATCCAGCATAACCAAACCAGTCACACCTCTCTAAATCCAGCTCTGCCAAAGGCAAAGTTCCAAACCATGCAGGAAGGAACCCACCACTGTGGCTCCTCCTCCTGGCATAAAAAGGTATTAGGTCCAGTCGCGGACGACTCTGGGGTTGTGGCGCTCATCCCGCTCTATAAGCCGAGGGAGCCGGTGTTTGTCTGCAGACAGCTTCCAGGTCATGTGGCCAGCATGACTAAGCCGCTTCTGGCGAACCAGAGCAGCGCACGGAAACGCCGTTTACCTTCCCGCCGGAGTGGTACCTATTGATCTACTTGCACTTTGATGTGCTTTCGTACTGCTAGGTTGGCAGGAGCTGGGACCGAACAACGGGAGCTCACCCCATCGCGGGGATTCGAACCGCCAACCTTCTGATCGGCAAGCCCTAGGCTCTGAGGTTTAACCCACAGCATAGTATTGCCAAAAAAGTGAATGTTGGGGGTTTTGGTGTTTTTGTTTTTTAAAGTGGGTTGCCCTCATCATTTCCTTTGGACACCACAGAGCTTTATTTCGCTAGCTAGCAAGAGCAGTGGCTGCAAGTGACTGCTCTAGACACTTCTATAGGAGAAAAGGTGCAAAAAAGGCTTTGGCCATAGATGGCTATGGGTGAATTAAGCCCTTGGGCCAAAAATGGAAAGCCGCATGCTGCAAACAATGAGGAAGGGGCTTTGTGTTCATAAAGGTAAAGGTAAAGGGACCCCTGACCATTAGGTCCAGTCATGTCCGACTCTGGGGTTGCGGCGCTCATCTCGCTTTATTGGCTGAGGGAGCCGGCGTACAGCTTCCTGGTCATGTGGCCAGCATGACTAAGCCGCTTCTGGCGAACCAGAGCAGCGCACGGAAACGCAGTGACACTGAGTGCCTATACATTTGAAAGCAATACGAGGCCACCCAAAAACAAGAGAGTGGTTTCCACATACTTGGTTGCAGGCAGGGGTGACACACCCTAGACATGGAGAAGTATATCTGGAGAAGCTCACCTGGTACACAATCAACATCTTGGAGGTCCTAGGACTTAGAGATTGTTGATGGCAGCTGAATCAGTGGGGGAAGGGGGAAGGGACTGAATAATAACCAAGGAGTTGAGCAGACTATGAGTCCATCAGGGGTGCCAACTTCAATAAAATATTGGGGTGGGGGCCATAGCTGTCAACCCTCCCTTTTTTTGGCGGGAAACTCCCTTATTCCAATGCCATTCCCCGCTGCTATCCTGGATTGTTGATATCCCTTAAATTTCCTGGATTTCAAAGGAAGCAGCTCCTCTCCCTCCCTGCCAGCCAGGGAGGCTCCTCAGCTGCGTTGCTCGGCTGCCAATAAGGAGTCTGAGACCGACTGGGGGCGGAGCTTGCATGCCTTGTGCAGCCAGACCCTCACGCCCAACCAGCCAGCCAGCCTGCCTGCCGTCTATGCGCTCGCTCTTTCGCTCACCCGTTCGTGTGCAGCCTCTGGAGCGCAGGGTGGCGAGGCTACTTGGTGCCATTGCACCGCCCTTGTGGCATCCCTTATTTTCAAATCCGAAAGTTTGGGAAAATCCCTTATTTTCAAATCCGAAAGTAGACAGCTATGGTGGGGGCAGGTAAGACCCACCCTGCATAATAGATCACATGACATGGTGCGTACACACCTTTTGAATCGCAATGCCCATCAACTGGGGAGGCTGGCCCCCTCAAATATTTTATTGGGAAGACTGAAGAAGACCCCTCGGTCCCTATGGAGCCATCAGTTATTTGCAATTCAGACATGGAATGTCAGGAGCACAGAAGAAATTGGAAGGGGGGGAGTAGAGCAGAAATTGGTCTGCTGAAATGCCTACATTGGGTTCAATTTCTCTGTCAATAAGTCCAGAAAGAACTCCCACCATAGAGACAGCCTTACTGCCATTCTTGGATGATCAGCCTTGTAAAATGATTGCACCAAGGTTCATCTAAAGCAGGCACCCCCAAACTCGGCCCTCCAGCTGTTTTGGGACTACAGTTCCCATCATCCCTGACCACTGGTCCTGTTAGCTAGGGATGATGGGAGTTGTAGTCCCAAAACAGCTGGAGAGCCGAGTTTGGGGATGCCTGATCTAAAGGTTGTCAACCTGGGAAGCTAGCTCATCCGGGAGAAGGAAAACTCTTTATCTTAAATCTCTGCTACCTTATGGGATATCTTCTGGAGAAGAAAAGACTTAAGGAGTAAACTGTACACAAATCTAGAGTGGCGACACTAAGAAGGTTGGATGGTGCCTTGTATGCATCCTTCCAGCAGGTAAGAAATGTATTGCTCTGCTTCCCTTTGGACCACATCGATGAGGCCAAGCAGGGGAATCATCTTGCCATCTGGGCAGCTCATGACCAGGGCCGGCGCGTCCATTAAGGCGAACTAGGCAGTTGCCTAGGGCGCCCAAATGGAGGGGGCGCTGGCCAGCCTGCCCTCCGCCCCCCGCCCCCGCCCGGTGCCGCCCCAACCAGCGGTGGAGCAAGCAGCTTGGGGTAAAATCTGCGGCGGCGGGGGCGCCAAAATGGAGGGGCGCTGGCCAGCCTGCCCCTCACCCCCCGCCACCGCCCGGTGCCGCCCCAACCAGCGGCGAAAACCGCGGCGGCGCAGGGCATCCGGCCGGCAGGGGGCAGGGCACCACACGTCATGCGCAATGACGTCATGTGGCCCACCCCCTCGCCTAGGGCGCCAAAATCCCTAGCACCGGTCCTGCTCATGACCTTCATACACACTGCCCAGGCTTGCACCCCGAAGAGGTCACTTCAGTGCTGCTAACACAGTGGTTTGACTTCACCCTCAGAGGTGCACTCCATTGTCTCTCAAGACAGATGGATGCCAACAGACAACATCTAAAGCAGCAGAGCAAAGCAGTCTTGGACGTTTGTGGGTAGAGTGGTCACTAATGGGAGCATGGATATCAATAAAGTGCCCAAAAGCTAGCTAACACACTGAGCAGAAACACAGCATTTCCTTGGAATGGATCTGGGCTTGTCTTGAGACTGACCCATAGAATGTTTACTTGTTCTTGGTCATATTATGTTCTACAGTTGAGATTAGTACATAACCCAGATGCAAGGATTGGTAAAAGGGACCTCTGAAAGGATCTTGCCAAGTTACTTGGTCCTACTTTTGCCTGCTTTTAGCACTTGCATAAATTTAATGTGTGGATGATTATTTTTATTTATTGAATTTATATACCGCCCTATATATACCGCCCTCTGGAGGTCTCATGATGTGAATATGACATACAACTTAGAATTGTATGTTCTAATTCTGTTGCGTTATTAGACAGCAAATAGTGGTGACTATCATATCCTGACTGGTTGTGATCCCTTTTCTTTTTAAAAAATTGTGCTGTTTTTCAGCCAAAATTTTCTACAAAATCTTCTTGCATCAGTTAACGTTTAATACAAATAATAACATTCCATGCACACGGGATCAGAGGTTAGGAGACTTCTAGATACAAATCAAAACAAAGCTACAGTCCCTGACTCAAGGCTAACCTTCTAGAAAGAAGGCACAGAAGGAAGGAGCGAAGTGTTAAAAGTTAGGAGAAGATTACTATGACTGATTTGGATCAAGTTGCGACCAAGCTGATCTTCCTTTTGCTGGGATGGAGCTATTGTAACTATGCTCGCCTTTGCAGCCACAGGACAGAACCATGGATTTCTGTTTGAGAGAAAGAAGGAACCCATCTTTGTGGTGTTCTTCCTGGGAAAGAGAGCGGGCAACATTCAAACAACCCTGGTCAGAGGTTCAGAGGTGGCGCCCTTCCTCTGTTATAATAATAATAAATTTTATTTATACCCCGCCCCTCCCAGACAAAACCGGGCTCAGGGCGGCTAACATCAGTAAAATTACAATAAAGTATAAAAGAAAACCGTTAATTAAAATACAGGTTAAAAAGACAATTTTAAATTTTAAATGCCACTTCATTTATCGCCCATACTCAAAACCAAGGGGAGTCCAACCCGAAGGCCAGGCGGAACAGCTCTGTCTTGCAGGCTCTGCGGAAAGATGTCAAATCCCGCAGGGCCCTGGTCTCTTGTGGCAGAGTGTTCCACCAAGTTGGGGCCAGTACTGAAAAGGCCCTGGCCCTAGTTGACACCAGTCTAACAGCCTTGTGGCTCGGGACCTCCAAAAAGTTGTTATTTGTGGACCTTAAGGTCCTTTGCGTGGCATACCGGGAGAGGCGGTCCCGTAGGTACGAGAGTCCTAGGCCGCATAGGGTTATGAATGGTGCAGCATGCTCATCTGATTTGGGAAGCGAAATCATTCAGGTAAATTTCAATTTCATTATAAGCCTGGAAAAATGAATATTAGGCCATATTTGCAGTACATCGTGCATGCAGTAGAGCTGAATGCCTAGGCAGAAATTGCTTTCAGATATTTTCACAGACTGGATCTTTTCAGGTAGCTCAGTTTGCCAGCAAGCGAGTTCAGAAAAGAAAGGCTCTCTGTTGTCCCTTCACTAAAACCACTGTAGAACTAAAGAAAACATACCACAGCAGGAAAAATACATCCTGTAGATTGACTAGCCAAAGGGCTTTAATAGCACGTTTCTTCAAATGGTGCTGGGCCCTGGCCATAACTCAAACAGCAGCCTTGCTTCTTGGCCTGATGCTGTACAATGTCTGTTTTGAAAGCTAATAACGACTCTCTTGTATAATGCTATGCTTAGTCTTTCTGTGCCACATGTGACAGTGGCACAGGACAATAATTGTTTGTCCACTAGGTGGCACTGCAGCTGTTGGGAAACAGCCTCCCCATTGCATAGTGTGCATTGCATGGTGTCCCTTGCAAAATGCATTCAAGATTATGGGCATCTTTAACGTCAAAGAGTGAGAAGATATGGCAGCTACATGCTAATACAGGAGGACGGGTAGCATACTCTTCCTTTCTCAAGAAATTCATTATGTTGTTGTTGTTTAGTTGTTTAGTCGTGTCCAACTCTTCGTGACCCCATGGACCAGAGCACGCCAGGCCCTCCTGTCTTCCACTGCCTCCTTCAGTTTGGTCAGATTCATGTTGGTAGCTTCGAGAACACTGTCCAACCATCTCGTCCTCTGCCGTCCCCTTCTCCTTGTGCCCTCCATCTTTCCCAACATCAGGGTCTTTTCCAGGGAGTCTTCTCTTCTCATGAGGTGGCCAAAGTATTGGAGCCTCAGCTTCAGGATCTGTCCTTCCAGTGAGCACTCCGGGCTGATTTCCTTCAGAATGGATAGGTTTGATCTTCTTGCATGGGACTCTCAAGAGTCTTTTGTAAATCCGGGGACTGTCCCTGGGAAACGGGGACGTCTGGTAACCTTATGTTAAAAACAATACAGCATTAAATATTAAAAACTTCCCTAAACTGCCTTCAGGTGTCTTTTAAAAATAGGATAGCTGATATCTTGGCATCTTGACATTTCCTTGGCATCTGATGGGAGGGAGTTCCACAGGGCAGGCACCACTACCGAGAAGGCCCTCTGTCTGGTTCCCTGTAACCTCGCATTGAGAGAACCGCCAGAAGGCCCTCGGCGCTGGACCTCAGTGTCCGGGCTGAACGATGGGGGTGGAGAGTGGAGACGCTCCTTCAGGTATACAAGACCAAAGCCATTTAGGGCTTTAAAGGTCAGCACCAACACTTTGAATTGTGCTCGGAAATGTACTGGGAGCCAATGCAGATCTCTCAGGACCGGTGTTATGTGGTCCCGGTGGTAAGTGAGTGAAACAGGTGGGTAAGTGAATATGTATTATTGGCAAAGTCATGAATGTAGTTTTAAGATTCTTATCTTTCTCACCACCACCCATATTAAGATCTGGGTGGCCTCCTCTTTTATGTCAGGGTGATCTGGGCAGAGCTACACTTCCTGCGGAGTTTGCTGCAGGCACACCAAACATGTGCACAGGAGGGTGCTGTGTACTTAATTTAACACCTGAATCAACATGCCTTGAGGAGCTAATCAAGGTTCCCAGATGTTATAGACAAGTTAAAAGTTCCCAGTTTGCTAAAGAGACAAATGCAGGGTCCAGGTTGATTCATTTGGGAAGATTGGTGTTTGGGGTCCCGAGTCACATAAGGCTTTGACAGTAATGGATCCAGAAGCACACCCAAACTACATGCCCATGGGCGTAGCCAGGGGGGGCAGAGGGGGGCAAGTGCCCCCCCCTAGAAGGCAGCTGCCCCCGCCCCTAGCTGCCACCACCATCCTGCGCGCCGATCTCAAAAGCCTGCTGCGTGGGGTTGGGTGGAGGAGGAACTAGCAGGGATGCATGCATGGGCGTACCCAGCGAGGGGCAGGGGGGCAGCTGCTCCCCCCTAGAAGCACACCTGGGGGAGCAACAGCGGGGGCAGCGGTGTTGTCGGCTGAGACAGCGGCGTCTCTCCTCCCTCGGGGCCGGGCCGGGCCGGGCCGCGAATCAGGTGCTGGGAGAGGAATCAGGTGCTGGGAGAGGAGGAGCCTGAGGGCTGGCAGCTGCCGTCGGCACCAGCAAGACGGTCTGCTTCCGTCTTCACTTCCTTGAGACCACTTAAAAGGCTTCACGGAAATTAAATCTGTTGTGTGTATTTTCTAAATCTCCTTTCAATGTCAGCTCTATGGTTGGGAAATTCTTTCTATATGCTGCCCTTAGTGTGTGAAACGTAATTTGTAAGAATGCACTCCATTTAGCAGCCCTCTCTTGTGTGTGTGTGTGTGAGAGAGGGGGGGAGGGGGAGGGGGGAGGGAGGGAGGGAGGGAGGGAGAGAGAGGGGGGGAGGGGGAGGGGGAGGGAGGGAGGGAGGGAGGGAGGGAGGGAGAGAGAGAGAGAGAGAGAGAGAGAGAGAGAGAGAGAGAGAGAGAGAGAGAGAGAGAGCTTGAATGCATCCAGATTTAATTTGTTACCCTTTCTCAGTGAGTTGCTGCTTGACAACTTTTGGGAATTAAAGGAGAGGTCAGGAGAGAAATGTGCTGGGTTACACTGGCAGAAAGCCTTGGGTCTCCACACTTCCAGAAGATGCATAATGATTTAAATGTTTTCAAAGAAGGGAGGATGTAGGGGTGGCAGCGACATATATTAGAGGAATTTTCGAGGCTTCTGTCCATCAGCTTTAGCCAATGCTCATTGAAACTTTTTTTGTTTGAGGTCAGGGAGAATAAAGGCTCTAATCTTCAAGGTCTTTCCATCCTTTGGAAAAGATCAGCCTAAAAGCATTATAATACTTGGGGAAGCAACTTCTTTGTCGGCAAACTCCCTGCAGCCCCAACAACTTGAATGCTAACTTGGGAACTGTCAGTGTCAACTTCTCTCTTTCCATGTTTATTAGTTAACAATTTTTATATATAAAAATGCATCAGTTTCAAAGATAAAGAAAACGAGAAGCCAGAGCAGTTAGAGCTGTTGAGCAATTGTTCTTTGGTATCGTTAGCTGGACTTTTATATGTACTTCAACTGCCTGCTAAATTATTAAAACAGCATATATACCAGGGGTCCCCAATTCTTTGGGGTGCTGGGGCACATTTGGAAATCTAAGAAACTGATGTGGGCACCATATATTACAGAATAAAAACTGGTGAGGCTCAGACTCCCTCCCCCCACTAAAAATGCATGCACCCCCCCAAAAAGCAAACAAAACACAGACTAAAAAGCAGTCAACACAATTCAAAGAAGCAGACAGTCCCCAACCAAACAGCCCTCCCACAAGCTGTTTTCATTGGAAGAGATAGGGGACCTTAGCACCACGTTGGGAACCCAGATACTATGCCAAGATTTGCAGAAGTGAAAAAAGAAAAGAAAACCATATTAGGAGGATTCCTCCTAAACAATCCAGTAATGTGCATGGTCAGTGCACATGAAATGCTGACTGTTGTCAGGGGAGGAGGAACTGAAGAGAGACAATTATTATTATTATTATTATTATTATTATTATTATTATTATGCCCTTCAACAAAAGAGCTCAGGGCAGTTCACAATATTTTTTTTAAAAAAACATGAACAAACATTAACCCCACCTCCCACAAACACATTTAAAAGGCTGTAGAACATTAATCAGCCAAAGGCCTGGTTGAAGATGAACATTCCATAAACAGGGAACCACTGCAGAAAAGACCCGTTCTTGTGTTGCCACCCTCCAAATCTCACATGGAGGAGGCACATGAAGAAGGACTTCAGATGATGAATGCAGAGTCTGGGACAGTTTATGGTATATGGGGAGAGGCGGTCCTTGAGATATTGCAGTCCTCAGCCATGGCTTCCAAGGAGCGCGTCTATGAGCTCTGGATGTTCTATTTTGCCAAAGTAGGTGCTTCTCCTTTGCGCTTCCAGACTGGCTGCGCCCCTATTTTGGGAGGTGAGGCTGCGCCCCCCTTTTTTGAGGGGGTCTGTTTCCTTCGCCTTTGGAAACACCTGCGCCGACTCCTCGGGGATTGAAACGAAAGTTTTGAACAAGTTTTCTTCAAACCCAATAAAAATGATATTAGCATAAGACATGTAACTAGAATAAAAATTAAAATTAAAAATTAAAAATTAAAAAAAATCAAGCAAATAATTGTAATAACTACCGTAATAAAGCACTGCTATAATTATATATAATTTTCTTAAAATTTTGGTTTCATTCGCCTTTTCCATGCTGAAATGTCACAACCTGAACGACCATGGCTTGCCCCCCCCTAGTTTTGATCCTGGCTACGCCCCTGTACATGCCTGCTCCTTTGGAGGGCGTATAACCCCATTCGTAGGCCAGACACACAAACCCCATCCAGTATAGGGAACCAGCCACTGACAGTGCCTCAGCCATATTTGGAATGAACTGCAGTTTAATGACTCTCGTGACTCTCATCCAGTTCATTAATATGGCTGGATACAGAGGCGTAGCAAGCCCCGGTGGTACCCGGGGCGGAATTTTTTTTGTCACCCCCCCCCACTTTAATTTAAATTTTTTTTAAAAAAAATAAAAAGTGTCACCCCCCTCTGATGGTGCCACTTTGCGAGGTGTGGGGGGTTTGTGTGTGTGTGTCTATTATATCTTTTTTTTCAATAAAGTTAAAATAAAAAAATAAAAAATAAATAAAAATTTAAAAAAATAAAAATAAATAAAAATAAAAAGTGTCACCCCCTCTGATGGTGCCACTTTGTGAGGTGTGGGGATTTTGTGTGTGTGTGTCTACTATCTCTTTTTTTCATAAAGTTTTTATAAACTTTATGAAAAACTTTAACTTTTTTTTATAAAGTTAAAATAAATAAAAAATTTAAAAAATTAAAAAAAATTTTAAAAAATAAAAACTGCCCCCCCTTGATGGCGCTACTTTGTGAGGTGTGTGGGGTTGTGTGTGTGTGTGTGTGTGTGTGTGTGTTATCTCTTTTTTTCAATGAAGTTGAAATTTTTTTTAAAAAGCAAAAAAAATTTAAAAAAAATTTAAAAAAGGGTCACCCCCCTCTGGGGTGGAACCCGGGGCGGCCCGCCCCCCCCCCCCGTTGCTACGCCCCTGGCTGGATACCAATCTAGCACATCCATTACTAGACTAAGGTTGCCAGGGACAGACCCCGGATTTACAGATCAGTCCCCTGACAAAATCCTATCATTCCTACTGAAGTTGAAAAGTGTCCCTGGATTCATTGAAAAAAAATCTGGTAACCTTATACTAGACTTGCAAATGTAAAGGAGAAACAGAGCAGCTTATCATCAGCATACTACTGGCAAAGCACTCTAGAGCTCAGGGTGATCTGACTTAGTGATCTCATGCAGATGTTAGACAGTATGGGGGACAGGTTTGAACCCTGCAGTGCCATATTCTTGAAGGTCCATGTGTCAGGGACCGTGCTGAGGAGGGCTGCACTGAGGAGGAATGGTGGGAGCCTCCCCCTGCTCCTGATCAGGATCCTGACTCTTCCCAGGAGCAGGAGGACAGTATAGATTTGGAACAGTGGTTTGCAGAGGGACATGGTTCAGAAGGCAGAAGCTGGGAAGTACTGGATGGGGAACAGCTAGGAGGAGACGCACTGGGAGAGAGAGAGAGAGAGAGTTAACAGATTCACTGCCTCTGGAAAGCATTCATCCGCTCAGCCCAAGGTCAAGGAGAGCAGATAAGGTGGCGGCACAGAAAGCACAGTGGTTACGAGCACAGGTTGCAATATGCGGTAGTGACATGGGTGACTAGGGATGATGTGGGTGGAACCCTTAATTGGGAGCACCGCCATTCCTGGTAAATGGATTCTTTGTTCTCTCGCTGTGATCATTAAAGCTTCTAACTGGTAGGAAGACTCCTTTTCTTTGTTCTGCTTATCTACTGCCAAAGGGGGTGGGGAGAGAAAGCCGATTCCATGAAGCCTGACACCGTGTGACCAAACAACACTCCAGAAGTATCATCATCAGGAGAAAGCCATTCTGAAGGAGTATCTCCAGCCCCATTGTTTTCCCGGACACTGAGGTCCAGCGCCGAGGGCCTTCTGGCGGTTCCCTCACTGCAAGAAGCCAAGTTACAGGGAACCAGGCAGAGGGCCTTCTTGGTAGTGGCACCCGCCCTGTGGAACGCCCTCCCACCAGATGTCAAAGAGAAAAACAACTACCAGACTGAAGGCAGCCCTGTTTAGGGAAGCTTTTAATGTTTGACCGACTGTTGTATTTTAATATTTTGTTGGAAGCTGCCCAGAGTGGCTGGGGAAACCCAGCCAGATGGGTGGGGTATAAATAATAAATTATTATTATTATTATTATTATTATTATTATTATTATTATTATTATTATCCAAGTAGGATTGGAACCACCATAAGGCAGTGTCCCACAACCCCCACTTAGAAAGTAGCTCCAGAAGAATGCCATGGTTGATGACATTCCAGGAGCACAGATACCATGATGAGGAGCATCTCAGATGCTGAGATTTTAGATCCCAAACCTGAGACCTAGGTAGGGACGGTCTCTGGTGATGTCACAGGGCAGCCCTAGGAGACAGATGTTAATTGAGAGAGGAGAGCAGAGTAGGGTAGGACCCACCCACCCACCCACCCCTCACACACTTTGTGTCTATGCCATAATTTTCATCCAGCTCCTGCAAGGCTGCAGCTTGCAAGCTGCATGCACAATCCTCTTTTTAAAAGGAAATATTAAAGGCACTCTCGCCTACTTGGATATTCAAGTGCGACACCTGGAGGGGGACAGGCAAAAGGAGACAACAGCTCAGACCTAGAGGTCTGGCGACACTATGGATGATACTGAAAGTGGCCGAGAGATCAAAAAGAGTTTTCAGAGACGCATAGCCCTGTTTGCCGCAGCCATCAAAGTACTTCTGGCTAAGTGTTTTCCCTCCAGGTCATATGGTGCAGAACTCTGGTGTTTCAGCCAACCACTAATTCAGGAGTTGGAGAAGGTTCAAAATGCATCTGTGAAGAAAATACTGGCTTTATCTGCTGGTATTCTAAAGGTGGCAACCCTAGCCTGGAACTGCTGCCTGAATGGAGCTGTAAGTCTTCTACAACTATTGGTCCTATCCCTGGGGTGGGGATGTCATTTGATGCTCTGCTTCAGGCATCAAAACATCTTGGCCTGGCGCTATATACTAGGGGCTAGATTAGTCATCCTCGCTTCGTTGTCTGTCACCTATTTTAAGAACTGAATTAGGAAGAGCTGCTTCATTTATACACACTCCAGAATGTGGTCCAGCCCGATGGCCAGGAAGAATAACGATAATATTGTTTTGCTGCAACCTTGCCGCTCAAACGGTAACAGATTTTTTTTGTCAAGGTGAAAAATTTCCAGTCCCTGTTGCCCTCAAACCTCCCTCTTTCGCCATTTTAAAATACGTTTCTGTGGTAGAAATTTAAACGATCGTTCTGCCTTAACTTGTTCACCAGCTGGCATGCAAGTTAAGCCAGAATTCCAGGTAATTCCATAATGGGAATTGCAGCAGGAATAACATTCATGGCCTGTAAGTGGAGCCAAAATCTGCAACCCATCACACGGTTACGCAGTCCTAGTACACTTCCACACGGTACTTCTTTCATCTTGAATAATTAAATTGGCAGAGGCATTGCTGGTAGTTAAAAACAAGCAGGTTGTTCTCTTATGTAATTATGTAATTATGAAGGTTTGCTTTTTAATCATGCCCACATATTAGATTTATAGATGTCGATGATCCAAGAAGGATAGCTCATTCAAAGATCTCAGAGGGGGGCAAAATCTTTTCTAAACAATGTGTGTTTTGTATTCATTTAACAAGAACTTCTAGCAAAACTGTAACTTTCACGAGCCAGTTGGTACAGGCTCATCACAATGAGATGAAGATGGAGATTTTCAGTGAAGTGTAATGATCTTCAGGCATGTCCCAGAAGCCAACTCCTATGTTCTCAATTCACTGGTTATGCAGGAATTCAAACAGAACCATTTGGGATATATGTACACACACACACACACACACACACACACACACACACACACACACACACACCGCTTAATGCCAAAATAGGCTTCTAAGTGGTGGTAGTCAACATCAGTGCTTTTTAAAAAAAAAAAAAAATTTAGGGGTACTCTCATTTTGACTCAAGAAAATCACCATTTTATAGTTCAAATCAGGGAAAATAAACACAGTAAATGGACAAAAGTACAAAGATTCACAAATGTTTAGGGGCATGCGTACCCCTGCGTACCCCTAGGGCAGGGGTGGCCAACTCCCAAGAGACTGTGATCTACTCACAGAGTTAAAAACTGGCAGTGATCTACCCCCTTTTTTGGGGGTTCAGGTCGCAGTTGTTGAGCTTTTATTAGGAAGGAGGAAAGCCCATTTATGGGGGGGTTCGGGTCAAAGTTGTTGAGTTTTTTCAGGGAGGAGGTAAAATGTTGAGCTTTTTTTAGGGGAGCCACAGTTGTTCAGTTTCTTTGGGGGGAGCCAATGATCTACCAGTGATCTACCGCAGACGTCCAGTGATCTACCTGTAGATCACGATCTACCTGTTGGACATGCCTGCCCTAGGGGAAAAAAACACTGGTCAAGATAATGGAAAGCCAAGGGATGGGGAAAGATGTGAGGGCATAGGAAAATGGGCAGAGGTGGCTGAGAAAACAAGTGGTGACCAGAGTGAAGGTTGCCCAGTGGAGGGTGGTCCATTTGGGCAAATGGGGCATTGCCCCCAACAACCTCAAGCAGTCCCCACCTGCCCACCTTTGTGTTTATACCTAGTCCAGGGGGTGGCACTGGTTACCAGCTTCGTCCTTCTTAGTCTCAATGTCCTTTGTAGAATTCTGCCAGGAGGAGAATGGGGACAAAATTAGAATTAGTTGGCTGTGCCTGCCATTGCCTCTGGCCTTCGTCTACTCTTGTCTTCCCTTCCTTCCCTTCTGCCAATCCTCATGGGCACCAGCCAGCACCAGGTCAAGACATTTGGTTGCCTGAGATGAAGGACGAGATGGTGCCCCTGTCCCAGGCAGAGTGAGGCGGCTGCCTCGGGCGGTCACTGTTGAGGGTCAAGGAGCTAAGCTGGCTGCTGCTTTCGGGTGTGGCGATGGATGCTGTCTTATCTACAGCGTGGAAATAAGATTCAACGTCTAGTCCAGCCAGTTTTTGTATGTGGGAAGGAAGGTGTCATTTTGTTCTTTGTCTGAGGAACAGAACATCTTGGTTAGCCTTGACCCCAATTTGATGTTGGAAAACCAGATGGGAGCTATACGTGGACTTTTCTCACATAAGATATATATAACCTACATTGTGAGTGGTAGGGGGGGAACCAGATATCAAGCAATTGGTTGCAACAAACTGCTGCGTGTGTGCAAATTATAGGCATACCTGTCAACTTTCAGATTTGAAAATAAGGGATTTTTTCAAACTTTCGGATTTGAAAATAAGGGATGCCGCCAGGGTGGTGCAATGGCACCAAGTAGCCTCGCCACCCTGCTCTCCAGAGGCTGCACACGAACAGGTTAGCGAAAGAGCGAGCGCGTAGACGGCAGGCAGGCTGTCTGTCTGGTTGGGCGTGAGGGTCTGGCTGCACAAGGCATGCAAGCTCCGCCCCCAGTCGGTCTCAGACTCCTTATTGGCAGCCGAGCAACACAGCTGAGGAGCCTCCCTGGCCGGCAGGGAGGGAGAGGAGCTGCTTCCTTTGAAATCCGGGAAATTTAAGGGATATCAACAATCCGGGATAGCAGCGGGAAACGGCATTGGAATAAGGGAGTTTCCCGCCAAAAAAAGGGAGGGTTGACAGCTATGGTTATAGGGGGAATGAGACAATAAAAGTAGACAGTGGTCATTCATTCATATACAAACAAGCAAAATCCTAAACTGGCAAAAGCCTTCAGTATGGGGGTTGCATGTAACAAATGTTATGCTGCCAGAATAAATGATCCACCTAACACCAGCATTTAATAAACACCAGACAGCCCAAGCTAACAATGTTACCCTGAAAATCCAAGTGTTAAGTGGCAAGGTGAATAGCTGGCAAGTAAAAATTGGGCCTTGCCCAATGGCTTTGAGGGCCAATCCCAGCAACCAGGATTGAAAATTTAGCCAATATTGCTACTTTGCAAGTAAATGAAAGCAGTCTGCCGAGTGGGGATTTCCATCCTACACTTCCGTGTGAAGCTGAGCGGTGGGATGGTTGGGAATTCTGCTGAATGTATAATGCATTTCTTGGCACTGTCAACTTGCAGATTTTGCAATGATTTCAATGAAGACAGCTTTAGTCATGTGACAGGCCAGATTCCCCAAAAAGTCATTTACATAAGTAAGAAATGCACTGCATTGCGACGGAGTGAGCTCCCATTGCTCGGTCCCAGCTCCTGCCAACCTAGCAGTTCGAAAGCACGTCAAAGTGCAAGTAGATAAATAGGAACCACTCCGGCGGGAAGGTAAACGGCGTTTCTGTGCGCTGCTCTGGTTCACCAGAAGTGGCTTAGTCATGCTGGCCACATGACCTGGAAGCTGTACGCCGGCTCTCGGCCAATAAATCGAGATGAGCGCCGCAACCCCAGAGTCGGACACGACTGGACCTAATGGTCAGGGGTCCCTTTACCCTTTACCTTACTGCACTAGGGCAAGGATCACCAACTTTTGGGGGCCAGTGGGGCACCTTTTGAATTTTGAGCATGTGCCATGGGTGCCAGTCATACAGTGGCTGCCATGGGGTTGTATAAAATGACTGCCATATGTAAAAGACCAGAAAAAGAGACAGGAACACAAAATGGCGCAACAATGCCCCCCCCACCAGCTGCCCCATCAATAGGGGGAAAGACAAAAGACTCACTCTTTGCACCACTCCTCTTTCTTCTCAGAACAAATGTGAGGGTGGGTTTCCAGTCCTGGCATCCCATGAAATATGAACATGTTGTGGGGAGGTGCTCAATGCAGGAGGGGTTAAATTAGTCCAAACAGGTTCTGAGCAAGAAGAGCAAACAGCCACACAAATATTATCAGGGTTTTGAGGGGATATCTACCTTTCATAAGGTAAAGGTAAAGGACCCCTGACAGTTAAGTCCAGTCACAGGCGACTCTGGGGTTGCGGCGCTCATCTCGCTTTACTGGCCGAGGGAGCCGCCGTTTGTCCACAGACAGTGTTTTCAAGTCATGTGGCCAGTATGACTGAGCCGCTTCTGGCGAAACCAGAGCAGCGCACGGAAACGCCGTTTACCTTCCCGCCGGAGCGGTACCTATTTATCTACTTGCACTCTTTGGCGTGCTTTCAAACTGCTAGGTTGGCAGGAGCTGGGACCGAGCAATGGGAGCTCACCCCGTCGCGGGGATTCGAACCGCCGACCTTCCGATCGGCAAGCCCTAGGCTCTGTGGTTTAACCCACAGCGCCACCCGCTAAGAGAGAAGTACTTAGAGGCAAATGTGCTTCCCCTGAATTCTAATGGATTGCCTAACTGTGGACCCCTTCTCTCTGAACTCAAAGGAGTAAATGCTAGGTGAACACCACACTAAGTGAGCTTCACCTCCCCTAGGGTCTTCCCAAGCAAAATGAGACGACGTCTCCTTGTCTCTTTGCTCCACCCTCTGTGAGTGCTGGGAGACCAGGGCAGGGAGAAGATGACTTCTTCAGTAGCCTGGCTCATCTCTGCCTCTTCGCCCCATCCTCTCCAGCCTCTGCTTCTGGACTGCTCTCTGCCACAGGTGCTTCCTGCTCACTAAGCCCTGTCACCCCTTCAGCCTCCAACGCCGCCTCCTCCCAGCCTGCTCCCTCTTCTCCACTCATTGTCATCCCACCACCAACCCCTGGGCTCTGAGCTTTCTTCCCTAGGGGGTTCCCCAGATGCTGCCTCCCACCACTTCTCTGCATCTGGCCAGTCCATGACAGGCAACAGACAAAAATACAGAAACCATGGATGCCACATGGCAAACCTTGTCTTAGGGTGACAGAGAGCTTTAATTGCATGACCTGCAATTCCCGATATGTCACTTTGGCAAAATGCTGGCCGACAGCAGACGCCCTTTATCAAAAGTTGTAGTGAAGGGAACGGAGCTTTTAACAATCAGAGGAAATAAGTGTGATGACTCATGTCAACCAGAGAGCGCTCTCTCTCTTTTTTCCCCTTCTGAATTTCATTCATGTCCGTAGCAATCATTTGCTGCTACTCCTTCCCTGTTCTGATACTGCATATATCAAGAGAGTGTTTCGACTCCCTTTGTGAGGCAAGAAAGGGAAAGAAGTTGGCACGGCTTCCTTTTTTCAAACATATATTTGCCACTGCACTGTAACCGGTGGGTTTTTTTGTGTGTGTTTTAACTGTTGCAAATAACTCCTGGCACATTTCCAGAAGGTGTGTCTGGGCAGTAAACTAGTAAGGTTCTAAAATGTGCTATTGTGGAGTAATACCCTTCCGAAGGCGTGTAGGTGTGTCTCTGACTGTATAAATAGGCAAGAAGCGGCAGTACCTTGAAGGAGACGGGAATCACCTTGAGTTTTACACTTGGACAAGCTGAAAAGACAGCGGGAGGTATGTGCAATAGCTATCTTGCAATTTGTCTGCAATAGGATGCTAATCTCTCAGAATGGAGCGGCTAAATTTCTCGGTTGCCTGCTCCAAGGCGAACTACACATTAACTACATTTTACAGTTACAGGTAGATAGCCGTGTTGGTCTGTCATAGTCAAAACAAAATAAAAAAAATTCCTTCCAGTAGCACCTTAGAGACCAACTAAGTTTGTTCTTGGTATGAGCTTTCGTGTGCATGCACACTTCTTCAGATACACTGAAACAGAAGTCACCAGACCCTTATATATAGTGAGAGGGTGGGGAGGGGTATTACTCAGAGGGGTGGTGGGAATGGGTGATAGGCTGATAGCTGTGGTAAACCTGTTGACGACTGTTAACGACTGCAAATAGTCTTACAGGAAAAAGCAAGGGGTGAGAAGGTTAAAAAAGCTTTGTCATGTATAATGAGATAAGAATCCAATGTCTTTGTTCAGACCAGGTCTCTCCATGGTTTTAAGCTTGGTAATGAGTTGCAATCACCACAGCTATCAGCCTATCACCCATTCCCACTACCCCTCTGAGTAATACCCCTCCCCACCCTCTCACTATATATAAGGGTCTGGTGACTTCTGTTTCAGTGTACCTGAAGAAGTGTGCATGCACACGAAAGCTCATACCAAGAACTTAGTTGGTCTCTAAGGTGCTACTGGAAGGAATTTTTTTATTTTGTTTTGACTACATTTTACAGGCAGCTTTCCCCAAGATAGTGGGAAAAGCGGCTTGGGGAGGGTGATTGTGAGCGGGCAAATAGCAAGAGGCAAAAGAACTAAGCAGTCGCTCCACACCAGTAGTGGAGCATCTGCCTTGTACCCAGGAAGTCCCAAGTTCAATCCCTGGCATCTCCAGATAGGGATGTGAAAGAAGTCTGTCTGAAACCCTGGAGAACCCCTGCAAGCCTGTATAGGCAATACTGACCTATATGGACCAATGACCAGTGAATTCCGTAGAAGGCAGTTTCCTATGTTCCTAGCATCCTTACTGCTCTTCTGTTCCTGATTGAAATTTCAGAGGCTCATTTTCAACAGCAACAACAATTAGGAAAGAAAGATGTAACTGTGAGAGCCAGTGTGGTGTAGTGGTTAAGAGCGGTAGACTCGTAATCTGGGGAACCGGGTTCGTGTCTCCACTCCTCCACATGCAGCTGCTGGGTGACCTTGGGCTAGTCACACTTCTCTGAAGTCTCTCAGCCCCACTCAACTCACAGAGTGTTTGTTGTGGGGAGGAAGGGAAAGGAGAATGTTAGCCGCTTTGAGACTCCTTCGGGTAGGGATAAAGCGGGACATCAAATCCAAACTCTTCTTCTTCTTCTTCTTCTTCTTCTTCTTCTTCTTCTTCTTCTTCTTCTTCTTCTTCTGTGTGGTCCGTGCCACCCAGGGTTGACACTACTGGGTTAGATGGACTAACGATCCGAATTCAAATGAAAGGCTGCTTCCTATGTTCACGTTAGGTTACTTAAATCTTATTGATGCCTGTGGGGTGTGGAGCCCAGTTCTTTGCCTGTTTCCTCAGAAGAAATCCTACTGACCTCAATGGGGCTTTATCCCAAGTATGCCCACTTAAAATGGCAAGATCCTTGTGCGCTGGTCCAGTCTCTTGCTCTGGGATAGTTCCTCTGAAGTCTGTGGGCCAAGAACTGCACTGTTAGATTTCTGTCCCCAACTAGGCAGCAAAGCGTTGGATAGAAGAAAAACCATTGGGTATCCACTTTTGCCTTTGGGTGAGCAGTATTCTGATTAAGTAGGGAGTCTTGTGCACGAGTAAATCTTGCATTTCGCTAATGTGAATGCCTTGGAAATTGTCTGTTGGAGGAGGTGTGGTAGCAAGCACTGAAGTTGTGGCACGCTTTAATAATTTCACACTAACTGTGGTTACAGATCATGCAATAACTGTCAGTTCTTACATGTAATAAATGATGCTTATCCACTTAGGGTGGTTCACCAGCAATAGGGCTCAGGTTTGCAAAACAAGTTATGGCAGCAGAACGAATTCCAAATGTACATTTCCCCCCTATCATTTTTTATGTATATCTGCATTGTAAAGGAAACACGTCCCCTGATTTTTTTTTCCTTCTTCTTCTTAGCCTAGCATCATATTTAATATTTACTATGCAGCTGACTTGTATGCATCTCCATTGGGTTAGTCGTAAGCACACAGAGGATTGCAGCCTTTTTCATTATTTTTCAGAAAGTCTAAGTTGGAAAGATACTTTTACATGAACTTTTATTCCAGTGGAGCTTTGATTCCTGCATTCCTGCATTGCAGGGGATTGGACTAGATCAGTGATGGCTAACCTTGACACTCCAGATGGGACTACAACTCCCATCATCCCTCGCTAACAGGATCAATGGTCAGGGATTATGGGAGTTGTAGTCCCAAAACATCTGGAGTGTCAAGGTTAGCCATCACTGGGCTAGATGAACCTTTGTGGTCTCTTCCAGCTCTACAATTCTATTATATTATGATTATCAGAGGGGAATCTGAAACACGGTTTGATTATTCAATAATCAATAAGCACAGAGCTGCTGGACTAAATATAAACCAAGCCATCCAATTTGGCATGGGCAGCCTAATAGCTATGGAGCTTTGAATAAGGAATGGCCCTGTGCTTCTTACACATTAAAGAAATTTTCTGGAGGGGCTTTCCCATTTGAGGATAAAGAGTTTTTTGGTTTTTTTTACTTATAGGCTCTTCCCATGAGCACAGCAATCTGCTGTACTGATTGCACTAACCCTGCCCCCAAGGAGCTCAGAATGTTGTTTAAACCTCACAACAAACCTATCTGTGTGAAGCAGGGACTTAACCCAACATTCTAGCATCCTGGGAAACGGTGGGTACCACTTTTCCATGGGCACTTCTACACAGTAGCATCAGCTTTCTGCCCTAACTTCTGTTGCCTCTGGCAGACTTTTCATCCCGTTTGTTGCTCTTTCCCAGATCCTTCTTTAACTCTGATTTGGCTGAAATGAAAGAAAAGGGATAGTAAGAAAGGGCAGTGGGAGCCGGATGTGAATCAGCTGCATATTTGAATAAATTTCAAGTGGTCTTAGCTGCAAGCGAGGGAAACTGTGGACTGAAGAATCAGTTCGTCTAAGCTCTCAAACACACCCCTGTTTGCTTTCTGGCTGAGTGGAAGTATCGTTTCCTAACCTATATTGTCTTCAGAGGTGGGTTCAACAGTCAGACAGATCTAGGATGAGATTAGAAATTGATATCATCCTCAAGCGAATGTGGGAGAAAGGAAACAATTTCACTTTTTGTGCAAAAGTTATTTGGGGCAGTTTTGAGATTTAACCTTATAAAGACTGATTGTGGCAACAGTCAGGTAGTCACGATCATAATATGACTTCCTGGTCAAGAAACATCTGAGTTGGTAATTTTAAAATAATATCCTGTTTGGTCCTGGCCAAACCAAGACAGATTGATATAATATTGATTTTAAATTAGGCACCCAATTCTGTTATTTAATTCCTATTTGCCAATTCCTGACAAAAGTATAGTACTTTTGGTTAAGGTGCCCCTAGTTTATTGACTTGCCCCCCGTTTAACTATATGGCCATGGGTTGTACCTAACATTGCGCAGGCAGAAGGCAGCTCATGCAACTTGATTTTTATCTCCTCTTCCAGAAGGCCAGGGGCACTGTGGCTGTGTCCACAAGAGGGCTGCAGTGGGAGGGGGAACTACCCCAAATCCAGAAAAGGATCCTTGCTCACCAATTTTGGCCAATCCCCCTATCCCTCATCCCTGTAAACAAGAGCCCATAATATTCAGGAGGTCCGTTATACCCTCTGTAGAAGGATTTGGGGGTGCTCCTGGAGGAGGGAGTAGCATTTGTGTGCATTCCCTAAGTTCTGCTCATACAGTCTTGGATAAATCCCAGTCGTGTCCCTCACTTTGAAAAGCAGATACTCTAACTCTATACAGGTGTTCATGCATCACCTGACAAAACTAGAAAGAGGAAGGGTAAGGATCAAACCTACTGTCTCTGTCTCTTACCTCCACCTGTTCAAGATCTTGTAAGCATGAGGCTTAGAGACAATTAGTATCCTTCAGAAATGGAGGGGATAGATCATGCATAAGGTGTCTGCTTGCATTTTGCGCAACCAATGGCTTGAATTTCCAGAGGCTAAGGCATTGCAACAGAGGTTAGCATTTTTTTTTACAGAGATAAATCCATGCTAGAAAGATACCATGATGTGAGACACTGATCACAGCGGCCCATAGATTTGCTTTTACTAAAGCTAGATTTAACGTTTTTCCATCCAACGTCATGGGTAGTAGGTTTACCAAAGGACAAATTTCAGCACTATGTGCATGTGATAATAAAACTATAGAATCCCTCCATCATATACTACTCTGTTGTCCCTTGCACATAGTGGCCCGGACCAGATTTTTATTCCCTTTAATTTCAGAAAACTTGGCTGAGACCCCGGAGTCTCAGTTAATATATCTGCTACAAGACAATGACCCGTGCAGATCACTGCTCGTAGCAAGATTTTTGATTACAGTCCTTTTGTATAAAAGGAAAAACGGTTTACTTTATGACTACTGATATCTCACCCTATTATCTGATTTATACTGGAGATCTCCTGAATTAAAATGTACTGTCGCATCTATTTTAGTTAAGGAATTTACATAAATCACAATCGTATATATGTACAGTGGTACCTCGACTTACGAGTAACTCGACTTACGTTTTTTTCGAGTTACGAGTGACTTCCGGTAAAACAAAATGGCCGCCGCATCCGAATTTTTTCGACTTACGAAAAGACGTCGCGGCCGCTTTTAATGGGATTTTGTCGGCTTACGAATTTTTGACCCGGATTTTTCGACTTACAAATTTTTTTCCCCCAATGCATTCCTATGGGGATTCGACTTACGAATTTTTTCGACTTACGAAAATCGCGTCGGAACGCATTATCGTCGTAAGTCGAGGTACCACTGTATTGAATTATTTTAGCTTATTTATATATTTTTTGCCTTGTTCTATTTTACTCTGTTGTATCCAGTGTAGATGTACACTGTTTTGCATATGGTTTTATATTATGGGCCTCTGGCCATAAATAATAAAGTTGAGAGACACTGATCATCGTACTGATTTGTGATCTTTGCTGGTGTCAGATAATGTTGATGCCAACATGGCTAAAGATGAAAACATGAGTAAACCCAAAGGGAATGGATTGTCACAAATTCATTTTACTCTCCCGAAACAGGTTTCAAGAGAACAGCAAGCCATGAAGATCAGACATTTCGCTGCTCTGTGCGCCCTTATTGTGTTCTCCCAGATGCTACAAGCTGACTGTGAAACACAGAAGGAGAGGAGAAGAGGAAGGACCAGCAATGGAAAAGGTGAGAGGCCACAGCCTGGCTCTGATAACCAGAACGGAAGAGGTCAGAAAACCCGAGGGCAGAAGGGTTCGCTTAAAGGCAAGTTCGTCACCAAAGAGAAGTCTGAGTGTACCTGGGCGCTGAATGAAGCAGAGATTGCTACCTTGAAAATTGATTGCAAAAGATCAGAGAGCACCTTCTCCTGTGAATTTTCAGGCAACCCTTCCAGCTGTCCCCAGTATGCAGAAAATAAGAAGGTGTTCTGGAAGCAAATTACTCGGTCTCTAAAGAGGCAGAAGAACATCTGTGAAGACCCAAAGAGTATCTTAAAATCTAAAGTCTGTAGGAAAGGGCCATCAGCTGCTCACCTTAGAATGGTGACCCCACATAGTTCCAGAGAAGACAAGCCAGTTCACCACGGACGGGAGACCCCTCTGGAACCTGATACATCTGGAACCCGGCCAGACGAAGCATCCAGCAATTGTGTTGAAGATGTCGATTATATTGATCAGAGAAAAGTGGCTGAAGAATACTGCTCAGAGTTATGGATGTCTCTTTGCCATTTCGTCATTTCAATGATACAAGATAAAAAGTGCAAATAGGAATACAACAAGGATGGCAACATTCCTTGAGTTACTACAGGCGCACATGTAAATCACATTGTAGAAGGACGAACAATTCAAAATAGCCCTCTAATACATTTGTCCAGGAACCAGTTTTCCTGGAGACACTCAAAGGTGATTCCTTTTTCATCTCCAAAATGGGCTGCTGCCAAAGCCCCTGGCCACAACTACTGATCCCACTTGCACCCTCCTTACCTCCACGTAACTGTGGGAAAGAGGTCACATGATGCAACTCAAGGAGGGAGGTTGGACTGAGGCTGATTTTTCCATCATATAAGGGTGACATCTTCAATGTGAACATTTAAAGGTCTCCCCCTCCCCCAGAAGATACTGTTTTTGTCAGGTCATCAAAGATGCTGTATATTTTATTTTTCTAAAGAGAGAAATTGATTTATAGAGCATGCTATATAAATGTTACCGTTGGATGTTACAAGCCCTCTGTAAAAATGTACATATTATGCTTTGTTGAGTATCTCCTCCTTCCCTTGAGCATTTCTAGCCAAAGTGATTATTTCAGTGCTATGCACTTTTTGTACTTTTGCTTTCAGAATTGCAGAAAATTAATAAAGTTAAATATCTACTCAGGTTTGTTCTCTTTGTGTTAAACATTTCTTTCTGTATGAAAAAAAAATGTGGATATCTTAGATCTATGTTTTTAACAGCCAGATCTCTCTCTGTTGTGTTCATGTATTACTTGCAGTGAATGTCAATGTGTGTTTACTTGTAAGTTACGGTAATCACACTGTGACCTGGAATCCCAGATGGAACTATATAGATGGGCTCAGCTGTCATAGATCCCAAAATAAATGGGATACAATTCAGAACCTTGTTGGAGTAGGAGCAAACTTATTTCTAATTTATTTTTAATTTACATTTTCATATGTTTAAGTAACTGACATATGGAAAAATTTTCAAGATGTTTTTCTCTCCTTCAGTCAATGAATGTAATATGTCAAATCCAAGAGAAGTCCATGAATGTTCCATATTCCCAGAGTATATATACCCGGTATATAGTATGAAATTCTAATCTACAACCCAGACTAATGGTACTATACAGGATCTTATTTTTTAAAAAAAATTTCAAAAAATGGTTTTTGAAGGGGGACAATTCAGCAACGTCAAAAGGCGAATTATTGGATACTGTCAAGCTTGCAAGACAAATGTGTATGCTAAGACCAATTGTTGAATTTTCAATAGATTTAAAATCAATCAACACAGGACAAACAGGGATGTGTGCCTTTTGCATGCATGTTGAGTACGTAAGTCCGTGTAATCATTTGTTAAAAAAACAACAATTATTCCACTCATGATGGATCGGAGATATAATTTGACCCTGAGGGAGTCTGCCTCATTTTCTAATGTTCCTTTCACCCTGCTACATTACCTGCTATTGGCTTTTTGACCAATATCTCAGCATGTCAAACTCAATTTCATTCACACCAGTGGGCATTGAATGGCATAACAATGATTGTCACTGAATGCCATGCTTTCTGCACATACATGCATTTGTTCTCCCATGATCCACCCATGAAAACAGCAGGGAAGAGCTGTATGCCAGGATACCACCCCAAATGTCATCACTTTACTCCCACAATTTTCTGGCGTTAATGGCGTTGCAAGCCAAAAAAATTTCCTAGAAGCAATTAACACAGAAATAAGCACAAAACACCCACTAGATAAGTGGCTTCTACATCATGTGAAAACTCATATATAATGTGGAAATTAAGAGTTAGGAAAATCTTTTGAAAACTATTGCATGAACACAGCCTCAGACTGCGATCTTAGAATACTTCCGGCACATTCCTAAGAACAAGATGACTATGCTATGACACAAGTCCCCAAATAATCAGACATATACACTTTACTATAAGTTCCTTGACTCAGTCAGAAATGTGGAGTCTAAGTCAGAATTGATATGAGTGATTTTATTTTGCAAATTGGCCACAGTAGCCTGTCATGGGTTCTACTAACTCTCCCCATAGACCAAGCTGCAATACGACTTCCGCCACTCACAATGCGACTGACATTGAGCAAAGCAGTGGTGGAGAAACAGACTTTCATCCCTGGAGGCTAGACTCTAACATCCGTTCTAGCATGTTTTTCATTGGATTTGTCACAAATCGCATACCATTCAAGCACCATTCCTCCTGCGCTATTGCCCCAGCTTCTCAGAAAACCGGAGTGGTGGTGAACTCTACAATTCAGGAGAAGGCATTTGAGAGTGATTGTGTATACTACTACGCAGTCATTTCTAGATTCCAGAGAACAACCAGAGCATTAGGATATGTCCAGCAGATAGGTCAGTAGGAAAATCTATCGGAATCCATAAAGAGTGAGTAGATCATCTCCTCTGTCCTGCAGAGGTCAGATGGCAGTAAAAGCCTCAAACTACCGGGTAGTCTGTCCATGATAATGGCACCAAAATAGCTGTCAGGAGTTGGAGTCAGCAGCAGGTTAGCAATAAAACACCCGGTGTCAGCAAAGTTAACACTTTATTCAAACAAACCACCTCAGGCCTGGGGATCACAGCCACGCTTCCCAGTAGGTCTTGCCCCAATTAAGCAGTTGTGAGGACTTACGGTCCCCGCCCTCTCACAACTGTCAGTGACTCCTCCTGGTCCTTCGCCAGCTACCTGAGGCTCCTTCATCTTGTCTCTCTTTTCTCCACTATTACATTCCTCTACGTGTTATGGGAGACCAGGGACAAAGGGAGCTAGTCACAGCAAGAGGGGGAGACTCCCTGGCTTCTTCAGCAGCTTGCCAGATCTCTGCGCAGGGCCGTCTTAAGCATATCCAGCACCGTGGTTCAAAGATCCCTCCGGCGCCCGCCTGCCCCCCATTTCCCAGAGTTGTCGGCCTTTTCCCAAGCCTCTGCGGGGATCGCTCTCCTCCCATAGAGGCTTGGGAAGGAAGCTGCACACCTGCCAGCCATATAGTTGGTGGGGCGCAGCTTCCATCCTAAGCCTCTGCAGGGATCGCTCTCCTCCCGCAGAGGCTTGGGAGGCAAGCTGCACACCCGCCAGCCATATGGTTGGTGGGGCACAGCTGGCAGGCGTGCAGGAAAAGGGGAGGCCGCCGGCAAAGCCGCGCAGCTCCCCCGCTTGCTGGGGCGCCCCTGAGAGGCCAGCGCACCTGTAAGCCCAATAGGAAAGACGGCTCTGTCTCTGCATCTTGGCCCCCTCTTCTCTCCAGCCCCTGATTCTGGGCTGCTCTCGGCCCCAGTCTCATCCTGCTCACTAATTCCTGTTACCTCTTCAGTTTCCAACACCCCCTTCTCCCAGTCTTCTTCCTCTTCTCTCTCTGACCACTCATTGTTGTCCCACCACCAACCCGAAAGTCTGAGCTTTCTTCCCTAAGGAGTACCACCCACACAGGAGTAAGGCAGAAGAAAACCATCCTTGTGGTTCATCATGACAGATCACTTATCAAATCAAATCTTTATTACGGTCCAGAGACCCAACAATTCATTACAAAACAATACACAATTTCGACAGCCCTCCTTCAGGTTACAGAAGCATTTTGTTCAGGCTTAGGAATAGGGATCATTGGTTCTTGCAACCACCGATAGAAACTTCGCCACTGCTAATGTTATGTCATTTGTCCGGTCTTCCAGTAGGAACCTGACATAGTAAGCCTCTGATTTTCCCGGGAAAGGTACTAGCAAGGGTAATATCAGTTCAGCCCTGGCTTTCTCGAATTTCACACAGTGCAGCAAAATATGTTTTATAGAGTCAATGTCTTGGGCACATGAGCATAGTCTGTCCTCTCAATCTGCCATCCAACACTGCAGAAGGAAAGGCGTTAAGTCTGGCTTTTGTAAATAGCCTTCGGTAATTTGGAACTGTCAGATTTTTAATATAAGATGTTAACTTAAAGGCATGCCCATATTGTACTCCTACTGCCAGCGGACTGCAGACTGCGTGTGATCGATGTCGCAAGTCACTGTGTGTAATATCCCAGAGTCTTTGCTTTAAAGTCTTTAGGGCACCTTCATAACCCAGGCAGTAGAGTTGGGTGGGTGACAGACCAATAGAGGTGGCTTTTTTGCCATTGTTTTCTGCCAGTTGCTGACATACTCCTCATTGTTCAGGTGTTGATCTAGACCCTCCCCTAGCTCAAACACTGCAATCTTGAGCCAATGTTTTAGTGCAGCCCACCATGCCTTAGTTGAAATTGGGCATTCACCAGCTTCTAATAAAAGTATGGAGTTGGGGACACAGTTGGGTACCTGAAGCAGAGATCGCAAAAATTTTGCTTGAAAGCCATCTAGCTTTGGCAGGTCCCCATGATGCCAGACATTTGCAGCATACAAGTACAGCATACTTATAATGCTCGTCACATCTCAGCTTGTGATGAAGCACACAGAGCACTAAAATTGACGTGATATACAAGGATGTCCCTGTATGTTAAGTAATGTGCCTGCCCTGTTCACATATAAAGCAGTGGCCGGGGGAGATGTCTAATTTGAATATCAAAAGGGATAGGAAGTCTAGGGATCTGAAAGTCTGCAACCCCAAGTACTTTCCTCCCAGGAGTGATCTCAGCTGGGACAAATGTGGGGCGAGAGAATGTGGGGCGGGAAGAGGAGAGAGTTCAGTTCCCCTCCCTTGCACATCCCTTTCCATGCCAAAAAAAGACTCATCCTTGGCCCTGCTTATTACACAAGTGGAGCAGACTAAAGAAGCTTGATTGTTCATGTCCCTTCCAGTTTGGCCCGGAACAAAAGATACAGTAATGCTGTTTTTCCACCTGTTATCCTGCTTGTGGCAAACTAACAAATGGCTTTAGCAGGGATGGGTAATCAGTGACTCCTAGGGATGGGCGAAGCTCTCGGTCTCAGTTTCTCTCGGTTTCTCATTTTTCCAGTCTCAGTTCAGCTCTTTACATTCTCACATGACATGTGAGTAGTGTTTTTCTTTGTCATGAAAATTCACCAGAATTTTAGTGTGAATCTCTCCAAATGTACACACCTTTGTATGCAATTTTGCCTAATGTGCACATTTTTGTAAAGCAATTTCCCCAATATAATGCATTTTTGCTGGTCTTTCATTAATATTTGCATTACTTTGCATATTTGACCCTTAGCATATGCATTTTTGTACACACCCATTGGCCATAGAACTGCACTGCAAAATTTAGGGGTGCAAATTTCAAAGGATGGCTGCATTTCAGTTCACGTGGCGTTTCAGAACACGCAAAACAGGTAGCTTCACATTTAAATGTGAACTGAATCAAATTTCTCCCCTTCCCTAGACTCCACTTCTCACCAGTCTCTGCCAACATGGCCAGTGACCAAGATTGATGGGATTTGTAGTCCAACAATATCTGGACTACACATTCCAGACTATAAAGGTAAAGGACCCCTGACAGTTAAGTCGCATACGACTCTGGGGTTGCAGCGCTCATCTCACTTTACAGGCCGATGGAGCTGGCGTTTTTCCGGGTCATGTGGACAGCATGACAAAGCCGCTTCTGGCGAAACCAGAGCAGCGCACGGAAACACTGTTTACCTTCCCTCCAGAGCAGTACCTATTTATCTACTTGCACTTGACGTGCTTTCGAACTGCTAGGTTGGCAGGAGCAGGGACCGAACAACGGGAGCTCACCCCGTCACGGGGATTCGAACCGCCAACCTTCTGATCGGCAAGCCCAAGAGGCTCAGTGGTTTAGACCACAGCGCCACCCGCCTCCCTCCCAGACTATAGGCTCCACTGAATTCTGATACTCAGGGTTTATCCAATGCATGTTTAGACAGTAAAATGTCCCACTGTGTTCAACAGAAGTTACCCCCATATAAGTATTCCCCCCCCCCTCTAGTATAAGACTTTTTCACCTTTTGAAATCTTTATGACTTACATGTCTGAAGTGTATTTGAAGGTGACCCGGAAACTGCAATTAATCCAGAATGCGGCAGCTAGACTGGTGACTGGGAGTGGCCGCCGGGACCACATAGCACCGGTCCTGAGAGATCTACATTGGCTCCCAGTACGTTTCCGAGCACAATTCAAAGTGTTGGTGCTGACCTTTAAAGCCCTAAACGGCCTTGGTCCTGTATACCTGAAGGAGCGTCTCTACCCCCACCGTTCAGCCTGGACACTGAGGTCCAGCGCCGAGGGCCTTCTGGCGGTTCCCTCACTGCGAGAAGCAAAGCTACAGGGAACCAGGCAGAGGGCCTTCTCAGTAGTGGAGCCCGCCCTGTGGAACGCCCTCCCATCAGAGGTCAAAGAGAAAAACAACTATCCAACATTCAGAAAATACCTGAAGGCAGCCCTGTTTAGGGAAATTTTTAACCTGTGATATTTTAATGTATTGTAATATCTGTTGGAGGCCGCCCAGAGTGGCTGGGAGGACCCGGCCAGATGGACGGGGTACAAATAATAAATTATTATTATTATTATTATTATTATTATTATTATTATTATTATTATGTATATGGGGTGTTAGGAGACGCATAGTATCCCTGGTGAGGAACATGTTGTGCTCCTTCTGGGGTAGTTTGCCCACCTCTTATGTCCAACCTGCACTTACAAATGTTTAACAAAAATTGTCTCTGGTTTCCTAGCAAACATCCTGTTAGGTAATGAAAGATCGTTAGACTACAGACATGGGGACTGAGGAACACGGTAGCTTCCTACTCCATCCCAATGGCTCCCATAATTGTACTTAGCTTCATCTGACATTCCAGTAACCATGGCAAGAAAGTCTGGGAGCCTTGGGCCTCTGACCCTTTGCATACTGCAAACTTAGTCACCCAGTTTTCTTTTCCTGTTCACACTTTCTGGTGGAAATGTTTGTGTGTGTGTTTTAAAGAAATCTCTTTCCACTCCTTTCATGCCCTACCTCACTCGTTCCCTTCCTTGGCACTGGTACAAGCGACACACCTATTTCATAATCTCATTGCCTAACAGCCTGCTGGGGATACAATGAATGAGTCAATGGTGCTTTCTTCAGATACACTCCCCTTCCCAGTTAGGGCCAATGACTGACAACCTCCTCATATGGCCTCACCTGCCCGTGGCCAACCATTGCGGCAGCTTGGCAATCAGTCGCTGTGTGCATATTATGCATTCCCCTCAGTTCATACGTACAGTTTATGTGCTCAGATAACAAGCTCCCTGCCCTCTGCTTTGTTAAACCCCTCTGCTGATGGGGCCTGAGGCAGGGCAACTCCTTACTTGTTTCTAGTCCTGCTCCTTCCGTTGGCTCCTTGGTGTTTATGGAATTATTTACATCTTCCAGGTTATCTCCAAGCACGGCACTCCTTTGATTTCGTGACAGAAAGGGCACAAATCAGGATCCACGTTGGGAAACTCTGACAGGAAACGCTGCACGTTTCGGCTTGCTGCGCTTCCTTCCACTCATCTCGGAGGGATGGTGCAGGGAGATGTATCACCAGCACGGACCTCATCCCATTGTGAGAGCTACTCAGGCAGTCAGGTTTTATCCGGAAGGCTGTTCTCAGGGTAGTTCTGTCAACTGTAAGCTACAGAGAGTGGAAAAAACCAGGGGGTTTCTGTAGGCAGGTTTGGGTCTACCAACAGTAGACTTCCTACAGGCAAAAGAACAGGGAGTCCAAACACCTCTTGCCCCCGTCTCCTTTTGAGGACTGCACACCTGCATTCCTTTCAGGTTTTCAGATAATACCCCATCAGCCACTCAGGCATAATATCTATGGCTACAGGGTCATGAATTCAGGCTTGCTTTTTATTTAGTTAAAGGTAAAGGGACCCCTGACCATTAGGTCCAGTCGTGACTGACTCTGGGGTTGTGGCACTCATCTCGCTTTATTGGCCGAGGGAGCCGGCGTACAGCTTCCGGGTCATGTGGCCAGCATGACTAAGCCGCTTCTGGCGAACCAGAGCAGCGCACGGAAATGCCGTTTACCTTCCTGCTGCAGGGGTACCTATTTATCTACTTGCACTTTGACGTGCTTTCGAACTGCTAGGTGGGCAGGAGCTGGGACCGAACAACGAGAGCTCACCCCGTCGCGGGGATTCGAACTGCCGACCTTCTGATCGGCAAGCCCTAGGCTCTGTGGTTTAACCCACAGCGCCACCCGCGTTATTTAGTTAAGGATGCTCAATTGCTCCGAGAGGCTTTAAAACAGTTGACCCACAGCTTGGAGAATGCCCAGCTTCTCCTGCACGAGCAAATGAGAGCTCACAACCATCTCAATCCTATTGGATTGTCATCATTAGCTGGTAAGAATTACATCTCCTGTGGCCAAACAGATAGAAACTCAAGCAGGTTGACTAGTAAAGAAACCCCATCGCCTAATAACTGTGTCTAAATTAAAGAGGGCACATGGACTTTTGAAAACAACTTAAATCATTAGCAGGACTGACATTAAAACGTGCAGTGAGAATAAATTAAAGGGAATATTAAAGGAAAACTAGCAAACAGGTTTGAATTGGATATGCAGTGATAAAAGATATAACATAAGTAACCACAGAAAGGGGGGAGAGAGTTCAACATTTGATGTTTTAATTTGACTGTGTAATTTTTTTTGTTTTGTTAAAATATCTGTAAAATGAGAAAATGAAAAATAAAATGTTAAAAAAGGAATTCCTCGTAAGCTTCTGAGGATAATAATAATAAAAAATTGAAACTATATAGTCAGTGCTATTTTTCTAGAGAAAGAGGTACCGGAACTCACAATGAACACCTCCCTCATTCTCTTAGAATGGCAACGGCGCCCACTTGAGAGGTGCCAGAACTGAGCTTTGGCGAATTTTGGCTGAAAAAAAGCCCGGGCACCACCCTATATTTCCAATTGCAAGTTGTTTTAATTGATTTGAATATTGCATTTTTACATTATTGTAACTTGCCCTGGGATCTTATGGTAATGCAGGGGATGCAGGTGGCGCTGTGGTCTAAACTACATAGCCTAGGGCTTGCCGAGCAGAAGGTCGGCGGTTCAAATCCCCATGACGGGGTGAGCTCCCGTTGCTCAGTCCCTGCTCCTGCCAACCTAGCAGTTCGAAAGCACGTCAAAGTGCAAGTAGATAAATAGGAACCGCTCCGGCGTGAAGGTAAATGGCGTTTCCGTGCGCTGCTCTGGTTCACCAGAAGTGGCTTAGTCATGCTGGCCACATGACCCGGAAGCTGTACACTGGCTCCCTCGGCCAATAAAGTGAGATGAGCGCCGCAACCCCAGAGTCATCCGCGACTGGACCTGACGGTCCCTTTACCTTTACCTTTAACTTGCCCCGGGATCTTATGGTAAGGGATGGATAAGAAACCTAATAAATCTGTGAGGGTCCTTGTAAGGGCCAAGAGGTGGCATGCAAATATTATTATAAATAAATATGAAGAAGTAATTATAAATAAATTATAAATTATTATAAATATGTAGTAGTAGAACAGACTCCCTTTGAAGGTGGTGGACTCTCCTTCCTTGGAGGTTTTTAAGCAGAGGTTGGATGGTCATCTGCCATGGATGCTTTAGTTCAGATTCCTGCATTTCAGGGGGTTAGACTAGATGACCCTTGGTGTCCCTTCAAACTTTACCGCTCTGTGACTCTATGAATTGGTATCAAAGGCGGCAGCAACATTAGCTACCTCATGTCTTGCTTCTCCCTCAGCTCAGATCCAAATCAGATTCAGGCAGTAATTGCACTGTTTTACAGGTATATTGATTGTTGTCATGAATTAATGAGCTGTATCTCATGCTAATAGCAACTCACAGTCAATTCTTAGACTGTTAAACAGCTTAACAGTAGAGCATTCAGATAACATTGTGCTAAAATACCCGCTGCCTACTTATTTTTTTAAACAAATATTGAAATATTTGCTTAATAGTGCTTGAAGAAAAATGTATTTTACTGCAAACGAAATGGGATGCGCGAAGAAACCCTAAACTGTATGTCAACTGCAATTCCAACCCGTTTCCAGCCGCCCCTCGCCTTCCAGTGGAAGAATCAGCACACTGCAGTTTATAAAGCTGAAACTCAGTTCCTTAATTACAAAAAAGGAAGTCTACACCGTGAAAGATCCCTGAAACGAGATGAATGTATATTTATATAGTGATACTCAAACAAACAAACAATATGTTTAATGATTCAAGAGCAGAATTGCTCAAGAGCAAAAATACTCGAAAACGTTATAAACTAATTCAAAGAAATATAAATAACTCAAGAAAACCTTCCAAATAATAAAAAATAACTCAAGATAAACTTCCAAATAACCTTAACGAGTTGCCGGCTAAGATTCTCGTTTCACTGTTATGATCTATCAGTTTCCTCAGAAGGAAAAAAGTTAATGCATTTATATAACTCAAAGTAGCTTATTTGCTATTAAATCTAGGGGGAGGATTAAAGAAACTTCAGAAAAAAGAACACTCCCAAACAGTATGTGGTACAGTATTTTCCTGCGTATAAGACTACTTTTTAACCCAGGAAAATCTTCTCAAAAGTCGGGGGTCGTCTTATACGCCGGGTCGTATTTCTTATACGGCGAGTATATCCCAAACTCTATATTTTAACTGGAAAAGTTGGGGGTCGTCTTATATGCCGGAAAATACGGTAATTATCCAAACTAGGAATTCTAATTTTGCTTCATCCAAAAGGTTAAAAACCTAAACTCAAGTTCAAAAACAAGCTCCATAGCTTGTAAAACACGTCGACAAAGGGCTATGTAAGCTCACACGATCTTATTGTTACGAAGTTATTGCAAAGACTGTTCAGTTCCTGGAAGCAAACGTTTTGATCTCACTCCAAGGCCAGCTTTGGTTGCACCTAAGCAGCACTGACTGAAAAGTGTTGTGATGAGGAGGTGCAAAGTTCACATGTATAGGAAGTTTGGAGGGCCAGTGCCACCTCACTAGTTTTGATTTAGATCAGCCTTTGATCACGCAAGTTATCTTTCTCCAATTTTGATAAATGTAATCAGTCTGTGGGGTTCCAATTGAACTCAGCATCTGGATATGAAGTCAGAAGGCAGACACATCAGCTAGACTTTGCTATACAAGTCACTGCAAAAGAAAAATAATAATGTAGAGTATCTGAACCGTAGCTTGAGCCTTTGGCTGAGGGGGTTGGAAAACGACAGCAGGACAGGGAGGGGGCCCTGCTCTCAGGTCTTGCAACATATTCAAAATCTATTTTATCTGTCACGTTAAAAGTGTACCCAGTTTGCATACAGGTTTCTCCACGTATACCGGCCTCTTCATGTAACTGAGTGCCAGACTGGGCTTTGAGGAATGTCTGCAGGAAAAATAAGTAGACTGTTGTTAGTGCCGGATTTATGTATAGCTTAGGGGATTTTTCCCTTAATTTTTTTTTGGGGTCCCAAGAGAGTGGGGCCCTAAGCTATAGCTTGTTTAGCTGGCTATAGCTTAGGGCCCCACTCTCTTGGGGCCTCCAAATAAAATTTAAGGGGAAGAAAACCTGGATGTACATTTCCGAAATATAAGATAAAAAACAAATAAAATAAAACCTACATACAGCAACAGTGTTTTGTGTTGTGGAGCCTCCTATTAGTTCCATAAATTACCATATAGCATATATTCAACACAAAAAGCAGCAACAAATTGTTGTTGACAAAGGACAGCTGGACATATAAAGGGCCCCATTACATTCAGTAGCTTAGGGCCTCATCAAACCTAAATCTGGCCCTGATTGTTGTTGCAATCTGGGAGACATAGCAAAATTTTTGATGGAATCCAAACCAACTTTAAAAACTTTTTTTTTTTAATGGAATCCAAACCAACTTTGGGGGCACGGATGGCGCTGTGGTCTAAACCACAGAGCCTAGGGCTTGCCAATCAGAAGGTCGGCATTTCGAATCCCCGCAACGGGGTGAGCTCCCGTTGTTCGGTCCCAGCTCCTGCCCACCTAGCAGTTCGAAAGCACGTCAAAGTGCAAGTAGACAAATAGGTACCACTCCGGCGGGAAGGTACACAGCGTCTCTATCAAGCTATGTAAATGGCATGTTACATCCACAACATCCAGGCAGGTACAACTACTACCGTATTGGCCCGAATATAAGCCACACCCGAATATAAGCTGCACCTTTAAAATTCGGGGGGTGGGAGACAATACCCGAATATAAGCCACTCCCTTAAAATTCCGCAGGCACTCACACCTGTTCCGTTTTACCGTATATTTCAGCAGCGATATCGTAAAAGCCAATTTTTGTAAGGTCGCAAATTTAAGCCGCCCTTTAACTTTTCACGGTCAGAGTTTGGGGGGGGGGAGTGAGGCTTATATTCAGGCCAATACGGTATTTGGCCTGCACAGCCATCACTCACCCAGCTACCTATGTCCCTTGTCCTCGGATCACCCACTACCAGGACACTTCCCACCCTCTGCATGAGAGGACCACTGTTCACGGAACAAGGAATGGGTCCCTTCGAAGGGATAATTTTGCGTAACACCTTCCACCCCTGAGACCTTTGTTCTCCAAGGAGGGACCTCAATCTTATCTTTGGGCGTTTCTGATTGACTGGCAGGCACTCAACCACCCAAATTTGCTATTAGAGGAAATGCTTTTGCAAATAAAAGTAGCAAAACTAACGCACCATTGTAGTATCAGCTGTTGTTGCACAACTAGTCATGTTCAGCTAGAGGTGGCTCAGGACCAAAATGAGGCATGGTCAATTATTTTTCCTCCTACAAATGTAATATGTTTAGGATTGTGGGGGGCAAGTCCCGAAACCCTGTTACAGCAGCAAGATTCCTTTTCAGGCTTCTTACAAATGTGGTTTGCAGGATCAAATCTTACTATGCTATAATTTTCCTTCCTGGCTCCACGTTCCTCAAACAGACGTTAAATGTTTTACAGCAACACTCAAATATCCTGTTTCCATAGAAGCATCTAAGGTAGTTCAAACACTACAACAAACTTGTTGATTGGCTTCTTGCAATCACCTCATATTCCATTTTCAAATTGTGCAAGGAAACTGTGTAAGGAAACTGCTGCATGATGCTTAGCAACATCTTGGCAGTCCGAATGAGTTTCAGGGCAGAGCTTCACATTGCAAAGCAAATGCAGAGTTCCCAATCCTATGTTTGATTTGTAATACTTACATGGGTTGGGACTGGAAGGCATTTGTAGAGGATCAGAGGGAAGGATTGTTCCATACAAGTCATAAATAATAAAATTATTATTGCTGCCCAGAGTGGCTAGGGAAATTATTATGATTTATTTTATGACCTGAAGCCAGACATAAACCCAATGGTGGGAGTGAGGGAACAGCAGGAACAGGTACAGTGGTCCCTCGACTTACGAATGACCCGACTTCCGTATTTTTCGAGTTACGAGTGAAAAAAGTGGTCGCGCGCTTGCGAATTTTTTCAACCTCCGAATGGAAATCGTTGCCGTTTTAGATGCGGTTTCCTCGACTTACGAAGTTTAGATGCGGTTTTTTTCGACGTACGATTTTTTTCGGATATTTTTCTCCCAATGCATTCCTATGGGGACTCGACTTACCGGTATGTTTTTTTTCTGATCTACGAATGCCCATTCGGAACGGATTACATTCATAAGTCGAGGATCCACTGTATGGGAGAGAATATGCAGGCAAAGTCACTTCAGCCAGTGTGGTGTAGTGGTTAAGAGCGGTAGACTCGTGATCTGGGGGACACTTCTCTGAAGTCTCTCAGCCCCACTGACCTCACAGAGTGTTTGTTGTGGGGGAGGAAGGGAAAGGAGAATGTGAGCCGCTTTGAGACTCCTTAGGGTAGTGAGAAAGCAGGATATCAAATCCAAACTCTTCTTCTTCTTCTCCCTTTCAAGTCTCCTCTTGCCCATGACTTGGCATGACCTCAGCAAATGTTGGTTTAGAAACAAATGTTTACAAAATTAATACATGGCTTATGAAAGCCATGCACCTCCCCAAAGCAATCTGGACAGCTTGTACTTGAACAATCATTTTTATAGGGAAATGAGCTGAAACCCACAATAGCAATTTCTACCTCCTAGTGGTAAGCTTGCAAATTGATTCAAGTTCCTTTCTTTCTTCTCTGCCTTATGAGGAACGGCTTAGGGAGCTGGGTATGTTTAGCCTGGAGAAGAGAAGGTTAAGGGGCGATATGATAGCCATGTTCAAATATATAAAAGGGCGTCATATAGAGGAGGGAGAAAGGTTGTTTTCTGCTGCTCCAGAGAAGCGGACACGGAGCAATGGATTCAAACTACAAGAAAGAAGATTCCACCTAAACATTAGAAAGAACTTCCTGGCAGTAAGAGCTGTTCGACAGTGGAATTTGCTGCCAACGAGTGTGGTGGAGTCTCCTTCTTTGGAGGTCTTTAAGCAGAGGCTTGACAGCCACCTGTCAGGAATGCTTTGATGGTCTTTCCTGCTTGGCAGGGGGTTGGACTGGATGGCCCTTGGGGTCTCTTCCAACTCTATGATTCTATGATTCTCCAAAGTCCCCTGTCCATTCTCTGTGTGTATTGACTCTGACCTTTCTTCAGGACACCCCTCCCCCCCAACTTCTGAGGTTGTGTGAATAATAGTAAGAATTGTTATTTTCTACAGCGGTTTTCCCCCTTGCCCCACTCCTTTCCAAAACTGCTCTTTAGCAGTAGATCGGAACCAATGCCACGCCAATTTGAGTTGAGCATTAAAGAACAGTTTTTAGTTCTTAGTCCCACTGGATAAGCTGTTACTCAGAGTATACCAATGGATTTCCGTGAGTCTACCCTAACAGTGAATCTTAGCCCTTTTCTCTAAATACAGGGGAAATCACTGCCCTTTATGCCCTTTTTGAGAGCTTGTAGGCACCTAGACGGGTCTTTGGCTGGATCCAGCAAGGCAATTACTTATGGGGCTTCAGTGAGTGAAAAACTTGTCCCGTTTGCCCTTCTTTCTTTTGCATTTTGATATATGCTTGTTTTACGACTCCAGCCTTACCAATGTAAAGGAAAATATTTTGTTTGGGTGCATTTACTCTCTGGCATCACTACAGAAAATGCATCAACTCTTAACGTAACGTCACTACACTTTGAATTACCGTCCATAAAAGCTTACACCACTCCTTATTTCTCATACTTAACAATGCTATTTTTAATTATATTGTGCAGTGCTCCAGAAGCGACTTGGCAAAATAAAGATAAATAATTTGTTGAAAGTACATCTGCTGGGATTCAGAAAGTGTTCTAATAACCAGGGGCGAACAAAGGCGTCGTGACACCTGGGGCAGGGTGTCGCTACGTAGGGTACATGTGCGGCGTCGCTACGAATGACGCATGTGCCGTATGTAGTGACACCACACATGCACTTTACATAGCGGTTTGCCGGCAGCACCGCTCCGGCGCCATACGGATGGTGCCAGGATCCTCTGCTTGCGGCTGCAGCCACAAACGGAGGATCCTCTACATGCGACTGTAGCAGCAACGGAGGGATCCCACCACCGTCCGTACAGCGCTGGAGCGGCGCCGTCGGCAAACCGCTATGTACAGCGCATGCGTGCAACGGCGCACATGCGCTTTACATAGTGGTTTGCCACCGGCGCCGGAATCCTTTGCTCACGGCTGCAGCCGCGAATGGAGGATCCTTCACATGCGGCTGTGGCGGTGCAATGGCTGCTCGCGCCGCCACCGCGGGGCTAGCCCCCGTGGGGTGCCCCCAGACATGGCACCCGGGGCACACACCCCGCACCCCCATTGCAACGCCACTGCTGAAAACACTCCTGAATTATGGAGGTTAGACTAGCTGACGCTCAACTCTACAATTCTATGAGCACTTCATTTCGAAGCTGCAGTCCTCTGGGGTCTTATTTGTGAATCAGGGTCTCAGGTCCCCCCTCCCTCATTGCCTGCCACCTAATCCCTTCTTAACCAGACAGATGTGGGGAGCTGGAATGAGGACCTTCTGAGCTTTTGCCTCTTTCCAATTGGAATTGGTGCTGCCTGTTGGGATACAAGCGCTGACTTCATCCTAGCCCAGGCCTTGCCCAGGGCTCAGAGAGTGGAGCATTGAGGCTGCTTCAGCCAGCTTTAGGCTGAGCCTTACGTAGGAGTTGTAAACTTTGCCTTTTACCAAAAGACACCATTTCACTTAAAGGGGCCCACCCCCTTTCAGCAGCTTTTTACTCTCATAGAGCAGGGGAGACTTTAGATCAGGCATAGGCAAACTCGGCCCTCCAGATGTTTTGGGACTACAATTCCCATCGTCCCTGACCACTGGCCTTTTAGCTAGGGATCATGGGAGTTGTAGTCCACAAACATCTGGAGGGTCGAGTTTGCCTATGCCTGCTCTAGATGGACTGGGGCTCCTGAGACGGAGTCCTCCAAGTCAGAGATAGGGATGTAAAATGCATTGTTTCCCATCCTGCCCTGTTTGACACACGCAGCGATATTTCCATTCCACAGCAGTTCATCTTCTGCCAAAAATTACGTCATTGTTCTTTGCAGTCCATTGTGGCGAGATTATGTAGCATACATAACTTGCGTTGTCATTACTTTATTCCATCCCATTCATTTCAGTGCAAAGGAATCAGTGCAAATGGTGGTGGTTTGTGGCGGGGAACATTATTTCATTATCGTTTGCAGACTGAAAGCGACAGAAGCAGCAAACATCAGGTGTTTTCACTGGGTTGACAGGAACTGCCTTGAGTCAAAAATTTGGAACATATCTATGGAGTGGGCTGAAAATGAGAGAGCCCAAACAAGCAAACTTTGTAATTTGACATCCATTTGATTCCGAAATGTGAATGTTGATGTCCAATATCATGATTTGAGCATGTTAAGGAATTTTGAATCTGGTTCTGAAATTTAATTTCTCTCTAGATGGGACTTAAGTCTGGAGAGCTTGCAGCTTAGTGATCTTTTCTTGATCTCCCTCTTGTGGTTAGACTATGAATTGATGGATTCCTTCTGGAGCCTTGGAACTCATAATTTATTTTTCCTCTGGACACCTTATATTATTGGGGCTCAGCCGCTGGGTTCAATATTGACACCTTTGGGGGCATCTTATCTCCTTTTCTCTTCATTATCTTTTAAGGCATTCTTTAGGAAGCTCGATTGTACAAGTCGGGAGCATGAGTGCCTACGAGATGCAGACTGATCTGGAGGCTGCAGGTGATCTTCCCCCTTTTAATTGCATTCAGTTTTCTAGGCAGCCTCTCAACTGAACTAGTCCTCAAGGTGGAATTAAAACCACGTCATCATTCAGAATCAAAAAGCCCAGCTAACAGCTGGGATCGTGGGTGGCTGGCCACTGTAGGAACAGGATGTTGGACTAAGATGAGCCTTTGGCCTGATCTAGCAGGACCTTTCTTGCCTTCTTTAACACATCCAGTTCCTTTGCCCTTTCCTCACTAATTGTAACTGGAAGCTGTGCATGAACGATGTAGACAAATGGGCAGTTCAGTTCCTGTGAGAAAGACCCTTGCGTTCTGACTCTTGTCTTTCATGCTCAGCACCCAGCCAGGTGGGATAGTGGAGATACAGCTCCCATATCAGTTTTGTATTACAAGTGTCTCAGGACTGGGATGCCCTCCAGATGTTGTTCAACTCTCAACTCCCATCAGCTCCAGCCGCTATGGCCATAGTTTAGTGGTGATGGGAGCTGGAATCCTGCAAAGTCTGGAGGACCACAGGTTCCCCACCAAGGTCCAATCTAAACTGCTGGATTTCAAAGCACACGACTGTCTGAATTGCTCACAGTTCCTTGGCGTGACTCAAAAGCTGGAGACACTGTTGTGTTTTTAAGAAAGGCGCCCAGCTTCTGAATGAAACGTGTATGCTCTTTCTTTCTCTCGCCCAGGCTTCAAGCTGAACAAGAAACTGTACAAGCTAATCATCACCTGCTACACCAGGGGTAGGCAACCTAAGGCCCAGGGGCCAGATGCGGCCCAATCGCCTGCTCAATCCAGCCCACGGACGGTCCAGGAATCAGTGTGTTTTTACATGAGTAGAATATGTGCTTTTATTTAAAATGCATCTCTGGGTTATTTGTGGGGCATAGGAATTCGTTCATACTTTTTTTTCTTTTTTCTTTTTTTTCCTTTTTAATAATTTTTTATTAGTTTTAAAATCAGATTACATATACATACATCCCATCAATCGCACAAAAGAAAGAAAAAACAAAAAACAAGAAGAAAGAACAAAGGACAAACAGAAAAAACAGCCAACAAATAGAAAACAAATCGCACAGAAATTATACAATATTTAGTTTGTGCAACCATCAAAACAGCAATTCCATCTTTTACTGCGCTGTACCATTTAACCTCTAATAAACAAACATAAATATACTATTATCAATAAAACAACTTCCAATTTCCCCCATTGTATTTGTATTGTCTTATTTGGAATCAATTTAATGCACAATCTACTCAACTTTTACTCTTTTACCTTCTAATCTTTTATTTAATTTCCTGTTTCTTTTTTCTTTTTCAAGTCTCAATTCAGGTCCATTAAAAGGTTATTGTTTGGATAGTATGTATCTAAGTATAATTTGAATATATTCCATTCCTTGTAAATTTTTTGATTTGTAACTCCTCTCATCTTCCCTGACATCTTTGCCAGTTCCAAATATTCGATCATTAAAATCTGCCACTCAGCAATTGATGGGGCTGTCTCACCTTTCCATTTCCTGGCTATTAAGATCCTGGCTGCTGCTGTTCCATACATAAACAATGGTCTTATCTCCGTTTTTATTTCTCCTGACATTATTCCCAAACGTTCATACTTTTTTTTCAAAATAAAGTCCAGCCCACCACATGGTCTGAGGGACGGTGGACCAGCCCATGGCTGAAAAAGGTTGCTGACCCCTGCGTTACACTGAACCTGATCTGTCCATCGACTTTGACAATTTTGTCTGCTGCTTAGTACGACTTGAAACCATGTTCCGTGAGTGCCCTTTTCGTAGGGTGGCTGTTTCGTATTTTGACGTGTGACCAGGTTGTTTTAGTCTGCCTATGGAGGGCATGGGCAAAGCCCCCTTGCCCCACCCCCGGGACCCCATAGCTATTGAGGACTGATGGAGACTGCATGGTCTGCACAGCTTCTTTGGGGTTCTCCTAGAAGTCAAAGGAGGCAAAGGAGTAGCAGGGGACTGCAGTGCTTGCCTTGGAGTTTAGAAAGCTGTTGGCTCTGCATGCCCCAAATGCTCTACTCCAGGGCTAAAGGGATTCTTTAGGTGTGCCTCAAAGGCTTTGCAAACTACCAACATTTTAAATCCCCATGCAATGTTGCAATATGTTCCCCACACTGTTCCTAAATTCTTTCCAAAGCAGCTTGAAATGGGTAAGGAGGAAGCAGGCATCTTTGAGCGTGCCAACGTCTTGGCGCAGTTCTTTGGACCCTGTCCCTGGAGTCAACAGGGTTGATCTGGGTTTGTTTCCCACCTAGAGAAGTCCTGCAGTGAAATATCTTAATTTAATTCCCACCCTCAACTCTCCCACCCACCCCACAATCTCTCTCTTCAGGGTTTTTCCAAGCACTGGACTCGGACAAGGATGGAATCGTCACCTTTGACTTGGTTAAGGTAATGCCTCCCTGATCGTTGAAAATTAAACTGCCAGTGTCATAATGCTGTGACACAAATGTCTGGTGAGATCACACTCAGGATACCGTGTGCCGTTCTGGTCCTCTAACTTCAAAAAGGATATTGTAAATCTGGAAAAGATGCAGTGAATGGCAACAAAAATGATCAAGGGGGTGGAACACATTTTCCTATTAGGAATGATTGACATTTGGGGTTTCTGAACTACTATGTTTTTAATCACCAGCATTTTTGCTATAATTTATCCTAATATACACATTTACTGGGACGCGGGTGGCGCTGTGGGTTAAACCACAGAGCCTAGGGCTTGCCGATCAGGTCGGTGGTTCGAATCCCCGTGACGGGGTGAGCTCCCGTTGCTTGGTCCCTGCTCCTGCCAACCTAGCAGTTCGAAAGCATGTCAAAGTGCAAGTAGATAAATAGGTACCGCTCGGGCAGGAAGGTAAACGGCGTTTCCGTGTGCTGCTCTGGTTCGCCAAAAGTGGCTTAGTCATGCTGGCCACATGACCCGGAAGCTGTACGCCGGCTCCCTCGGCCAGTAAAGCAAGATAAGCGCCGCAACCCCAGAGTCGTCCGCGACTGGACCTAACGGTCAGGGGTCCCTTTACCTTTTTACACATTTACTTGCATGCATTTTTTGCATGCTGTTCACATTTTTGCAAAGCAGTGTTCCCCAATGTGATTGCGCATTGTATTACAGCCTATGTATGTATTTTTGTACAGATTATTTGCAAAATTTGGAGAGGTGCAGATTTTGAAGGATGGGTCTATGTTTCAGGTTATGCGTTGTTTCAGAAAGCGTGAATTGCTTTTGACTGTGAACTGAACTGAATTTCTCCTCTATCCCTATTTTTATCTCTCTCCCGCACTGCAGTGGATACAACTAACCATGTTTGCCTAAAGAAGAAACGGCAACACCTTGCACGGCTATCTGGCCCTTCTCCTCGGACATCTTTTGTGGTTTCGTTCTTTTTACCTGCAAGTGCCTTGCATCACAATGTGGCCGCTTCTTGCTTTTTCGCTGCCTCCACCTAAAATAAAGGAACAGACACATGCTTAAACACACACACACACACACACACACACAGCACTTCACATTTGCCTCACGTGCCAAGGTGGACTCTCTTGGCTCCCTGCTTCTGTGCCTGGTCATCATGACCTGTGACCTCGGAAGCCGTTCGGATCCTGCGCTGCCTCCAAAGCTGCTTCTTGCTTTGAATACCGATCCATAGTGAGACTCTTGCCGCACAGCTTGGCACAGAAGAGCCCTTCCTGGCTTAACCTCAGGCTCCTTGTCTTTAAAACGGGGGCTTATCACTGCACCAACCTGAGCTGCAATGGCGGCTCTGTGGAACAGCCCTGAGTGGGCAGTGCATTCTGGGGAAAATCTTGCCTTTTGATTGCCAGTATTTCAATGGCTGTTGGATTTGGTTAGTTTTTAGGGCTTTGTCCTGAGGTTTGTCCTGGGGGTTTTGGTTTTGTCTTAAGATGTTTGTGCAGGATAAAGGGGGCGGCCAGAAAGCATTGTTTGGAAATAGGTCAGTGGACAAACATCCTGAGGCACACGGTGTGTGTGTGTGTGTGTGTGTGTGTGTGTGTGTGTGTGTGAATGGGACTGATGCCTTAATTTTAAAAAAGGGATGTCTTGCCTTCTTTGTCCCTATTGCTGGATTTCTGCTCAATCTTCCCAGTTTGTTTCTATAGCCGTCTGGTTGACGCCCTTCTGCAACACAGCACTGCTTGCTGGGAAATCTCGGGCCTCTGTTGGCCACACTTCCTTCGACTCATTTGCCATATTTCTTACACTCAGGCCATATTTGCATGATACATTTAAAGCACTCTTAAAACACATTCAACAGCCATAGAAAATGATGGACTTTATGGAACTTGCCGAGCTGACCGGGAAACTACGCGACCAGAGGGAGGAGGAGGCGGTGGAACAAGATTGGAAGAAATTTAAACTATATTTAAAAGACTATTGTAAGATTGAAAGATTGAAAAAAGTTGGAAGAAATGACAGCTTACAGATTAGAAAAATAGGATTAAGTAATATAGATTTATGATTTTAGGTTAAGACTTATATAAGAAAAGAATATAAATTATAACAACAAAAATATTTGAAGATGTGAAGAAATTACTAAAGATGATGGACAATGAAATGCAGCTGGGGGGACGTGAGGAAGTCACCCCAACATGATTAGAAAAGTTGAAAGGAAAAAATTGATGTATGTTGTGTTATTGTTTATATGCATTGTGTTATTTGTTATCTTTTTTTGTGTGTGTGTTACTATTGTATGTTGTTTATTTTGAGTTTGTCAAAAATCCAATAAATATCTTTTTTTAAAAAAAAGACATTCAACAGCCATGGTTCCCCCCCCCAAAAAAATCCTAGGAGCTGCAGTTTCTCAAGGGTGCTGTTATGAGACCCCTCTCCCCCTCACATAGCTACCGTTCCCAGAGTAGTTTTACAATTAATCCCTCTTCCTAATGAATTCTGTGAACTGTAGTACTCTCAGCACTCTCGACAAACTACAGTTCCCAGGATTATTTGGGGCAGTGATGGCTAACCTTGACACTCCAGATGTTTTGGGACTACAACTCCCATCATCCCTGACCACTGGTCCTGTTAGCTAGGGATGATGGGAGTTGTAGTTCCAAAACATCTGGAGTGTCAAGGTTAGCCATCACTGATTTGGGGGAAGCTGTATAAAGAGTGCTTTAAATGTACACTGTGCATTTGGCCTCAGATTTGCCCACTGGTATTTCACTATTTGCCAATGAGACACCTTCTATGTTTTCAAAACATATTTTGCATCAGTGCCAAACAAATATTCCCACTTCAGTAACTGTTTTGGCCTCTGTTTTTATTTGACAAATATAAAGTTTAGCAAGTATGGACTGAGACCTGACAGGGGACTTTGCGGGGCTCCTTCTTCAGATGGGCAAAGGCCTGTGTCTACATGGGGGGAGCCTGAGCTTTCAATGCCTGGCATCTCCAGGTAGACGTGGGAGAGAACACAATCTGGAATCCTGGAGAGCAGCTGCCAGTCAGTGTAAGCAATACAGAGCTAGCCAAACCAAATGTCTGATTTGGTGTAAAGCCGCTTCTGATCTCCCTGCTTATCTCAGCCCTTTATTCAGAAGGAATTGGACTGAAATCTTATTTTTAAGGGGAGGATTGCTTTTCAGTGGCATGTTCTGCAGTTCAGTCCCCAGCATCTCCAGGTAGAGAGAGGAAAGAGAACTACATGGATCAATGGTCTGGCTCCGCCATAGGGTGGCTTCCTGTCTTCCAATCTGTATAGCGAGTTCTCCATTACAGAGAGCTCGTGTTGCAGTGGGGGCAGGAAAGCCACCTCCCCTTGTAGCTGGGGGTTTGGCTTGCTGGCCACAGCTAGTATTGACCCAGTGTGTTGCTGGGGAAAAACACATGTATCTATTTGTGACGGACAGCCCAGCGTCCTTTATATTGGTCAGCACGTGGTGCGACCTTCCTCTTTGCTGCGAGCTTCGGATCTCCCGCCCCCCCTCCCTGGTATAGGCTTGTGCATTGACCTTGCTGTTGCCTGTCATGGGGTTGTCTGCTTTTGAGGCAGGGGCCTAGTAGGAATTTTTCCATTTGGCTGATTGGCTGTGCCATTTGGTTTTCGCTTACTACGTAGCAACTAGTCACAACTTGTAAGGTTGGCGGTTAGGCATTGGTTGTGTTGGTTAATGGGAGGGTGGTAGCCCTCCAAAAGTGATCATGGTGTGATGGGAATTCCGTTAAAGGAATCCAGGGGCTCAATATGCTTGTCCGAACCCGGTAGGGTTGCAGGGCCGTGCATGAGCCCCTGGGACCTCTGGGGAAGGGGGAGGTCTCTGCTCCCAGCCTCCATTCAACTCTCCCCAGACTGGTTTCCCCCCGCTGACAAGTGGTCAGCTCTGTCCCATCGGACAGCTAGTCTTCTCTTCGCTGACAAGTGGTAAGCTCTGTCCCGTCGGACAGCGTGAACCAATGCCTACGCAACCACTCATGTGTTTTGCATTTCAATAAAGTTGTGGCCAAAACTATGCCAAAAACCCAAACAAAAATTACATCTCATGTGTGAATTTATTGGTGGGAGTGGCTTGATGACCTCTACACGCAACTGGCTGCAAGGACTTCAGCCCCATATTTTCCACTCGCCCAAGGGTCCTCCTTTCCCTCTCTGGTAGCCTGCCTTTGGGCACCCACAGCTTCACATCGTTGACATCTTGAGAAGTTGCTTGTGCCAGGCTTGCTCCTCTCTGACCGTTGTTCTGCCTAGAGGGTGCCTTTCTCGAGTGGGAAATTGATAACCCTGCAATGCCTGGAGGGCAACGGGTCCGCTATCCCCGGGATAAGGAACTGACCCTTGGAAATCAAATAGGGTCAGGCACAAAATGACCAGCAATCCTGTTTTGCCGACAGTTGGGCAGGCTGCTTCTGGTCTCTGGAAGCTTCATTCCAATGCCTGACCTCAAGGCAGTGATGGCTAACCTTGACACGCCAGATGTTTTGGAACTACAACTCCCATCATCCCTAGCTAACAGGACCAGTGGTCAGGGATGATGGGAGTTGTAGTCCCAAAACATCTGGAGTGTCAAGGTTAGCCATCACTGCCTCAAGGCCTGAGGGGCAGAATTCTCCTCAACCAGAGGCCGGTTTGGGGTGAATTCGTGGCCTCCAGGCTGCAGCAGCTGAATGCCCCATACCTGTCACCCCACCCACTTTACACTTGTTCCCAGAAAGCCTTCTGAGGTGGCGCAGAAGCCCCCTCGCTCCCCTCTGAGGCCGTTTGACATCTCCCTTGAGGTGCCCAAATGGGAGACTTCTGAGGTAATGAAGAAGAATATCTTTATTACGGCCATAGGCCCATATTTAAATGCAACACACAATACACAATAATATACCTCATACAGCAAAATAAAATGGGGCAAGAGAGAATAAAATAGATTAGATTAGTTCAGTCCATATAAATCCTATCCTTATAAAATTATAAATTCCATTTACAAAATAGGAACGACAAAACACTTAGCTCATCAGATCACCACTGTAAATCAACCATTTGGACGAAGTATCAATAATCATATAGTAACCCATTTTTCCTCTTATAGGATAGAACTACAATCAAATATCTAGCTACAAGAAGTGATCTACTTGGATCATTGTCCTGTAGCAGATATATTCACTGGGACTCTGGGGTCTCATCCAAAGTTTCTAATATTAAAGGGGATAAAAGTCTAGTCCGAGGGACCGAGTGCAGGGGGCAACAGAATAATATATGATGAAGGGATTCTATAGTTCTGTTGTCACATGCACACAGAACTGAAATCTGACCTTTGGAAAACCTATTGCTCATAACATTGGAAGGAAAGACATTAAATCTTGCCTTAATAAAGGCAAATCTATGGGCCGCGACTGATATAGATGTCAAATAAGATGGAATCTGCGGGGAGGGCACTATACCGAGATTCAACGGTGAACAGGTGCCACTTCCCATTATGATGTTTTGTTGGAGATCTATCTCATCTAGTTTTTGTTTAATAGTTCTTTTAGCTGTGGCGAGGTCTAATTTCCACAGGTCCGATGGGGACAGTCAAATAGCAAAGAATGCGTCTCCAAAGAGTGTTTTCTAGGGAGGTGATTTTTAATTCTAAGCGAAGGGCTGAGTTACTAACGCACTGAGGAAGTTTTAACAGAGGTTACGCGTTTGCTTCTATAATAACGGTGCCGGAAGATTCCGTTATCAGGGATTATTTTACACTCCTATGATGCAACTGGGTACTACCGTTTCAACTTTTTGTTTTTGTTTTGTATTGTAGAAACATGTCGCGCAGCGTAAATTAACAATGCAGAGTTTTTCAGTGAAATAATAAGAGATTTACTGAGTTAAAGTAAACTTCATAAACAGCATGGTTCCAAACAGTTTGACTGAAATGTTACTGAGAACACAGAGAGAAAATGGCTGCTACTGATAAGGAGAATGAGTCACATGTCAGAGTGACTCAACAGTTGGCAGTTAGGCCTGAATAACTTTAGTAGGCCCGAATGATTGTGCAGCCCCAGCACTTCGAAGCCTGCTTTGCTGCTTCTGCTCTCATGTGTCTTTGTCACATGACAAAACAGACTTGTTTTATTGCCCCCCCCCCAAAAAAACGGTGCTATTATTAAAGCAAGATGCTTGATTCCCTGTTGGGTTTTGGCTGTTTTTTGTTAAATTTCTTCCCCTCCCCCTTTTTTAAAAACATTTATTTACATACAAACAAACATGAACACACAAACGCTACATACCAAGAAAAAATAATAGAAACATTGAACAACAACCTACTTAAACATACAAAAAATTAAAATGACCTACACCCATGTGACTTCCCTCCACCAGTGCTCGTCTTCACTTAGCCTATAATTTTGTTATTCACAATTTTTATCTCTGATCCTTAAACCTCTTGTTTTTTCTAAATGAACTTTACAAACTTAATCTAAACAGATCAACATGTTGTTTTTGGAGCAGTGTTTGCTCATATAGTCTTCAAACCATTTCCATTGTTGCCTTAAATTCTGGTTTGTTTGATATCTTATTGCTGCGGTTAGTTTTGCTGTTTCGATGAATTCTGTTAATTTGTTTAGCCAGTCTTCTTTTGTGGGGATGTGATTTCCTTTCCAGTTCTTTGCTACTAGTAGGAGCCTTGCTGCGGCAGTAGCGTATAAAAATAGTGTTTTCCTGTCTTGTGGTATATCCTTGCCCAGTATACTCAATAAATAAGCCTCTGGGGTTTTTTAATAGAGATTTTGAGCATCCTTTTTAATTCCTCATGAATGCAACCCTCAATTTTTTTAACTCTTCCGCAGCCCCACCATCACAGTACTCTCCGTCTCCTTACATTTCCAACAAAGATTGTATATTTTGGCAAGCTTTGTTAAATTTATTTCCTTCACCACGCGGGCTGAGGGGAGGTTACAACAATATAAAAAGGCAACCCTGAAATAAGTTAGAACAATTTACAGTCGGAAGAATAGGGCAGGCCTTAAAATAGGTAGCATCTGGTTCCTCCAGCCTATCAGGAGAGGGACGTTCACCTGCAAAGAGGGACACCTGCTATGGAGGCCATCTCCTTAAGGAGATGCTAGCAGTGAGGGGGATTGCCAAGGGTGGAAGGCAAAAGGCTTTGAAGGATTTAAAAGGGGGGTGGAGTGGGGGGCTCTGAGCAAATTGACATTTCAACTAATGAACCAATGAAGGCCGAGGAAGAGAATCCAGTGGAGTGCTGTCCCCAAATGCACCCAAATCTATGAGGGAATCAGTGGAGTTGGAGAAAGCACACAGCGACGGGATACCGAGTCTATGCAGCTAACTGAAGATGGACCCAAAACTCCTGCCCAATTCATCATCTCCCATGGATGAGGTGAGTGCGACGGTGGAAAAATGGCCTTGTGGGCCAAAGTTAAGCAGACCGCTGGAGAGGTTTACTTTGACCCACAAATTGGAGGGTCCCCCCGTTTGGTTGCCTGGGATTTGCAGCCATTTGTGTCACAATGCCTGGGTTCCAGCGTCCCTGGAGACGCCAGAGAATTCCAATGCGATGCTTCAGAAGCAAAGCAGTTAAGGCAGTTGAGATGAAGCAGGTTCAGACGAAGCAGGTTCAGGAGAACTAGGACGATGGTATGCATCATAAATACAGGTACATCACCCCAGAATGAGCATTTGAGGAAGGGCTAGCCCATCTCTCCCTGCCTTTATCTCTCTCTCCTGATCCTTCTCCTCAGGTCCCTTCTGATCCTTCATCTCCATGAGCTCACAAACCTGGTAGCACATAGCATTCTTAGGCAGCTACTAGGGCCCCCACTTGCGACAAGGCCCCACTGCTGTGCCATTATCTTGCCCCTCAGTCCTGGAGTGTTAGGGAGTTTGGAGCCATCATTTTACCTTTCCACACAGAGCATACAGTATTAATTTCAACATTGGGGAGATATGAAAAGAAAAGAGAGCCAAAGGAAGAAGAATGGCTGAATGTGCGTTTCTCCCCCAAGGAGGTGCCAGGGACCGACCATGTCTCTCCCCCCCTCCCGCCCCCCAATCCTTTGGCTCTAGATCTTGCCTTCCATGGCAAGTTTTTCACTTTTTCTCCAGCTGCCTACACCTTCCCTCTTTGTGGTCCTTTACAGGTGATAGTGATTGGCCAGCAGGCACAGACGACAACACCGCCCCCCTTGGCTCCTCTGGTGAGAGAATAGCCTTTTATTATTATTATTTATTAGCTGCTATTTATTAAAAATGGTTTTAGACTGCTCTCTCATACAAAAAATCAAGGTGCTGTACAACAAAATATACAGTAAATCATAACACACCACAAAAACGTTAACAAGTTTAAACAACTGGACACAGTGGCTGTAGACCCCCCAAGTTTCCCTATTTTCCAAGGACATCCCTGATTTAGAGAAGCTGTCCCAGTTTCTTATTTGATCTCTGAATGTCCCACTTTTCCCTAGGACAGTGATGGCTAACCTTGACACCCCAGATGTTTTGGAACTACAACTCCCATCATCCCTAGCTAACAGGATCAGTGGTCAGGGATGATGGGAGTTGTAGTCCCAAAACATCTGGAGTGTCAAGGTTAGCCATCACTGCCCTAGGATGTCCCTGTTTTCACTGGAGAAATGTTGGAGGGTATGGTAGGATGTCTCTATTTTCATTGGAGATTTTTTAAAAATAATAATAACTTTTAATATTTTTCATTTGCAGACCGATAATAGTCTCATTATAAGAATACCAATATATAATACAATTATTAATACCAATCATTCAAATATCCAATTATATAATTTAGATAAAGTGGGGCCCCGTGTGCTTTGTTGTTCTTTAGTCGTTTAGTCGTGTCCAACTCTTCTTGACCCCATGGACCAGAGCACGCCAGGCACTCCTGTCTTCCACTGCCCCCCGCAGTTTGGTCAGACTCATGTTGGTAGCTTTGAGAACACTGTCCAACCATCTCGTCCTGTCGTCCCCTTCTCCTTGTGCCCTCAATCTTTCCCAACATCAGGGTCTTTCCCAGGGAGTCTTCTCTTCTCATGAGGTGGCCAAAGTATTGGAGCCTTAGCTTCAGGATCTGTCCTTCCAGTGAGCACTCAGGGCTGATTTCCTTTAAGAATGGATAGGTTTGATCTTCTTGCAGTCCATGGGACTCTCAAGAGTCTCCTCCAGCACCATAATTCAAAAGCATCAATTCTTCGGCGATCAGCCTTTTTATGGTCCAGCTCTCACTTCCATACATCACTACTGGGACAACCATAGCTTTAACTATACGGACCTTTGTCGGCAAGGCGATGTCTCTGCTTTTTAAGATACTGTCTAGGTTCGTCATTGCTTTTCTCCCAAGAAGCAGGCGTCTTTTAATTTTGTGACTGCTGTCACCATCTGCAGTGATCATGGAACCCAAAAAGGAAAATCTCTCACTGCCTCCATTTCTTCCCCTTCTATTTGCCAGAAGGTGATGCATGGGCGTAGCCAGGGGGGGGGCAGACGGGGGCAATTGCCCCCCCCCTAGAAGGCAGCTGCCCCCCATAGCTGCCACCACCACCACCCTGTCTGTCTCCTGGGTCTGGCTGCTACCGTTGCTGAGTGCTGCTTGTTTGCTGAGACTGAGCGAAGAGGGAGTTTGTTGGGTTAAAACGATGAGATCTCCTTGATCCCCCCCCCCCGGAAGTTTCCTTATCAGTCTCCACTTGAGACTGCTTGATAAGGCTACTCTGTGAACTATTAACGCCTCGCTAAAACTGCCTCCTGCCCCTCCCCCTCGTCCCACCATTCATTGTTGTTATGATCTCTGGAAGGGAAGGAGCTTTCTCTGCTGCTGTTTTGATCCACACTCAGCGATCTTTTTGTGAGTGACTTTACCCCTTTGTCCTTTGCCTTTAGCCCCCCCCAGCCTTTTTTAACCCCTAAAAACACGTGTTTGCTTGGGTGATTTTTCAAATCTTTCGTGTGCATGCACACTTTTCAAATCTTTCGTGTGCTCAAGAAGTGTGCATGCACATGAAGGCTCATACCAAGAACAAACTTATTTGGTCTCTAGGGTGCTACTGGAAGGATTTTTATTTATTTATTTATTTTGTTTTGACTATGGCAGACCAACACAGCTACCTACCTGTAACTTGCTTGCAAGTAATTAAAGTAAATTATAAGCTATTTAGCCATAAAGTGTTAGTGTTCTGATATGCTGCTGCATGGAAGAGGTGTGAGTTAATAAATATAAATAAATAGCTGCTGTGGTTTTTTTTGTTTTGTTTTTTATTTTGCTAAACCACTTTGCAGGTTTTTAAAAATAATTTTATTAAATAAATAAACAATACAGTGGTACCTCTGGTTACGTACTTAATCCGTTCCGGAGGTCCGTTCTTAACCTGAGGTACCACTTTAGCTAATGGGGCCTCCCGCTGCCGCTGTGCCGCCAGAGCACAATTTCTGTTCTTATCCTGAAGCAAAGTTCTTAACCTGAAGCGTTATTTCTGGGTTAGCGGAGTATGTAACCTGATGCATATGTAACCCGAGGTACCACTGTAAATATAAATAAAATAACACAAGCCAAAACAGTCCATCCTGTAGATTTAAGTATCTGTCCATAGTCACCTACTTGTTATCAGAGGCCCAGAATCCACATTCGTTTGTAAGAAAATATGAAATAATGTAAAACCTTTTTTTGCAGGCAAAAAACAACAACACACAATGTTGGGGGGGGGGGGATGACAAGAAATTTTCCGCACCGGGTACCACCTGACCTTCCTATGCCTCTGTGCCGAGCGGAGCGTGGCGCCCGGGGGAGCTTTGCGCACCGCTTGGAGTGAAAGGTGCTGCCGCGCACAAAGTTGCCCTTGCGCCCGCCCAGGCTTGCCCAGGGAAAAGGCTTCCCAGGGATCGGGAGAGAGATCCCTGCCTGCCTCCAGTCTGGTGCCTCCGCCTCTGGCTCCTTCACGCTGTCCCTGCGTGGTGGCTCTGTGGGGCAGCCCAGTGCTCCCTCTGCACAGCACTGCTCAAGGAGAACCCACAAGCCAGCCAAGGCGGTGTAAGCTTCCCCTCTCCCTCTGCTCCCCAACCTGCTGCCCAAAGGGAAAGGGGTGAGCAGGAAGATGGCAGGTTATTTTATTTTGATTTTGTTACAGGAATTTCTATACTAACCTTCATTGGAAACCCCCAGGATCGTTTGTGTGTCCGTGTGCATGGATTAAAATGCAGACAATATATAGCAGAACAGTAATAAAACCCAGCGAATTTATGCAAGGAAGCAAAGAATCCACAGGGATAAAATCAGCTCTAAAAGGGCTGGGGAAATGGAAAAGTCTGCCTGGTACTGGAAGGATGACAAAATAGGTACCAAGTGGACCCCTCTACAGATAACACACACTTCACAACTGAGGCACCACCACTGAGAAGGCCCTTTCTTTGTGGAGCAGCTGCCTTGTCTCAGTTTGTGGGACCACCCCCAGAAGACGTTCTGTTGAAGTTCTGAATGTTTGGGCCGACACATAAACTATTCTGGGTCCTAAGCTAGAAAAGGCTTTAAAAGTCAAAGCCAGCACTTGGGCTCAGAAATTGGGAGCCAATGCAACTGGCATAGCATCACTGTTACATTATCCTAATAAGCCTATCCCAGTTGGTGATCCAGCATTCTGAACTAGCAGCAATTTCCAAGCCATATTTCAGAGGCAACCCCACAGAGAGTGTATCACAGTAGTCTAACCTGGTACAGCATAATCAATCACAAGACACGGCACACACACACACACACAATTTCAATGGCAATGCCTATGAACTTTGGGGGGCCCCAGTCCTCTCAAATATTTTAGGGGAGCCTAAGGGACCTCAGTCCCTAGGAGTTGGCCCCTATGAATTTGGAAGTTATCAGAGTACGGATCACTGATGCTAAGCTCAACGTACAATTGCTGCTTGCTTTCAATTTCCTGCTATACTGCCCAGAGACAGAAGATGAGGGGACCTGGGGAGCTAGTGTCTGCTCCTCTCACTTGCCTTTGAACTCACCGTAGGCGGTGGGGTTTGGCTCCACAGGGAGAGCACAGGCAAAGTGCAGAAGCCATGGCTTCCCAGGAGCGCCTCTATGGGCTCTGGATGCTCTATTTCGCCAAAGTAGGCGCTTCTCCTTTACACTTCCAGACTGGCTGCGCCCCTATTTTGGGGGGTGAGGCTGTGCCCCTATTTTCTTTTTGAGGGGGTCCGTTTCCTTCGCCTTTGGAAACACCTGCACCGACTCCTCGGGGATTGAAACGAAAGTTTTGAACAAGTTTTCTTCAAACCCAATAAAAATGATATTAGCATAAGACAAGTAACTAGAAATTTTTTTAAAAAAATTCAAGCAAATAATTTTAATAACTACCGTAATAAAGCACTGCTATAATTATATATAATTTTCTTAAAATTTTGGTTTCATTCGCCTTTTCCATGCTGAAATGTCACAACCTGAACGACCATGGCTTGCCCCCCCCCTAGTTTTGATCCTGGCTACGCCCCTGAGGTGATGGGACCAGTGGCCATGATCTTAGTTTTTTTGATGTTGAGCTTCAGGCCATATTTTGCACTCTCCTCTTTCACCCTCATTAGAAGGTTCTTTAATTCCTCCTGACTTTCTGCCATCAAGGTTGTGTCATCAGCATATCTGAGATTGTTGATATTTCTTCCAGCAATCTTAATTCTGGTTTGGGATTCGTCCAGTCAAGCCTTTCACATGATGAATTCTGCATATAAGTTAAATAAACAGGGAGACAATATACAGCCTTGTCGTACTCCTTTCCCAATTTTGAAACAATCAGTTGTTCCATATCCAGTTCTAACTGTAGCTTCTTGTCCCACATAGAGATTTCTCAGGAGACAGTTGAGGTGATCAGGCACTCCCATTTCTTTAAGAACTTGCCATAGTTTGATGTGGTTGACACAGTCAAATGCTTTTGTCAATGAAGCAGAAGTAGATGTTTTTCTGGAACTCTCTAGCTTTCTCCATAATCCAGCGCATGTTTGCAATTTGGTCTCTGGTTCCTCTGCCCTTTCGAAATCCAGCTTGCACTTCTGGGAGTTCTTGGTCCACATACTGCTTCAGCCTGCCTTGTATAATTTTAAGCATAACCTTGCTAGCGTGTGAAATGAGCGCAATTGTGCGGTAGTTGGAGCATTCTTTGGCACTGCCCTTCTTTGGGATTGGGATGTAGACTGATCTTCTCCAATCCTCTGGCCACTGCTGAGTTTTCCAAACTTGCTGGCATATTGAGTGTAGCACCTTAACAGCATCATCTTTTAAAATTTTAAATAGTTCAGCTGGAATACCATCACTTCCACTGGCCTTGTTATTAGCAGTGCTTTCTAAGGCCCATTTGACTTCACTCTCCAGGATGTCTGGCTCAAGGTCAGCAACCACACTACCTGGGGTGTAACTGCTGACTCTGACCTACTCTTGGGCTGCCCATTCCTCCTTGACCAGTATGGTGCCTCCAGGCCACCAGCTCTGACAGACACAGTTTATTTTGGTCAACTGACATCTCTTCTTTTGTCTTCTCCCAGTTTGAGACTATCCAGGGGGCAGAGCCCCCAAGAAGAGGAGTCGCCATGTGTGGAGGCCTTGGGCTGCAGGTGAGCTGATCCTGAGTGGTGCAGGGAGGGGAGAGAGGTTACTGGTTTCCATAGAAACACATCACTTGTAGTTTCCCTAGAAAAAAGGTGTCCCTAAGAGATTTGCCCTGCACAACAAACCAAGTGCTTGGGGTTTATTGACACCCAAGGCTCTCACTGGCCCCTTTTAATATATGTAGGCATCCAGCTGTCTTGGGAGACAATGGAGGAGTGAGGTCCTTTTGGGGTGAAGTCAAACTGCTGGAAGGTGGCCTGCTGTGGCCGTAGAGGGTGATAGGGGAGAGACATGTTCTGTTGCATCTGGAGCAGAGGAAGGCATCCGGTTGTGCTGCTGCAGGGAATTTCTTCTCTCTGCGCTCATCCTAGCAGTCATTCCTCCTCCAGTCACTTCTGTGGATACACAACTATTAGGCTTTCATGCACTGCAACCCAGTTCATCTCAGGGCTCTCCATAGCCAATGGATGAGTGACACAAAGTCACAAAGCCTTAATTGGATGAGGAACAGGGGGCCTGACGTTCCCCTGTCCATTGTAAGAGGGAGCTGCAAAGGCATTTCTCCCTCCTCCTCCTCCTCCTCCTTGCATTCTAGATGTTGACTTCGGTGTTTCCCGGTTACCATGCCACATTTGCATCCGAGCGAGGGACAGGTAGCACACCAGTTCAGCTCAGGTTTTGAGATGATAACAAGAACATTATGGGGGTTAAGGTAGCCATTATTTCTCCTTTGGTCCATTGACCGAGAGGTAGATGCAACCTGCAGGCCACAGAGAGGGATGTCTGAAGAAGTGGGGATCCTCTCTTGAGAGGCAGCAAGAGGTTTTGCTGCTCTTGCTGCCCCGCCAGCAGCCAAGGCAGAAAGGAGGCTAGGGAAACCCAGTCATATGGGCAGGGTATAGATAATGAAAATAAAATCCCAGGAGATTGTCAGGGTAGGATTTGGGAAGCAGGAAGCAGACATAGGCAAAGTTAGGATCCAGGCATGCTTCTAGCTCCAGAGATTTTAGCTGCAGAAATACTCAAAAGGTGTGGGTTTTTTTCTTTGTTCCTTCTGCTATGCACAGGAAATTGCACCAAGGAGCGAAGTGCATTGCCGGGACCTGTCAGCACACTCTTTCTCCAAGCTCCGCTTATACCTACACCCAAAAGCAAAAGCATCCCTCCATGCCCCCCCAAAACCACCTGCCCACCCCACCTCTCGGGTTTCTGCCCCCCACATCCCGAAAACATTCCTTCCCACCCCGCAAAAACCCATCATTCTTACCCCACAAGTCTCCACTCTCCGCACCTCTCAAGAACCCCCCTGCCACACCCCACGAGCCCCCCTTATAATTAAGCCCTCTCTTCCACTTAAGCCCACCATTACCCTTCTGATCCTACCCCAAAAGCTGCCTTCTTCCTCCTTGTCCCCCTCTCCCTCGAACCACACTGTATCCCCGGAATATGCCCCCTTCCCCCCGGAATCCCTCCCTGAATATGCCCCCCTGCCCTCGGAAACCTTCCCTGAAAATATCCCCCTCCCCCCTGAGTCCCCCTCAGAAATTGCTCCACTCCTCTGCCCTCTCTCCCTTCAGCCCACCCCAGAATTTGCCCCCTACCCCCCTACCCCCCCTGATTATGCCTCCCTGTCCCCGGAAACCCACGCCGAAAACATCCCCCTCCCCGAGTCCCCCTCAGAAATTGCTCCACTCCTCTGCCCTCTCTCCCTTCAGCCCACCCCAGAATTTGCCCCCTTCCCCCCTGAAACCATCCCTAAATATGCCCCCCCACCCCTGGAAACCCTTCTCAGCTATGCCCCCCTACCCCCGGAAACCCTCTCCAGATATGCCCCCCTGCCTCCGGAAACCCTCCCCAGATATGCCCCACTGCCCCCGGAAACCCTTCTCAGATATGTCCACCTGCCCCCGGAAACGCTTCTCAGATATGCCCCCCTGCCCCCGGAAACCCTCCCTAGATATGCCCCACTACCCCCGGAAACCCTCCCCAGATATGCCCCCCTACCCCCAGAAACCCTTCTCAGATATGCTCCACTGCCTCCGGAAACCCTCCCCAGATATGCCCCCCTGCCCGCGGAAACCCTTCTCAGATATGCCCCCCTGCCCCCGGAAACCCTCCCCAGATATGCCAACCTGCCCCCAGAAACCCTCGCCGAAAATATCCCCCTCCCCTCTGAGTCCCCCTCAGAAATTGCTCCACTCCTCTGCCCTCTCTCCCTTCAGCCCACCCCAGAATTTGCCCCCTACCCCCCTACCCCCCCTGATTATGCCTCCCTGTCCCCGGAAACCCATGCCGAAAACATCCCCCTCCCCGAGTCCCCCTCAGAAATTGCTCCAGTCCTCTGCCCTCTCTCCCTTCAGCCCACCCCAGAATTTGCCCCCTACCCCCCTACCCCCCCTGATTATGCCCCCCTGTCCCCGGAAACCCAAGCCGAAAAAATCCCCCTCCCCGAGTCCCCCTCAGAAATTGCTCCACTCCTCTGCCCTCTCTCCCTCCAGCCCACCCCAGAATTTGCCCCCTACCCCCCTACCCCCCCTGATTATGCCTCCCTGTCCCCAGAAACCCACGCCGAAAACATCCCCCTCCCCGAGTCCCCCTCAGAAATTTCTCCACTCCTCTGCCCTCTCTCCCTTCAGCCCACCCCAGAATTTGCCCCCTTCCCCCCTGAAACCCTCCCTAAATATGCCCCCCTGCCCCCAGAAACCCTCCCCAGATATGCCCCCCTGCCCCCAGAAACCCTCCTCAGATATGCCCCCCTGCCCCTGGAAACCCTCCCCAGATATGCCCCCCTGCCCCCGGAAACCCTCCTCAGATATGCCCCCCTGCCCCCTAAACCCACCCCAGATATGGCCACCTGCCCCCGGAAACCCTCCTCAGATATGGCCCCCTGCCCCCGGAAACCCTCCCCAGATATGCCCCACTGCCCCCAGAAACCCTTCTCAGATATGCCCCCCTGCCCCCGGAAACCCTTCTCAGATATGCTCCCCTGCCCCCAGAAACCCTCCCCAGATATGCCCCCCTGCCCCAGAAACCCATCCCAAATATGTCCCCCTGACCCCGGAAACACTCCCCAAATATGTCCCCTGACCCCGGAAACCCTCCCTAAATATGCTCCCACCCTCCCCAAAACCTTCCCACAATATGCCCCCTCCCTCCTTGAAACGTTCCCACAATATGCCTCCTTGCCGCCTGAACCCTCCCTGTAAGAAGATAACCTTTCTTTCCAATCCTTCCCTCTTAACCCCTGCCGCCATCCCAGCTCTGCCCACCCTAGAAACTGCCCACCCTGAAACCTTCCCACAATATGCCCCCTTGCCATCTTTCACTTAGGCAGAATATACCCCTGAATACTGGCCAGAATATGACACCTGAACCCCCCCCCGAATATGCCCCCTTCTGTTCCTTTTAGCAACTTCGCCATCGCGAACTCCTTCCTTGAGACCATTACAACTGTACCAACTTGGTAAAGGAGAATATGCTTCAGTTAGTGTGGGGCAATAATTTTTTGACAAAAATTAAGCGCCAGAGAGGGGATTGTTATAAGAGAATTAACGACCAGAGAGGGGATTTCTAAATAAAAATTACAAACTCTGCTTTCTATGCCTATTGCCTTGAAATCGTTCCCCTTTAATCTGTGATATAAATGTACTTCCTGCACTATCTGAATGTACTGTGTATATGTCAATGACTGGAGTTCAAACTTTGTATCTTGCATCAATTTCCTTACTTTATTTTATTTGTTTTATAAACTTTGTATGAGTTATGTAACTTGTATCGATGTATACCCAAAACTGTGAATATTACTTTGCGCCAATTGCAACTGTTAAACTACCCCCCCCCCCCGTTCTGCATATAATTTTAATATAGGTTCAGGCTTCCAGCCACTTTGCTTTCTGAAAATCCTGGTCTGGTCTCTGTTTATTTCCTGACCGGTTTGAGCTGTGGTCCATCCTGCCTTAAGAAGCTGAACACCTTGCTGGGACCCCAAATTTACTCCTGTTGCATAACTTAAACTCTGTAGCAGCCTTTGAACAACCTCTAAATAATTTGTGAAAAAAGGAAAATGATATAGACACATATACTTTATTATTAAACAATTAGACAAGTTTCTGCAATAGACTTAAAATGAATGAAATATAGTCAGTTACTTTGGAAGAAAATTTATGGTTAAAATGTTGGGTTGAATTTTGCGATTTCTGAGAATGCAGTTTATCTGTAACAATGAATTTAAGTTCATGTATACAGTCGTACCTCGTGTTGTGTTCGCTGCAGGTTACGTTCGGCGCGGGTTACAAACGCGCCGGACCCGGAAGTACCAGAACAGGTTACTTCCGGGTTTGGCGGTTCGCGCATGCGCAGACACGTCAAATGACATAGCGCGCATGCGCAGAAGCGCAGACGCGATGCTTCATGTTGCGTTCTGCTCATGATGCGAACGGGGCTCCGGAACGGATCCTGTTCGCATCCAGAGGTACCACTGTATATTACTGAACGGGGTAATTGTGCCCCTGAAGGACCAGGTGCGCAGCCTGGGAGTCATTTTGGACTCACAGCTGTCCATGGAGGCGCAGGTTAATTCTGTGTCCAGGGCGGCTGTCTACCAGCTCCATTTGGTACGCAGGCTGAAACCCTACCTGCCCGCAGACTGTCTCGCCAGAGTGGTGCATGCTCTAGTTATCTCCGGCTTGGACTACTGCAATGCGCTCTACGTGGGGCTACCTTTGAAGGTGACCCAGAAACTGCAATTAATCCAGAATGCGGCAGCTAGACTGGTGACTGGGAGTGGCCGCCGGGACCACGTAACACCGGTCCTGAGAGAACTACATTGGCTCCCAGTACGTTTCCGAGCACAATTCAAAGTGTTGGTGCTGACCTTTAAAGCCCTAAACGGCATTGGTCCTGTATACCTCAAGGAGTGTCTCCACCCCCACCGTTCATCCCGGACACTGTGATCCAGCACCGAAGGCCTTCTGGCAGTTCCCTCACTGCGAGAAGCAAAGCTACAGGGAACCAGGCAGAGGGCCTTCTCGGTAGTGGCTCCCACCCTGTGGAACGCCCTCCCATCAGAGGTCAAAGGAATCAACAACTAACGTATTTTCCGGCATACAAGGCGACTGGGGGTATAAGACGACCCCCAACTTTTCAAGTTAAAATATAGAGTTTGGGATATTCTCCCAGGCCTCCCGTCTCGCCGCACAGCGCCTTTGCGCTCCCCGCCCACACCCAGCCTGGGCTCCATGGTGGCTGAGGCGGCGGTGGAGGCGGCTGGAGCGGCAGGGAGAGCCTCCCGTCTTGCTGCACAGCAGCCCTTCGCGCTCACCGCCCACAGCCAGCCCAAGCTCCATGTCGGCTGAGGCGGCGGCTGGAGCGGCGGGGAGAGCCTCCCGTCTCGCTGCACAGCAGCCCGTCGCGTTCCATGGCGCCTGAGGCAGCGCACGCACGCAGCCAGCGGTGGGGCGCAACCCCGCGTCGCATGACGTCGCTGGCGTCGCAGGCCGGGCCAGAAAGACTATACCCGGCGTACAAGACGACCCCCGACTTTGGAGAAGATTTTCCTGCATTAAAAAGTTGTCTTGTACGCTGGAAAATACGGTACATAACATTTAGAAAATACCTGAAGGCAGCCCTGTTTAGGGAAGTTTTTAATCTATAACATGTTAAATGTATTTTAATATTTGCTGGAAGCTGCCCAGAGTGGCTGGGGAGACCCAGCCAGATGGGCAGGATACAAATAATAAATTATTATTATTATTATTATTATGCAAGTAAGTATAATAAAGCATTATTATATAGCCATGTATCTATCTATCTATATAGAACAAGTTGGTACAAAGTACATAAGCGCATACATTATTCAAGTTTGGAAAAAGATCGACATTTTATAGTTCAATACAGGATGTAGTTCAGCACATCAGGGGAGATATAAGAAAGGAAGGGATTGACCTTTATTAATACAATTTTCTTATAAACTCCCCTTTGAGCTTGAACCAGGATGTCTGTAATCTCCCATGCACTCTTTCCCCATGATAACCATTGACCATTGAATATTTTCCTGGTGATGCCCCTCTTCAGCTGAAGTCTCTTAGTGAACACACACCAATTAATTGACACCCCCCCTACACCGCCTGCTGCTCCTGCCCTGGGATGTGCCCCTTTGCACCCCAGAATAGGCTCCCTGGCCCAGAAGGCATCCCCCTCCTCACGGAGTCCTCAGAACTTGACCCACTCCTCTGCCGCATCAGCCCACCCTGCAAGATGCCAACAATAATAATAATAATAATAATAATAATAATAATAATAATAATAATTTATTATTTGTACCCCGCCCATCTGGCTGGGTTCCCCCAGCCACTCTGGACGGCTTCCAACAGATATTAAAACACATTAAAATATCACAGGTCAAAAACTTCCCTAGGAATGCTCCCATCCCTGCAGTACATTATTCTGCTGCCTCCATTGTCAGCAAGAGCAACCAGGTGAGTGAGGGACTTCTAAAGTTATGTTGGCGCTGTAGTCTAAACTACAGAGCCTAGGGCTTGCTGATCAAAAGGTCGGCGGTTCAAATCCCCGTGACGGGGTGAGCTCCCGTTAATCGGGCCCAGCTCCTGCCAACCTAGCAGTTCGAAAGCACGTCAAGTGCAAGTAGATAAATAGGAACCGCTCCGGCGGGAAGGTAAACGGCGTTTCTGTGCGCTGCTCTGGTTCACCAGAAGCGGCTTAGTCATGCTGGCCACATGACCCGGAAGCTGAATGCCGGCTCCCTCGGCCAGTAAAGTGAGATGACCACCACAATGCCAGAGTCGTCCGCGGCTGGACATAACGGCTGGACATAACCTTTACCTTAGGAGGTTTCACAGACCGCTATCTCATCAGATGCATGGAGTCTAATCATCCTATTATTACCACCGTTATCATTACATATGATTTGTTATAGGAAAATCATTGGGCTCACTTGGATTACCAAAGACACCAGCCTTTGGTGCAAAACAGCAGCCAGTAGGCCTGGTCTTTATTCAAAAGAGTTATTTACATATCCTTGTTTCCCAACCAAGTTAATCACACCCTTTTGTCTTGATCTGGGTTTGCTATTGTTTCTGGAATTGCTATCTGTCTGGCACTCAGGTATTAGGATGCCAGAGATTATCACTCAGGCAGAGGGACTGCTGAGTACCTGAGCTCAGCAGCTTTAGGGATTATAGCTGCCCTCACTCCCCAAATACGCCCCCTAGATGACATTCAGTTGGTAGGCCTCTTGACATTAAATTGATGGACCAAAGACACAGGTTGTGGCGTTCAGCCAAACTGCGGGACCACATAGAAAGAGTTAAAGGGTTTAGGCAGTTAGAACCTTAAGGGGGCGGAGTTAAGAGGAGTATATTAACCCACCCCAGGGAGTGTAAAAAGGCAGTTAAGTCAGAGTTAGAGTTGTTGTTGTTGTTGTTGTTGATGAGAGCTGGGGTTTTAGAAGCTGGAAAGGGTGGTGGGGAATTAGGAGATAGAGGGGGCTGTGAAGAGAGAGGGAGTGTTAGGGAGAGGTTAGGAACTGTTAATAAACAAGATAACAAGCAAAGGAAAAACTATTTATTTTGAAACCATATTCTTAAGTGTTGTACTTCAATAAACAGTTTGTTCTAACGTTCTCCTCGACTGAAGTGAGTGAAATAATTACCAGGCATACTGGTTGGTGGCAGCGTGTAATTAACCGTGGTAGGCGCAGGTACTAACGGACCATGAAACGTCTGGGGGTTCTGTGCAGGTGAAGGTAACCGCCACACAGGTGAATGCCAAGGAGTTTGTGTTCACAAACAGCAGCCATTTTCATCAGCCTTGCGGCCTCTACTAGCTGCCGATAGGCAACTTCCCTCCTCACAGCTGCCAAGAGATGAATTTGGCATTCACAAATATCAGCCCGCTTCCTCTGCCTTCCGACTTCCCAGTGGCATCATCTAAATGCAAATGCCAACTCCTCTGGCTTCCGCCTAGGGACATTCACCCGCTGCCATTGGGCAGCTTCCCTCCTCTGTTTGGCTGCCTGTTAACAAACAAGGCTTCCAAACCAGTTTGCATCCACGTTGGCCAGTTTAGCCTTGCAGCATCAATATATGATTGAGGGTCAGGAGGGAGAACCTGTACCGTAGCTCTTCAGATGTTGCTGGTCTACAAGGCCCATCGACCCTGACCACTGGCCAAGCTGGCCGAGTCCAACAACAACTGGAAAGCCAACAACAACTGGAATTACCCACCTGCTAATTCTATAAGCTTGTTGTACCCTAGGATGTGACTGCTACACTTTTTACAGTATCAAATGCACATTATACAATCTGTGTCTTGGGGAAATGTTACGACAGGTGTGCTTGTGACTGCTACTGAGCCGCTTCCCACAGTCATCCTATGCCCTGGCATTTACCAATGCTGTCTTCGAAAATCAGTAAAAATGCAGTCACAGACAATTGCAACTGAGAAATGGTACAGTTTTCTTTATTAAAAATAATTTACATCAGTTTTAACATTTTATGCACAGTTCTCAGCAAACTGAACTTTGTTTTGTAAGATTTCTATACAATACTTATTAGTGAATGTAAAACAATTATATACTGTTTTGTTGGCTTAAAAGAGCATTCAATTTGCAGTTGCCTAAGTGTGGTTAATAAAATGCATTATTTCACAGATGTATAATTTATATAAACAGCCCCCAAATTTGATAAAGGATTAGAATAAAGGCTCGCTTTCGAATCAAAACTGAAGAGAACTTGAAGACAAAATAGATTTCCAGTTCCCGCTATTTTACCCTTCCTAGGGCTTCAGATCAGCACTTATTAACTCACCCCAAGCCTTTCTGAGCAAAATATATCGTGCTGCTGCTAAGCAATGGATATACGTAATTTCTCTCAACCCAATAGGGCCATACAGGGAACTACTTTGCATGTCAAAAAAAGACGAAGTGTATCACTCAGCTCTGGTCTTTCAGATATGCTTTCTGCCTGTATCAGGAAAACAAGTCCACTCATATCCACGAGTGTGATCTCGAGGGGGTGGGGGCGGCAGTGCTCAAGCCCCACAAAAATGATTCCAGGCCTGCACCCCAACTTAAGGCATGTTTACTTTGAAGTAAATCCCATAGGGGTCAAAGGGAATTGCTCCCAAGTAAAAATACGAAGGACTGAGCCTTGAAAACAGAGTATTTCAAGTTTGGAAGGGAAAATCCAAGTGATGGCCAAAAGCATCAAGGCAGCTCAAGCTGTCAGTCACACACAGCGGAAAAACTACAATGGGAGGCCCTGTACTTTTAAGGAAATGGCTACTAATGATTTCACGGACCAGGAAAATAGCGCCATGCCTATGAGAATGAAATTGGCTTGCTTAAAGAAGCATTTGAGTTTATCAGAACAAGGGCATAAATGAAGGCGTTTTATGGGTGGTGCTTAACTTAACTCCCAAAGGCATAGGGCAGCAAGAGATGAGGGATCCTGTGTGTGCATTCAAGTCAGAAACATTTAAATGTGTCTGCGCCTTCAGGCAGGCCTCACAAATGTCATGTTCAGTTTGGTATTAGGGAATGATGGGTGCATCTGATAAGACAAACCAGCTGCACGTCTCAAGGAGCAAGTATTTTTGAGTCTGGGTCCGCTGATCCCTTACTCTAACAAAGAAGATCCCACCAGACCAAAAAAGTTAGTTTAGATATTATTATTGGCAAGGTATCTTTACTAACAACTACCTTGCCCTCTGCAATTATCAGGATAGAATTCTGATGCCAAGCATTTCATTCAAACATCAATAATGCAGATAAGAGACCTCTCTCAGTATATTGGTAGTAAAAAGGTATTATTAGCCTTGAGAAAAGCACCTAGCACATCATATAGTGGAGATGATGATAATAAATGATAATATATTACTTATACCCCACCCATCTGGCTGGGTTTCCCCAGCCACTCTGGGCGGCTTCCAACAAGAGATTAAAAATACATTAAAACATCAGTCATTAAAAACTTCCCTAAACAGGAAGTTTAGACAATACCGGCCTGGTTCACCTGTAAGAATAAACCATGGCTTGTCAAACAAACTAGAGCTTGCTTCTCCAAAGTTTTGTTTTGTTTTTCAGCTGTTCATGCCTTTGTAACTTGGTGAGCCTCTGGGATGGGGTAGCCAAAGGAACTATGAATAACAAAGAGTGATGGGTTTGTGTAGAACATGAAGCTACAGTTAAAACAAAGCAAGAGTCATAAGCCAACAACAAACCTAGCTTCAGATTATGGCTTGTTAGCAGTAAGTAAGCAAAATAGAGTTAAGCCCCTGGGCAGAGATCAGGCAGGCAAGCAAACCATGGTTAAATTAACAATGGCTTAGTGTTACGTGCAAACCAGACCACTTTTCAAGAATGCCAACAGAACTCAAACTCCACAAAACAAGGGCTAAGGTGTTTATCTCACTCATTCACTGAAAAGAACAGTGGTTCAAATGGGTTAGATTAATATGCATGCTCACATACTCTTTCCTGGTCATTTAACCTTTCTTTCCTCAAAATTATTTGGAAGGTTACTTGGTTGTCATTGGAGATTTTCTATGGTGCACTATTCACTTGGAACGTATTTTTTCTGCATGAGGGTGTGTTTGTTCTAAAATTGCTCTTTATGCAATAAATTGAAATGGACTTTAATTACTAATGACATTTTTGTGCAGTGGAATCCCCAAAGAGCAAAACCAATTTTACTGTGTATATCTGGTGGACTAGGTCAATCTTAAAGGTTACTTCTTACTGTAGAATAATTGGCACAGGCCAGGTTTGTTAACTAAAACTACTTTAAGGTACAGAATATGTGAAAAAGAATCCGACACAACTCATTTAAAACCCACCAGGCCTTCTCTGCTTTCCCTGCTGTGACACAGAATATGCTCAATTATATAAAGGAAACTGCTTCCAGTGGCAACACTGAGAGTCCAAAAAGCAGCAGCAGCAGCAGCAGCAGCAATGTCCCTGTTTTAATAGGTAGTTTGGCTCAGGATGCAAGGATCTTTAAGAACTGATCCCCTGTCCTGAAAATGGGAGTACAAGACCACAGAGCTGCCTCAGCAATGTAAGTGGGTATTTAAAATATTCTTTAGGCCAAAAAATTGCAGCTGTTTTTCACTGCATACTAAAAGCAAAAGAGACAAAAACCAGAGAGGCTAGTTAAAACAGAACAAGTTGAAACCCATTGTTGCGGCTTCCGGTGCTTTCCACCATGGTGAAAAGCAGCTCCCACACTAGCGGAGATCGTTCATGCAGCTAACTAAGGATAATTTGAGAGTAATTATCCTTGCAAGCCCCACCCCCGGGTCGGCTGTGTGAGAGAGCTTCACTCACAGATCGTCTGATACCTGCCTCTCGTTCTGATGGAATAAGGGAGGCAGGGGACACTGATGCATGTATTGGTAATTCTCCAACGTGGTCACTATGAGCAGAGGTTCTTCTGTTTCTTAGGATGGATTTGGATCTAAGTAACAGGCGTGTTCTGGGCTAAGGGGACAAGATAACCTGCTAAATGAATCTGCCACTGAGTCTCAATCTGGAGAGGAATCAAGGTCTCAATCTGGAGAGGAATTTCATTGTAACTTGATTGGTATGTAATGAGAGGGGAGCCTTTACCCTTTCTTTATATACATTATATTTGCTGTTTTATGATTCAGCAAACCTCCCCCGAAGTATTAATTGTTAATGGATTGGAAAAAATGCAAGAGGGAATTAACGAGAACTTCATATTTTTTACGGATTAATTGAAAGAATTGAACTGTGTGAAAACATTGCAATGATTTGTGGCATTGACCACCTACGGAATGGTAAAGAGGACTTTGGTTCTGACTTATCTTGGCTTTGGCGAGATACCAGCTTGTTAACGGATGGGAGAGGGATCAAAGAAGAAAATTCTGGATATCTGCCCGGGGCTATAGCGAGACACCAGACTTCTCTTTGTCTTGGATAAGCAAAATGGCGTGTGATGCAGTGAGAATTGCAGTCCTTGAGTGCAGAAAGCGCAAGTGAAGGGAAATGCCGAGGATGATGGATTACAACATAAAGAGTAAAGATGAACGAAAAACAAACATTTCACACAGAAATTTATAGGATAAAAAACTCCCCTTGCAAAACTAATGGATATGGAACAGTTAAATACGAATGAAAGTAAACAGATCAGTGGCTGTTAAAATAAAGGATCAAGATCAGAACTGTTGTATTTGGACTAAGAGTATTGGAGCAGGACAAAATAAGAACATCATTCCCTGAAATCCAGAACCCGGGAAGTCATTCAAAATTGTTTAGTTTGGTATTGGATCATTGGCTTTTTTAATCCTATATTATAATCTTGAAGTGTCCCTGCGTCCACCGGCAATTTTCTGTGTGTCACGGAAGTGACGCATGGCACAGACGGACGCAGGGATTGGAGGGGGTGGAGAGGGGGGCGGGACGATGCAGAGGCACTTCCGGCCGGGCGAAACTGCGCCGCCGCCATTGCCGGGGGGGGGGGAGCGGCGCAAAGCGCCGCTCCCGCTACCGCCGCCGCCCGCCGATGGAGGCTCCCGGCCTCCTGCGTCCTTCGCTTCCTCCTCCTCCGCCTCCCACCGGCTCGGCAGGCCAGGCCAGGCGCGGCGCTCCGGCGCTGAAGGCGGGGCGGGCTGGATGCTGCCGGGACGGGCGCGCAACTCTCGCCCACCCCCGCTTTGCCGAGGATGCTGCCGCCGCCGCCCTCCGGACCTACAGCCCGCAGGGGCAGAGCGAGCGAAGGGCCCCGGGTTGAGGCTGTCCTGCCGCCGCTGCCAGGAAGCGGAGCCCCCTCCGCCCTGCTCGCCACCTCCCGTGTGCGACACGAGCCAGCGAGCACGCGGCGGCCACAAAAGGAGGAGGCGGAGAAGCGGCAGCCGCCGCCGCCCCAGACCTGGAAAGCGGAGCCCCCCCGGCTTGCAGACGGGAAGTCCCCGCCTGCCCCCAACTCCGGGACGCCTGAGGTGACACGACGGGAGGAGGCGAGGGAGGCAGCAGCCCCAGAGCTTGCCAGCGCACGTGGGGAGGAAAAGTTGCTCTGAGCCCTGACTCGCCCACGCCTCCGAGGGGAGGAGTGCGGAGCTGGCCTTGGGTGGTGCTTTTTTGGGGGGGAGTGGCGCGCACTGGGAGTTGGGTGGGTGGGGGTCCCCCCCCCAGCAGGTGCACTGCGATCCAAGGGGGCCGGCGCAAGCAGGGCGCTGAATATCGCCACCGCTACAGCCCCCTCCCCCCTGAAACCTTCCCAAAATATTCCCCTTTGCTCCCTGAAACGTACCCACAATATGCCCCCTTTCCCCTGATGCCCTCCCTGAACATGCCCCCTCCCCCCTGAAAGCTTCCCAAAATATTCCCCTTTGCTCCCTGAAACATACCCACAATATGCCCCCTTTCCCCTGATGCCCTCCCTGAACATGCCCCCTCCCCCCTGAAAGCTTCCCAAAATATTCCCCTTTGCTCCCTGAAACATACCCACAATATGCCCCCTGATGCCCTCCCTGAACCTGCCCCCTCCCCCCTGAAACCTTCCCAAAATTTTCCCCTTTGCTCCCTGAAAAATACCCACAATATGCCCCCTTCCCCCTGATGCCCTCCCTGAACATGCCCCCTCCCCCCTGAAAGCTTCCCAAAATATTCCCCTTTGCTCCCTGAAACATACCCACAATATGCCCCCTTCCCCCTGATGCCCTCCCTGAACATGCCCCCTCCCCCCTGAAAGCTTCCCAAAATATTCCCCTTTGCTCCCTGAAACATACCCACAATATGCCCCCTGATGCCCTCCCTGAACCTGCCCCCTCCCCCCTGAAACCTTCCCAAAATTTTCCCCTTTGCTCCCTGAAAAATACCCACAATATGCCCCCTTCCCCCTGATGCCCTCCCTGAACATGCCCCCCCCTGAAAGCTTCCCAAAATATTCCCCTTTGCTCCCTGAAACATACCGACAATATGCCCCCTTTCCCCTGATGCCCTCCCTGAACATGCCCCCTCCCCCCTGAAAGCTTCCCAAAATATTCCCCTTTGCTCCCTGAAACATACCCACAATATGCCCCCTGATGCCCTCCCTGAACCTGCCCCCTCCCCCCTGAAACCTTCCCAAAATTTTCCCCTTTGCTCCCTGAAAAATACCCACAATATGCCCCCTTCCCCCTGATGCCCTCCCTGAACATGCCCCCTCCCCCCTGAAAGCTTCCCAAAATATTCCCCTTTGCTCCCTGAAACATACCCACAATATGCCCCCTTCCCCCTGATGCCCTCCCTGAACATGCCCCCTCCCCCCTGAAAGCTTCCCAAAATATTCCCCTTTGCTCCCTGAAACATACCCACAATATGCCCCCTGATGCCCTCCCTGAACCTGCCCCCTCCCCCCTGAAACCTTCCCAAAATTTTCCCCTTTGCTCCCTGAAAAATACCCACAATATGCCCCCTTCCCCCTGATGCCCTCCCTGAACATGCCCCCCCCTGAAAGCTTCCCAAAATATTCCCCTTTGCTCCCTGAAACATACCCACAATATGCCCCCTTCCCCCTGATGCCCTCCCTGAACATGCCCCCTCCCCCCTGAAAGCTTCCCAAAATATTCCCCTTTGCTCCCTGAAACATACCCACAATATGCCCCCTTCCCCCTGATGCCCTCCCTGAACATGCCCCCTCCCCCCTGAAAGCTTCCCAAAATATTCCCCTTTGCTCCCTGAAACATACCCACAATATGCCCCCTTCCCCCTGATGCCCTCCCTGAACATGCCCCCTCCCCCCTCAAAGCTTCCCTAAATATTCCCCTTTGCTCCCTGAAAAATACCCACAATATGCCCCCTTCCCCCTGATGCCCTCCCTGAACATGCCCCCTCCCCCCTGAAAGCTTCCCAAAATATTCCCCTTTGCTCCCTGAAAAATACCCACAATATGCCCCCTTCCCCCTGATGCCCTCCCTGAACATGCCCCCTCCCCTCTGAAAGCTTCCCAAAATATTCCCCTTTGCTCCCTGAAAAATACCCACAATATGCCCCCTTCCCCCTGATGCCCTCCCTGAACATGCCCCCTCCCCCCTGAAAGCTTCCCAAAATATTCCCCTTTGCTCCCTGAAACATACCCACAATATGCCCCCTTCCCCCTGATGCCCTCCCTGAACATGCTCCCTTCCCCCCTGAAAGCTTCCCAAAATATTCCCCTTTGCTCCCTGAAACGTACCCACAATATACCCCCTTTCCCCTGATGCCCTCCCTGAACATGCCCCCTCCCCCCTGAAAGCTTCCCAAAATATTCCCCTTTGCTCCCTGAAAAATACCCACAATATGCCCCCTTCCCCCTGATGCCCTCCCTGAACATGCCCCCTCCCCCCTGAAAGCTTCCCAAAATATTCCCCTTTGCTCCCTGAAACATACCCACAATATGCCCCCTTCCCCCTGATGCCCTCCCTGAACATGCCCCCTCCCCCCTCAAAGCTTCCCTAAATATTCCCCTTTGCTCCCTGAAACGTACCCACAATATGCCCCCTTCCCCCTGATGCCCTCCCTGAACATGCCCCCTCCCCCCTGAAAGCTCCCCAAAATATTCCCCTTTGCTCCCTGAAACGTACCCACAATATACCCCCTTCCCCCTGATGCCCTCCCTGAACATGCCCCCTCCCCCCTGAAAGCTTCCAAAAATATTCCCCTTTGCTCCCTGAAACGTACCCACAATATGCCCCCTTCCCCCTGATGCCCTCCCTGAACATGCCCCCTCCCCCCTGAAAGCTTCCCAAAATATTCCCCTTTGCTCCCTGAAACATACCCACAATGTGCCCCCTCCCCCCTGATGCCCTCCCTGATACACACACACACAAACATACAGAGTGCTTTTTTTCTTTAAAAAATGTTTAAGGGTACTCTTATTTAAATAAAGTTATTTTGAACTTATTCTGCGTCTTCTCAGATGTGTTTCATTACCTACATTTGTTGGTAAAACACAATTCTGTAAATTATAAAGATGATTCCACCCCTCTATATTATGAAAGGGAAGATCCAGGTTTTCAAAAAAAAAATTCAAGCAAATCATTGTAATAACTACCGTAATAAAGCACTGCTATAATCCTATATTATAATCTTCAAGTGTCCCTGCGTCCACCTGCAATTTTCTGTGTGTCACGGAAGTGAGGTACTGCGCGTGCCACACGCGGAAGAAGGGATTGGAGCAGGCGGAGAGGGGGGCGTGGTTACGCTGCTTGCTTACTGCTGCGAGGTGGGGGGTGGGGTAGAGAAGAAGTCTGCCATATCACATATAATCTAGCGCCCGTTATCTTAACGGGCTTAATTTACTAGTCATATTATAATTTGGTATTGTATTAATGTGGCTTTTATTGGATTGTTATAAATGAAAATTCTTTAAAACTATTAATCGAAACCCATTGTTGCAGCTCAGTTCCTCAGCGGTTGGTAGCCCAGGTTGCTTCTCTCAGGGTCATAGCTTGGGGGTGGGGGGGCTAGCCTGTTGTTTTTTTTGCCCCAGGTGATGTCTCCAGAGGAATGCCATTGAAGCTCTCAGCCTGTGTGTGTGTACAGATATTGGGGGGGGGGGGGATTTGCCAAACTAAATCTTTGACCTGGGTGAAATAAAGTCTAGTTTTTCCCCTGCTTCTCTACATCCATTAACTCCAAAAGGCAAATGGGGAAAAGAGATTGTTGCTGTTTCAGCAAAGGGGGAGGTGAGGCCAACCCCATAAACATCCGTACTAGCTCCTTGTCAAAAATTCACCTGGTTTTGTGTTAAGATTGCAGTTGTGTTAAGATTGTCTGCAAACACCAGTACTCCAATAGCGGTGTTTTGCCTCCAGCTCAGTATCCTTCAGAGGAAACGCTCCCCAGCCTCCTCACGTACATCTGGTCTGTATTACGTGCTAAGCATGCTCTTGCTATGCCATGGTTGTGCGAACCAGGCCACAGAACGCATATACTCTTAGAAGAGAAGAGTTTGGATTTGATATCCCGCTTTATCACTACCCTTTCCCTTCCTCCCCCACAACAAACACTCTGAGGTGAGTGGGGCCGAGAGACCTCAAAGAAGTGTGTCTAGCCCAAGGTCACCCAGCAGCTGCATGTGGAGGAGTGGAGATGCGAACCCGGTTCACCAGATTACACGTCTACCGCTCTTAACCACTACACCACACTGGCTCTCTCTTAGGTCAAATCCCCTTCAAGTTTGTAACTTGTGGCCTTCACGCTGACTTTTGCTTTTGCTTTTATGGAAACCTTAATTAAAAAGGAAACAACCCATCTTCAACAATCCAAAGCATGGGCTGCCCTCAAACCAACAGACAGCAATAAGGAAGCTGAAGGTGCCAAAACTGGGGTGGGGCCCAACGACAGATAGTCTTCTGGCTTAAAATCTTCCAACACAGTTCAGTTTCAGGTTTCATGTCACTTTATTTACAAAATGGTCTAAGACAACCCCCTCCCGCCCTTCCCCATACTTACAGCTCTCTTTCACAACACACACGTCAATTTTTAAAGCAATGTCAATAGCACCATTCGAGTATTATTTTTAAAATCCAGACGGATCTTGCTGCAGTCACTACAACAATTCACAATCTTTTACATCCATGGACGAAATTTCAGAGTGCAGCAGGACTGTACGCAGTTCCATCGATGGAGTGAGGCCTGTGCAAGCCATTGCGGGGTTGGCCCATTGATGCATAGTCCCCCAAGGTGTGAGCAGGCGTCTACAACAACCTTCGGACCATGTAGTTCAGAATGCCACCATGTTTGTATAACGTTATGTCCATGTCACTGTCAAATGCAGCAACCACGTGAAAGACTTTCCCTGTGTTTGTCTTTAAAGAGACAGGAATGAGAGGCAAAAGCAAGAAATATGTTAGCACTGTGTCATTTTCCTAACATCTCTATAGTAGGATATTCTGTAATAACGACAGCATATTGCAGAAACAAAAATCCTGAGACCCTCAAGTCTTGCTTTAAACTAAAATAGTTTTATTGCTTGTGGAAGATGATGACTTAATAAAAATACCAGCAAAGTCTGTACGGTAACGTTGGGGATCTGGAACTGAGCATGCAGATATGCCACTAAGCAGCAATTTGGGACTCCTATGCTCTTCACAGCTCTGATTCTAAATGTTTCTCCTTTCCCCATAAGTTATTAAATAAAAACAACCCCTCTATAAAGAAATAACTGTGGCAGATATGCAAGTCATACTCTGAGCAGACCCACTGAAATCAATGGATGTAAGCTTATCATGACTAACTTAAATCCTCTGATACCAATGGGCCTAAATCCAAGTATGATTTAACTGGATACCACCCCACAATAATTATGTAGGCCAGCTTCACTGTCAACCTGAGCTTCACTGGAAGGGAGGAGCACAGGGGCAACTGCACAGCTCCTGCTCAGTCTCTGGGGCACCTGTGCAACCGAGTTCTGTTCAACTAAATCCTACCCATAGCAGACCCACTGAAATTAATGAAAGCAAGTTACCCATGTTTATTAATTTCCATGGGTCTACTCTGAGTAGGACTAGCACTGGATACCTGGTGAGTCAGATCTCTGTCCTGCCCCTCACTTTGCTGCACTCAAAAAAAAAGTTGCCTTAAGATAGTTGCCTGTTCTTTGCGCCTCTGTGTAGCCCTGCATGTGTTTAAAAATATGTCTCTTTATGAATTCAGACAACATTGCTCCCAATTATGTTTTTGCACCATTCAAATGACCTTGACATAAGTCTGAGCACCTTTCAGGACACTGAGCCGCTTAGCACAGCTTGCTTTGCATATATTTGTGCCTTAAGAGCAGTTCTCCAAGTCTCTACAGAGGTGGGGAAACTGTGGTCTTCCATGTGCTGCTGGCCCACAACTCCCATCAGCCCTCATCGCTGGCTATGCCAGTTAGGTCTGAAGGCCTGTCCAACAACATCTGGAGGGCCACAGGTTCCCCATCCCTGATCTAAAGGCCAACTCTGGTGCTGACTTCTCACTCAAAAGGAGACCCCCATCCCCCAAACACAGCTCATGTTAACTTACTTTACACTTCCACCTTATCTGAAGAAGTGTGCATGCACACGAAAGCTCATACCAAGAACAAACTTAGTTGGTCTCTAAGGTGCTACTGGAAGGAATTTTTTTATTTTTTATTTTGTTTTGGGTGTGGATACCGTAAAACTGCCTCATCATTAGCAGCTTACAACAGAGGACATACAATCACATTTGCGCTTCAAGGAAAACGTAAACCTCTTCGATTACTAACACTTGCATTCAGAAGTCAGTCTGAGTTACCTTTACATCTAGGGAGATTCCAGGGGATAACTCATGAGGAAATGAGATTGAAAACTGTTCTTTGCCTGTCAGGCCCAAAAACGTTGCATTTTCCTCGGGGAGGAACTGGAGCGGAGCAATGCCCATTCCAATCAAATGACTTTTATGGATCTTCTCATAGCTTTCAGCAATAACGGCTTTCACACCCTGTAGAAACAGTTATATCTGGCTTAAGATACCATCCTAAACAATAATAAAAGTCATCTTCATACAACCGCTCAACCCTCCTGTTAATACAAAACGTGGAGAAAATCTCAAGACAGAGAAATCTAGTTTATTGGAAGGTGGCCTGGAATGCTAGCCAAGATTCATGAGATGAGGGTAGTAAAAATGTTAGCTACTACTGTCCAGCACGGATAGGAAAACTGTAGCCCAGCAGCATCCTGAGGGGTCACAACTCTTACTAGCCCTAACCATTGGCCATGCTAACCGGGACTTATAGGAGTTAGGAGTCCTAGATCTGTTATTCCCACTGAAATCAAACCTCAAGTTAGGTCTAGTTTACCAGGATTTCTGATTGATAAGCAGGAAGCAACTATGTTAAATTGTTGATTCAGATGTACTTGATTCAGATGTACATTATCTCTAAACTGGTCCCAGTTTGTGAATTTAATGGTCAAAACCACAAACGGACACTCTTTAAAGCTCAGTGAAAAAACTGGTTCATGCATTTTCAGAAGGCACAAAATGGCATGCTTTAAGCTCTATGAAAAACAAGCAAGCAAAATCCTGTCAAGCAGCCTGAAGTAATTAACACCGAGGCTTCTTGTTACTTCAAAGTTAATACAATGGAAACATACCAGTAAAAAAGGTCCTTTTGCAGCCCAGTCTCTCGAGCTCCCCAGTCCATACTTCTTGCCTGCTAAGATTATCAGAGGGATATTCTCTTTGCGATACAACTCAGCTGCATCAAATACATCTAGCTGCAGGGGAGAGAGCAAGAGAGAGAAATAGACGGGGGGAAAGGACATGGGGACATTTCCAATATGCAGCTGCCCCCCCTCCCATAGCTTTGAACAAATATGTCCTCACCGTCTGTCCAGTTGGAAAGTGAACTGTTTTAGGAGCAGGTTTCCCAATGAATTTATTGAAAAGTTTTATGTTTGCAAAGGTGCCTCTTGTCATCACTGCATCGTTTCCCCGCCGAGCACCATAGGAATTGAATTCACGGGGCGTGAGGCTACGAGAGACAACAGAGCATGCTCAATATAAACGTGCAACCTGAAAAGTGGACTTTGCTCACAAACATCACTTAGGAAGGTTTTCCTGTGCCATAGACTCCTAGTCAGGTGTGGAACCCTAAGAATACAGGTCAAAGTTTTATATCATGTGTGTCAGTTATAAATGGATAGCAGGCACTTAAGGCATTCTGACTACCTGTTAACCCTGCAGGTACCTGCAGCCTAATACATGAAGCTCTGCAGAGGACACTGAACTAAGCAGAAGGTTCACTATCAATAAAGGTAAAGGGAAAAGGGACCCCTGGGGTTGTGGCGCTCATCTCGCATTATTGGCTGAGGGAGCCGGCGTACAGGCTATCATGACTAAGCCTGAAGAGGCCGTAACCCGAGCAGCGCATGGAAACGCCGTTTACCTTCCCGCTGGAGCGGTACCTATTTATCTACTTGCACTTTGACATGCTTTCAAACTGCTAGGTTGGCAGGAGCAGGGACCAAGCAACGGGAGCTCACCCCGTCGTGGGGATTCGAACCGCCGACCTTCCGATTGGCAAGCCCTAGGCTGTGTGGTTTAACCCACAGCGCCACCCGCGTCCCTTCGCTATCAATAGGGTCCAGTAAAAACAGGACAGATTATGCAGAAAATTCTGACTATAAGCCTGAAAGAAATTCAGATAATCCTGCTTAGTAACCTACTTTAGATATGCACACACTGTTCATCTGGCCAAGCAGCAACCACCACAGTAAGGCAATTTGTGAGGATCAGCTGAATCCTTCAGTTTCTTTCCCTCACAGCTCCTCTTAAGTTTCTTACCCCTTGTTGGTTAAGTATCTGGCAGCAGCGCTGCCCCTCGCAATGCTTCCTGCAGGTGAGATGTGGTCTGTCGTGACCGAATCCCCCAAATACAACAAGACGTGTGCGTTTTCAATACACTGGGGTGGAAGAGGGTCTTTGGTCTGCCAGATGAATGGACACAAAAGTAGATGAATACACCCCCTCTCCTGGTTAGTTGAAAACACACTCAAGAGGCACAAAATGGAGCTAATGTCAAAAGGTAAAGATGTTCTAAGTATGAAAGCAAGAATGTGAGCACAGCCCTGCAAAAGGAGACCATCTAGCAACAGACCAGCTTCCCACAAAGGCCAAACCGATGTTTCTGAGAAATCAACAAGCAAAGCAGGTGCCCTCTAGCTTCTCATATTCTAAGGCATACTGTTTCTGAACACGGAGGTGCCATTTAGCCATTAAGACTAGTAGCCACCGAGAGATCTGCCCTCCAAGAATATGGCCATTCTTCTTTCATATCTTTCTAAGGAAGTGGCTGTCACATATTGGGGAAGCAAATTCCAGAAATTAATGTTGTGGTATTTGAAGAAGTACTTCCTTTTGACTGTCCTGAACCTAGTTCTAGTGTTACGAGAGATCCTTTCCATTGAGAAGGACAGCAGAACGGTGTTGACATCTTAAATTGTGGTCAGAAACATTCCCCTCACTTGTTAAGTTTCCTTTCCTACAATACCTAGAACACCTCAAACATACAGATTTGGTGTTACCATACTTACAAGCTTATCAAAAAAGGAAGGACATCGGATGTAAGTAGACTTCCAATCCCACGTAAATAAGACTGATTCAGGAGCTTCTAGAGAATTCCACCGCTTATTTCCTTTCTGCAAAGCAGGAGATATAAACTTCTGATCATCTTCGCCTTTCTTGTACCCAAAATGCCAGTTACTGGATATAATACAGTGCAAACGCCACAACAAAATGCCACATCAACATTTCTTTCCTTTGTAACTGATAACTCTTGTTAACTCAGCCTTCCAAAAAAAGTTGCTGTCAATAATAATAATTTATTTGTACCCTAATTTATTTGTATCTCAGCCTAACCTACTTCAAAGGGTTGTTGCAAGGATAAAACAGTGAGAATGAAGGAGACTGTGTGACATCCTTAGAGGCAGGTTATAATAAATAACCCATCTGGACATTTGGCTGTTTATGCTCCTGCTTTTTATATTTGCTATAGATCTGGCATACAGAAGTGCTAAAGGCTAACAAAGATGTTTGCACCAGTATGCATAATTTCATTTTGAAATTCACATACTACATTCCCCGCGAGGAACACGACACACCGAGTGATGCACAGGAAAGAGTGTTTCATTTGAGCCTTGCTGAGTCAGAACAGGGGTAGGACACCTTTTTCACCCCAAGGGCCACATTCCCTCATGGAAATGCCAGTGACCTGAGGGACCAGAGGCAAAAGTGGGCAGATCCATGTATGCGACTGTTACCTTGTCTACAGGAGGGGACAATCCAGCCATGCAAAAGAGGAATAGGGTTCCCATGCACACACCTCTCTCCAGACAGGCAAACGAGAGGCATTATTACAGTTCCAGGGCACCTGCTAGGCAGGCAAAAGCGCCTGAGGGCTTGGAGTGCAGGGGGGGGTGAGGGGGGTGGCCAGGGGAGGAGCAAAGTCTCTGGCAGAGACAGTGCTTGGCCCTGAGGATCCTTATCCCTGATTAATAACAATGCCAAACTACCTCCATTTTCCCCTTCAGCTCTTTAAACATGGATGATATTACGAACTCTTCTTCCACTTGCTGAAGTTCTTCTCGTGTGGGCCAAATATCATGCAAGAAGATTCTTTTGCCATCAGGACTGACCCCTACAAAGAAATTTTGATCATGGTGATAATAGCAGAAATTAATCCTCTGCCATTTCTACCCGTCTTAAAAACATTACGAACACCCAAGAGCTTTCTTAGCTACACATACTGCACATGATTCGCTCTATGACACACAATATCCCCCTTAGCTCACCTGAAACCAAATCACTATTGCAGAAGAGAAAATTGCTGAGCTGGTTCACAACGATCAACTTGGTTGTTTTGTTAGAAAACATAGGTAGGTTATTTTATGGTGTAGCGGAATCTAGGCCATAATGCGTCATACACTAGGTAATGCTTCAAACAGCGCAAGAAAGGTAAGCGTTGCTCTTAGAGCAAGTTAAATGCCCTGAGAGCATTACAGGAACAAGCCAAGTCCTGGATGAAATAGGAGCTGGAAGGAGAGGGATAGTTACCTAATGGCTCAGTCTGGAAATCAATATTCACAGTTCCTGCTATAGCATAAGCCACAACTAGAGGCGGGGAAGCAAGGTAATTGGCACAGATGCAGCTGCAGAGACGGCCTTCGAAGTTTTTATTCCCAGACAAAACTCCACAAGCAACCAAGTCACCCTGAAAGGCAGAAAATTATACGTTTCTCAACATCGGCTTGATTGTCCTGGTTGCTTGAATTTCTGTGAGAGTCTACAAGTGGCTATAAAGGAAAAGCTAAGGGAAAACCCTTGATGAAGGACACCCTCTTAGTGGCAGGAATGATTATTCTCTTCTCATATTCCTAACCTCATATTGGTCCTTAATGCTCAAACTACAGAATTTGCCTTTAAACCAGGGCTGGGGAACTTGTTGCCCTCCAGATGTTGTTGGGACTAGAATGGAACTACAACACTGGTATTCAATTTCCTAGTGCATAAAGATATATACTCCAAGAGTGCTTTCATAACCGTACGGGACAGACAGACAGAAAATACTTAAGTGCACAGGGGCCATAATAGGGAAAAGGGCCCCTACTGTCCTAGCTCTACACACAGTTATCACCCTCCAGCCAAAACAGTCAGCAGGGCAAAGTCTGGACCTTTTATTTTTCCCAATTGGTCAACAGGAACAAAGTCCACTATGCTTCAGTCGTTAAAACCATACCTGCACAATTGCATTCTGAATGGTTTCTGGCAAAGGAGCAGTATTCCCAACACATGTGGAACATCCATAGCCAACGACCTCAAATCTAGAGCAAAATTTTAAGAAATTTTAAGAAAATGTCAGTGTTTCATTAGTGCAACCTACTTTTTCATTCACCTTTTCACTGCAGTGAAATCTTTGAAGTTTCTCTGCATGTTATGGGATCATTTGAAGAGAGCTGCTGCATGGCCAGGGCCTCAAGACTCTCTACCTGTCATACTGAAATCCTTTCAAGTTTCTTTAAAACCTCCAGTTTTAAAAAAGTAAGGGCAGCAGGTGGGGAAAACCTCTGCATTGTATCCCACTATGTTCTACTTGGAGTAGACTCACATAAATTAATGGAGCTCTGTTTGTCACATCTATTAATTTCAGTGGGTCTACTCTGACAAGACCTTAGTTGGATCCAGCCCCATGTCTTGAGATCCTTAAGAGCTGCTGCCAGTCAGAGAAACAATGCTGGACTAGATGGACTCTCTCTAGACCAGGACTGTTTCTCTGATAGACAAATAGTTCAACCCCTTACAATGCAGCTTCCCATGTTCCTGTGTGCTTGACCACATTTTCAATAAATAAGCATTATGATCTGTGGGTTTAAAAAAATACTATGAATATAAATACAGCAATCCTTAACATATGCCTTACAGCAATTATTTAGCTTCTGAATGCTGAGCTGGTCAGATGTGATGTGGCTAAAAACCATGAGCCGCAGAAACTTTAAAAATGAATCAAATGCCAGTGAGTCTGCAAGCAACACACTAATTCAGAAGCTATATGATGTTTGTATGTTACTGTGTTACTTCTTTTGGATTTGACCATGTCACTTTAAGCATGCATTTTAAGCCTCTACATATAAGACCACAGAGTCTTTAAAACTCCTGCATATGAGAGCAAAGAAGTTAGTACCCAAGTTGATTGAGGTATGGCAATACACCACTGGAAGTGAGATAGTGCGTGACCATTCCGCTGCCAGGCGATAAGCTGGTTCTTATGTACGGTTTAACAGTCAGACCAGCTTCAATGGCTTTTTTGGCCAACAGACCTAGGGAAGAATGAAAGCAGCAGTGAAATAACAGTACAAAAATTCTAAGGGGCAAAGTTATGTTGCCTATAGATAAATTACCACAACAGGTAGTACTGTTGGAGGAAGGCTTGCCCTTTAGTTTAGAACAGATTATGTATATGCAGAAGGGTCTCAGGTACAAACCCTGCAATATCTCTTTAAAAAAAGTCTCCAGTTATATGTTGAAGAATTTTTTGTCCACAACCCAGAAGAAATCTCTGTCCAAGTCCCTGATGAACAGTTGCCAGTTAGGATTAACAGTTCAGGGTAGATGGACCAATATATGACTCTCCTTCATTGGAGGTTTTTAAGCAGAGGTTGGATGGCTATCTGTCAGGGATTCTTCAGCTGGGATTCCTGCATTGCAGGGAGTTGGACTGATGACCCTTTGGGGTCCCTTTCCAACTCTACAATTCTATGATTCTATGCAAGACAGCTCTAGATACCATATTAACTTCATAAGGGGCAATATCAAGTCCTGGTGCAGCACAGCCTCCATTCATTTTGATGGGGCTTAGCAGATTATGACCTTCATCCTCTTATGATAAGCAATTTTAGAAAGACGAAATTCTAACATTTAAGCTTTTGCATAAATCCCCAGAAAGTTCAACCCAATGAGCCAGCAGGTTGACCACTTGTTTATATTAAGGCAAGACCAAAATCACAGCTTCACTGGTACAAGGTCACCATTATCAATGCTGCTCTCGTGCTGAAAGCTGGCCCAGGACACTGCTGTTGTAGTACTGCAGGCATGACTTCAAGAACTACCACCACTTTTTCACAGGTAATGAACATAACTTTAAGCACAATAAATAATAACATGGTTTTTTTTTAAAGAACAGCTACTACTGTCAGGTGCAGAACACTGGGAACTGTGAAAAAGCTGCTGTGTTGCACCAGGTTCTGCAGAATCTGTGAAGCATTTGAAAGACAAACTGTTCAAGGAAAAACCACAATCCCAGTACAGTTTCAGCTATCCAAATTTAACGAGATTATAACTAAAAGGCAGTGAACCATGGACCTCCACACTTTTCAAGCGTCTGCTTAAGCTACACTGGCACAAACTCCTTTGTGTGCCTTCTATAGACATTTATAGGATGCTGGTTTGGTTAACTTGGCTCTATAATGCCATTGTTACAGCAAGAGATAGAGAAGAAAACCGAAGCCAGTTGGAGTATACCTGCTCCTAGCATTACAGAGGGGTTGCAGTTGTTTGTACAGCTGATTACTGCAGCAATGACGACTGATCCATGAGCCAGCTTGTACTCATTTCCTTCATACTCCACAGGAACCACATCCCTTTGCCTTTCAGCCGGAATCTGAAAGCCTTTAAAGCCAGCCTAGGGAATCAAAACAGGCATTGCAAAATCAATTACACAACAAATTCAAAGCTATTTTTAAGCAAGAGAGGAGACACTAGAATCCTGTTACAGGTAGATAGCCGTGTTGGTCTGTCATAGTCAAAACAAAATAAAAAAATTCCTTCCAGTAGCACCTTAGAGACCAACTAAGTTTGTTCTTGGTATGAGCTTTCGTGTGCATGCACACTTCTTCAGATACACTGAAACAGAAGTCACCAGACCCTTATATATAGTGAGAGGGTGGGGAGGGGTATTACTCAGAGGGGTGGTGGGAATGGGTGAAAGACTGATAGCTGTGGTAAACCTGTTGACAACTGTTAACGACTGCAATTAGTCTTACAGGAAAAAGCAAGGGGTGAGAAGGTTAAAAAAGCTTTGTCATGTATAATGAGATAAGAATCCAATGTCTTTGTTCAGACCAGGTCTCTCCATGGTTTTTAGCTTGGTAATGAGTTGCAATTCAGCAACTTCTCTTTCCAGTCTATTTCTGAAATTCCTTTGCAATAAGACAGCTACTTTGAGATCTTGTATAGAGTGTCCTGGGAGATTGAAGTGTTCTCCTACTGGTTTCTCTGTCTTGTGATTCCTGATGTCAGATTTACCTCACCTATCAGCTAATCACCCATTCCCACCACCCTTCTGAGTAATACCCCTCCCCACCCTCTCACTATATATAAGGGTCTGGTGACTTCTGTTTCAGTCTATCTGAAGAAGTGTGCATGCACACGAAAGCTCATACCAAGAACAAACTTAGTTGGTCTCTAAGGTGCTACTGGAAGGAATTTTTTTATTTTGTTTTGACTAGAATCCTGTGTTGGATTTATAGTCTTGGTGGCCAGGAAGCCAAAATCCAGTGGCAACATCTCCAATAAATTGGGGAAACTAACACAAACTGTTTTTATTAATTCTGATTGCAAAATCTGCATGGAATACCTCAATCTGTATCCTCTCATTCCCAATAGTTTAGTGCAGAGCAAGACAAATGTTTGGTTTTCCACATGGCAGCACCTCAACCAATGAAAGAGACAAGGGGTCCTGCACTCATGTTTGCATGTTACAGTGCCCAGCTGGGAGCATGGGAAGACTGCCATCTAGATGTGCCCTTTGATTTTAAAACATCACGACTGACAGGAAAGAGCTTAATTTTGTTTTACAAAATGTTGTGACAGTGAAGGAAGCAGGCTTCTTTCCCACAGAACAGAGACTATATAATTCAAAAAGATAGGAATCCTAACAGTAGTTTTTCATTTCAACTGCACATACCTTTTCATTTAAGCAGGCCTGGAAATCACTCTTCATATTCGTAACAGCCACTCTGTCCTGTGCCCTTTTGGGACCACTTACATAGGGCATTATAGAACCCAGATTTATGCATATAACCTGATGGAGTAGAACATTTGTTAATAAATCATTGCACAGTATACATCACTGCGCTGCTGCCTAGGCTTTCAAAACAAGCTAGCCAAAATTTGTGGACTACATGGACAATTTTGCAAGTTTCTTTCTAGAAATCAGGCTCTGGCAATTTATGTAAGGTACATTTTGCAGATAAGCTGAAATTATCAACTTTTCTTTCTAGCAAAAGATGGAAAACAACTTCTTGAAGCAACATATTATTGTGCGATTTTAATATTTTTGAAAAAGTCACCCTAAATTAGCAGTTTACAAAGGCCCTTTTACTGAACAGCAGTAATCCAAAATGCCAATTAAAAAAATTACTAAGATTGAAATACTAAGAGCCAGCGTTTGAAATCCCAAACCACTTGACATAGTCTGCTCCACCCCAGTTCCAACAAGAACCCCGCAAATATCAGAAACTGCCAAAGAACACTGTAATTTGGGAGACATTTTGGGAAATCTTCAACCCACCCAGGAGGTAAGGTTTGAGGGAAGGAACGAAATTATACAAATATAACGTGTGCTCTTTTGGCCAAGACGCGATACCAAAGTGGCTTACCATTAACATGCACACAAATGCTTAACTGTAAAAGAGGCGTGCACAGTAGTGTCTTCTGGTTTGTGGCAGTTAATATAATCCTAGTTCTCAATTCCTCTTGCAGATGGAGAGAGCAGGAGAGCTGAAGATGCTCAGTAGCTGACTGATGGTAAAGACGCCCGTCTATAGGAGCTGCCCTCCCTTGATGCTCTGAAAGCTCAAAATGCTGAGCTCCCCCCAGTGGTCTCATCCAGGTACTGATCCAAGCTCTTGCAGCGTCAGCAATGTCACATGCATCAGTTCACTGGATCTTTATTGCCCAAGCTTTATTATATTGTAGATGGGGTGGGGTACAGGTGGGACAACATGGGAAGGAGAAAGGTGGTTGGAATGAGGCACGTATGGGGACTATATGCCCCTCAAGGTGCTGCAGGATTACAAATCCCATCATCACTGACCGTTAGGCCATGGCGGCTGGGGCAGATGAAAGGTAGAGGGTATAGATCCAAGCAAGACTCAAGCTGCAAATATGAAAGAGGCAAGCCCATTTTGACATTACCTGGGAATATTCAGGTTCTTCTGTGGAAAGTTCATAACTTCGAAGTAGTTTCACAGTTTTAAGATACGTTTCCATCAACTTAAGCCTGGTCTCATCAAAGCCTGTGGGAAACGGTTAAATAATCAGAAAAAAAATGTTTAAGTAATGAACCTTCTGCTGATATTCAAATCATTAAGCTGATTGTGCCAAAGGCCATGACAAGTACATTAAAATGTACCTAAATACAAACACAGTAATCACATAACAAGCACCAGCAATATAAAATAAGAAAAATCAGAACACCATCTGCTAACTCAATTTCAGATTAAACCCCATAGTCACCAAAACAATTTACAGCAACATTATTTGCTGATATAGCAACATAACAGACTAGCTCAATAGAACTTGTGCAACGAAAGGCTTGAACTTAACTGCCTTTTCCTAACTCCAAATACCACAAGCCTCTGAAGAGTCCCTTCCAGGGAGCACTTAACTCCCAATTTCCTGCATGCATTAGCCAGGAATAAAGAAGGTAACCCGAGTATCTACTGCAGCATCTTACTTAAAGGAAGACAGAAGTGAACCAAATCAAGTCTCTCAGATATACACATTGAGCAGGAAGATACATTTTACACACACATAAATCACACACACACACACACACACACACACACACACGGCATGTGTGAAGACCCTCAGGTCTGGGGGCTGCATGCAACCTTGCAGACCTCTCCATTGACACCCTTGGGCGTCTCTCTAGGCCTTGCCTCCTCCATGCCCTTCTGCAGTATTTCCACCTGACTGCAATGTGTCCCTGAACTGTGAACCTCGTTTGACTTGATGGAGAGACATGCACGTTGGGAGAGATCCAAGACTTTCACTGGATGAGAAACTAACTCAAGAGTACGGTTTCTACCAAAATCTTTAATGCTCAGATCAGCACGATAGGCAGACAAAGCACAGCAGGTGCTATGTATGGCTAAGAGAGCTAACACAGACATAGGCAAACTCGGCCCTCCAGCTGTTTGAGACTACAATTCCCATCATCCCTGACCACTGGTCCTGTTAGCTAGGGATGATGGGAGTTGTAGTCCCAAAACATCCGGAGGGCCGAGTTTGCCTATGCCTGAGCTAACAACATTGATCCAGCAAGTAGCATGACCCCCTCGGGTCCCATTACACGGGAATGGGGCAGGCATAACTTCAGCATGGCAAAGAGGTAAGCAAACCAAACTTCTTCTGGAGGTCTGGACAGCTTCTCTGTGGCCTAACTGATGGAGGAAGGCTATGCTACAGGGCCCCTCCTTGGGATCTGACTCCTTGTTCGTACTTCCCTGCCACTTGAGGCCCTGACGCAGTCTGTCCCTAACTTCTGGGCCCCTTCCCAGTGTCATCAACCAGCAGCTCCCCCAACTTCCCGCACCCCCACAATGCCTTTTCTTTGGGACTCATGACGTAGACGCTTCCGATTTCCATGTAGCTGGAATGCGGCCCCAAAGTTAAGGCTGTTACCTACTGCTCTATCCACTTGTGGTTATGGCCCTGCTTGCCACTGGCATGCATCCCCCAGAAGGCTGCCCACAACAGAATGCAGCCCCAGGGCTGGGAAAGGTTCCTCGCCCCTTACACATGGGAAAATTCCAATCCTGCAACAACATGTTGTGAAATATGACACCAATATATTTTGTTTAAAATGCATACAACAGTTACTTAACAGATAGCCTCTAGGTAATATATTGCTATGTAAAGCTCTGGAGAACCAGCTGTTTTAATTTCCATCTTACCAGTGTGTTTTAAGTGCTTTAATGTCACATTATCGATAGGGAAAAAGCTCAGGATAGCACCATATTCTGGACACATATTTGCTATTGTGGTCCGGTCACCTATGGAGAGCTGGGAAACTCCAGGCCCAAAGAACTCCACAAATTTTCCAGACACGCCTGCTTGCCTAAGTTGCTAATGAGAGGGAAAAATGGGGAAAAAATCAAACACTGCATACAGAACAAGGAGGCATTTTATGACATAAAGGTTTTGAATGAACTACTAGCAATTCCACCAAGAGAAATATACAGGATCATGAGGCAGGAGACTACCCTTGGGCCCTCTTAATCAGCAAGGAGCAGAGTGTGGCGCATGGCGTGCTGAGTGAGTGCACTTCATTCCTCTGCAAGATGTTTTGGGCAAGTGAGCCAAGCTACATGCTGAATTCTTTAAACACACCATCTTCTGGTGTGCTGCCCTTTTGTTGCACAGCAATTAGTTAAGGCTGTGAGGCAATGCTTCTGAAGGTTTCCATTTCACTACCCTCTAGGGCAGTGATGGCTAACCTTGACACTCCAGATGTTTTGGGACTACAACTCCCATCATCCCTGACCACTGGTCCTGTTAGCTGGGGATGATGGGAGTTGTAGTTCCAAAACATCTGGAGTGTCAAGGTTAGCAATCACTGCTCTAGGGTCATGGAGACAGGGGGTGCCTACATCTAATACTACAAATTGGCAAAATAACACTTTTTCATTTGATTCAATGGCACAACTAGTTAGTTTAACCCAGGGTGGACTTGATTTAAATCAAATCGATTTAAATCACGATTTAAATCGCTAGTCAGTAAGACTTGATTGAAATCGCTAGTCAGTAAGACTTGATTTAAATCATTTTCTTACAGAAAGACTCAGCCTTGCTGGCATCCTCTTAATATTTACAACCAGATGAAGGTTTCATTTTTGGAATAATAAATTTTCAGAGTAGTTTTTACAGTTATAGCAAAAATTACTGATTTGGTTATACTGTTAGAAATACATAGACAGATAATCATGAAATTATTGTGAGATTTAATAAGTTGACTGTTTACATTCGGACAACTTTTCTGCTGTACTTTATTGGAAGGAGAAAAATAATAATTTCCTTAATAACAATTTAAACAATTTATTTAACTAAAATAACATTATAGCATATGTATCCATGTTTGTTAACTGATGTGGTTAAAAGGTTTTTTTTTTAATAAAAAAAAACTTAGACTGAGTTTTAGCACACATGAAAAACTTAAAACAAATCCGTATTTCCTGATGAATAGTCTTTGGACTATAATGTAACTTAAATAGAAAACTATCTTTAGAAAGATTTTTCTTCCAAAAGCATTTTATTTTAAAAATCTGATTTAAATCAAATCAAATCCTCTAGGAAGGGAGGGAATCAAATCGGTCCCTGAGTTGACTTTCTTTTCTTCATAAACACTCAGCTGGAAGCCAACAAAGAGCAGGTACTTTAGTGTCTACAGGAGAATTGGGGATGGTGGAAGATTGGCTTCAGAGAGGAAGGAGGAGGAGGTGATTTTTCTAGTTCAGCCCCAAGCAAAGCCTTTCTTCAGAGTTAATCCAAGCAGATGGGAGCAGGGGCCTCCCATCCAAACTGCAGCAAGAAGGGAGAAAGAAGACTGAACCACACGTACAATATGTTGGCCAGGCATGGCTCTTTCTGAAACCAGAAGGTCTTTAAGGCTAGAGAGAGCCTCGTGTGGGGTTACCATGGTGAGCTGCTTAGGACCCTGCCCAGAGACAGCTGCTGAGCACCAGTTGCTTCACCACAAACTTCATTGTGTATCCATGGAGGTGGTGTTGAATTTCCCTTGTTTACCTGCCACAAAGTTTCTTAAGGCCTTGCCAAACCACTGCTAATGACACTGTAACCTTAGATAAAATCCTAGGCACTTTTATGTCACCTCCAGCAGAGCTAGTAGTACATGGCCTGCTTGGCTTGGCAACAAAGAGAGCTCTAATTTACCTTTGTAATGCTCAGGACCACATCGATTGATGTGGCAAGCGGGCTGGCTGAGCCTGTCAGTTGACACCCAACCACCTCAGGCAGAGTGAGGGCGACCGGCAAGCCAAGCATGACAGCTTCGGTTTCAATTCCACCCACACCTGGAAGGAGACGTTACATCACTTAAAACAACTTGTTAGCTGGCAGATTCTTTAAAACTTCGAAGAGCATGCTAGAAGTAGCTTCATAAATCTTCCTTGTCAAAAGTCAAAACTGACTACTGTAAAATAACTCAGTATCGTCCCCATTTTAACCTGACTGGAACACACACATATGGAGCTGCCTTTTAGGAAAGATGTTGGAAAATCGGATATATAACCTCCAGGCCATATTGCCCCCCCCCCTTTCCTAGATTTTAGATAGCACACCTAGTTCCAACATTGGGGTTTTCTTTCATTTCAAAGGAAAAGCCAGCAGTCATTACACTAGGTTGCAACAGAGGGAAGAGAAAGGACGCAGGACCAATGTGTTGGTACAGCCAAAAGACCAGCAACTTTGGACCTCTCCTTGTCTTGAACATTTTCACACCAGCTGGTGATTAGAAGAACTAAGAACTTATATCCGAGTCTGCCTATTTCCTCTCCCCACCCCAATCCATTTTCTTTTTGTGTTGTGCCTTTTTAGATTGTAAACCAAGGGCAATGATGAGCAATCTTATTTATTTTTATTGTTAGTGAACTGTAAGCCATTATGGGAATCTTTTTTGGTTGAAAAGCAGGATAAACATTATTTAAACCAATGCTGCATTGATCAAAAAGAAACATTGAAATGGAAGGTGAGGGTACCTTCTGATGGGTTAATGCAGAGTTTCCCATCTTTGTCTTAGTGAAAGAAAGGAAGCTTTCTCTCCTCTCAAACTGTCGGGGCAAAGGTTTTCTTCATGAAAGTAACTTTAGATTACAGAAACTGTAAGGATTAAGGCTGCCTGTATGCAGCATGATGTGCTGTGTATTATGCATCGCTTTAGTCTCCATTATGTCATGTAGTATTTTATGCTTCTTCTCATACTTTAAAAAATCTAGCAGCTACTCTCTCCTAGCCCCCAGGTAGCAGTGTCTATTTAGATTTATAACCTGTTGTACCCCCACAGAAAATGGAACTAAAAGAGAGGGAACAGAATTTCAAAATACTGAACAAATAAGCCTCACCTACAGAGAGTGGATTAGTTGCTCTGAATACAAAAGTGGGGAAGCTCTCCATTGAGCCACGAACAGGTATGTGCAGTATCTTTGCCTGCCCTCCCCTGCCCCCTCCTCACTCTTACAGGAGCACGGATGTTACGGTGGGCGAGGAGTCAGGTACAGCCAAAGCCTAATATTTTAAACAGTGAGTCATATTTTTTAATTATTAAAGTAGTCTTTTTAAAAATTCATTGGGGGTCTGTTTGATCTCAAGACTGAATTAGTGAAGTGTGTTTTTAAGCACATAATAATAATAATACAGTGGTACCTCGACTTACGAGCAACTCGAATTACGTATTTTTCGAGTTACGAATGACTTCCGGAAGAAAAAAAATGGCCGCCGCAACCGAATTTTTCGACTTCCGAAAGGAAGTCGCAGCCGCTTTAATAGGATTTTTTCGACTTACGAATTTTTGAATAGGATTTTTTCGACTTACGAATTTTTTTCGCTCAATGCATTCCTATGGGGATTCGACTTACGAATGTTTTCGACTTACGAAAATCGCGTCGGAACGCATTATCTTCGTAAGTCGAGGTACCACTGTAATAATAATAACAATAGCATCTTTATATTTTCTCACACATGCAACTTCCCCCTCTCCACCCAACTATCACAACAGAAAATGTTAAGGAGGAAATTAAAATAGAGAGGAAGAAATTGAAAACTAGAGATGTAACAAAGAAGAACATTGTGAACTGCCGACTCAGTCATCTTACCCCATCCCAAGATTCCCAAGCCGTTCACCATTGTTGTATGCGAATCAGTGCCAACAACGCTGTCTGGATAGAGGAAGCCTTTAACATCAAATACTACTCTTGACAAGTACTCCAGGTTCACTTGGTGGGCCATTCCTGTTCCAGGAGGAATTACGGAGACATTCCTGAAAACTTTGGAACCCCACTAGAGAGAGAGAGAGAGAGAGAGAGAGAGAGAGAGAGAGAGAGAGAGAGAAGGGGTGGGGGATTAAGATGAGTGATCTTCACACTCTCTGAACAAACCAAGCTTTAGCGATGGTAACTGTAAATGAGAATAGGTACATCAGGATTTATTATTTTTTAACCAACACGTCCCATATCTACTGGGTAAAGAAAAGCAAACTGCTGAAAATATGAGTGTTTCGGCAAGTATTAGCATAGGAGAGAACCTACATAGCTATCACAGTTCATAAGACAGTGTGCCCCTTCACACAGAAAAATTAAAGCTTCCTGCACAGGTTAAAAGCTCTGCCGTTCTAGCCATCATCTGTCTCTCCATTATACCTTTCCTGAAGTATGTCAATCATAAACAGGAGTTAATTTGAGAATGAGTATGCCATTTCATGTTCAATACCAGAAGCCCCTTTTGTTCTCTTAAATATTCTGAAAGAAAGGGGGAAGCTCCAAAACTGATTGCAGAACAGACCCAAGCAGATCTCCACCAGACCACTTTGTGCGGTTCTTGCATAGGGTTCTTCAAACCAACGTACCTTGAAAAACTGAAGTCTCTCTCTATTTCTACCAAATTCCATCTCTTGGTTTTTTAACACTGTTTCCGGCCTACAGGGGGAAAAAATCAAACCCATATAAACATTACTGTTTTCTCTCCTAATATTTCAATTACAGTTGAAAACTGAGAAGTCTGGAACTGGTTAGGAGAGGCATTTTAACTCCACATGAAATAGCACATGCCTCCTCCACATTCCCTCTTTTTTAAACAAGCCAAGGTCTCTTGTAAAGCATGCAGTGAGCATCTATTATGTGGCAATAAGCACTGCTTCAGTTCACATGGGGCAAGCTGGCTTTTAAAAAGGTTTCTTTAAAAAATAACCTTGCTTTTAGAATGATGCTGCCATAAAGGGACGATGTGTTTTCTAGCCACTGTTCTTAGAGGTAACCTCGAGCAAGAACCAAGTAAGAGCCATGTAATGCATGATAAGAAAACCGCTTATCTTCATATCTTGTTACTGCAAATTAGAAAACCAGTAAGGTGACAAGTCAGGCATGTGCGGCTTCAGGAATCTCATTCATTTACAAGAAATTAAGAAATATATCTGGAGGTATTTCTACTATGCCTGTCCAACAATTGTCCTCCTATATTATGCTTTTGCTTAATCCCTGGCAGAGAAAGAATTTTACTGCATGTGTCTAATCATCACGTCTTTCAGAAGAATGGTAAATGGATAGACCAAATTTGGCTTCCTCTCATGGTTTGAAAAAAAATAAATAAACAATGATTGCTGAATCACATGTGAATGCTAAGTCAGTCCTCTTGTTCATTTCCTCCCGGCCGGGGAAATGGAAGAACAGCATGATTTGAGAAGCATGTACCAGCACACTTTCTTGTTCATAGTAAACCATAGTCTGTCCTACCATTCTGTGTGAACCAGGCCTTCATGAAAGTTTCCCACTGAGAAAATACACATATAGCAACTCAGCTACAGAGTCAGTGAGGTGCAGCGGTTAAGAGTGTTGGTCTAGGATGTGGGAGACCAGGGTTCCAATCCCCACTCAGCAGTGAAAGTCACAGGGTGACCTTAGGCCAGTCACAGTCTCTCAGCCTAACCTACCTCACAGTGTTATTGTGAGGGTAAAATGGCAGGGAAGAGAACCACGTACACCATCCTAAGCTCCTTTTGGGGGGGGGGTTGAAGGTGAGCTAAAATGTAATACATCAAAATCAATCCTAAAAAAAGCTCAACAACTTGGGTGGGCCCTCACACATATTCACATCATCAAATCTGGCCCTCTTTGAAAAAAGTTTGGACACCCCTGGAACAAACCCAAGAATGTCTGAATATGAGGATGACTTTGTAGCTTGATGGTGCACTGTTATGTTGCTGTGAATCACCCTGGGGTCGTTGGATGAAGGGCAGCATAAAAGTGTAATAATTATAAATATAAATAAATAACATTCAATAGGCTAGTAGACAACGTGGTTGTAGGATTCCACCATTCATGGCACCGTATGGACTGATCTGAGATAAATAAAAAACACTTCCCAACTTACAAAGTGAACTAAGAATTTTCTCCACGTAGATGTGTATTGTTAAAAAAGAGAGAAAGATGTATCACATTTTGTTTTTAAAAAGAAATTAAAAAAGGAAGTGGCCTTTAGAATAAAAACATTATTGCCTTGTCAAGCATTCACGGTGGCAAAAGAAGCAAGACCTGAACTGTTATAGGCAGCCAACCTGCCAGTTTTTGATTGCCAATAAGTTACAACTTAAAGTATGGCAGTGTGTAGTGTTAGTTAAATCAGTGCTCCATGTTAAACTTGAGGTATGTACTGTTAAAGAGGAACTGGAAGCGAGACCTAGCAATGGCATGGATGCTCATCTGCAGGAAGAAAGCAAACCGAAAAAAGGAGAATTGGGAAAGTTACTCAGGCACTGGTTGAAGATGAAAAGGACACAGCGGAGGCGTGTTCTCAATCTGCACAGAAAGTGGCCCCGAGTTACGACCAGACTCTCCATCGCATGGCCCTCTGCAGCTGGACTGGCCCCTGCACGGTAGCTTCCGAGGAGCTTTAAGTGGAGAAAGTTTTGGTGGTGGCCTCTGTGGATCCCCACCTCCAGGATTGGGAGTGTTCTGTATTGCACTTTAAAAAGAAACAGAGAAAATAAACCGGTTTTAGTTTATCAAAACCCTTTGAATTACTAGATATAAACTAAATGTGAAATATATGCATTAAAAACCCCAAACAAAGCAACACTAGAATAGGGAGACCATGCTTTATCTCTCAAGAGATGAGAGATGCTTATGGTTTGGTAAACTTCAGCAGGCAGGCAATTTCAGCTGGGAGACATCCACCATGCCTCTGTGTCTCGCAGAACTGGCACCTGGGGTGGGCAGGGGTGGGCAACTATGGCCCTTCATCTAATTTCACAAGGATAAGGAGGGGGGAGTGGAGGAGGGGAAGGGTGGCATAAAAGAAAGGGCATGGAAAAGGGGTTGCCCATCCACTTTTGGCTCTGGGTCTGCTTACCTCCAGTATGCAGCCCTCAATACAAGAGAGCCAGTGTGGTGTAGTGGTTAGAGGGGCTTGACTGGGAGCAGAGATTAGGAATTTCACATACATGAAGTGACCCACATTCTACTATAAATGCTACCCAAAAAGTAGAATAAAAACAAAACAGTTGTACAATAAATACCATTTACTGAAGTCGATCTGCAAAGAATGGTCCACAGTGAGATCTGTTGGGCAGGCAGGATGAACTTTTGTAGGATCCCCTCCAAGATTTTTCACAGCTTCCCTCATAGCGGCAAAATCCACTATTGCAGGAATTCCACTAATGAAAATGACCAATGTAAAAAATATTTAGCTGCCATACAGAATAAAGATCCTCTAAAGCCAATGACACGGGCCCCATACTGGTTAACACAGCCTTAGTAGGTCCCACATGATAGCTCAGAAACACTCAGGAAAACCTTTATTTTATGCTACAGAATATCTTTGCACTGAATGGACTGGGTGAGACAATCCTCTAAATACATAGTTTGGAGAAATAGAAACAAACCACGGACTTGCACACTGCATCTTACCCTCTTGACATGCTATTTCAACTCTCAGATGTTAGTCATAACATCTGAATCAGCAATTATTGCTTGTGTCGAAACAAAACTGGAAAACCCAATCAAACCTCCAGTTCTGGAGCGCATACACAAACATATGTCATAACTCTGCTTTGCACTAAGCAGAAAGTGAAAAGTAATGCTGTGCACAAGAAGGAAAATAGAAGTATGTGAGCCTCGTTTGTTTCTACTACTCTAAATCACTTTGGATGGTTGTTTGGTTGTATGTAAGGTGCACATCGGAGTCTAATGAGACCTCTGTATCACCTTAATTCTCAGCACTGGCCAGCCAGACAACAATGTTGCCAGCAATTTCAAGACAAAACTGTCAACAAGAGGCAAATCGCAGGCAGATTGCTCGCATCAAACACCATCCTTAATACTGAGCCACTTGCTACATGAACATAAGTTATCTAAAACTCCTCCTCAAGTCCAATCTGATTAGGTCTGGGTACACTAGAAGGCAATGGGCACACCTACTCCCTGCATTTAGTACAGTATAAACAGATCGAGTGTGTACCATCTTGTTGCTTTGACAAACAGAGCTGAGAATATTGGGCCTACCTCTTGATGGAGGGTTTTGTTTTGTTTTGTTTTGTTTTGTTACATGGGACCCATCCTTTAAGGATTCTGAAGCACACGGTAAGCCCTGCTAGTCTTGATCCAGCCTTTACCATTAACATGCTTATCTTTGACATAGGCCCACCTATGACATGTTTTTGAAGACCTAAATTTCTTCTCATGGTTTTCAAGTACTTACAGCAACATATTCAAATTCCTCCTGCTATAACCAATTTGCTAACTAGACATGCAAATGATTAAAAGCACAATTAATTATATGCCAACCGTGTTTTGCATTACACAGAATTCATGTTTGAGACAGAGACCAGATTAAAGGAGTAAATCAACAATTAACTGCTACTGTTTGCTGCTGCGCTTTAGATTCAAAGTGACCAGGGCACAAATCCAACTAACAGGAATAATAATACTGTCAACACACAACATATAAAATGCTTAGGCAAGGGACAGTAGCACATCCTTTATATGCAGGAAGTTCCAATTCAATCCTTGGAACCTCTGGGTAAGGCTGGGAAAGACCCTTGTCTGGAAAGCAGCTGTCAGTTCATGTAGACCAAGAATGGGGAACCTCCATCTCACGGCCTAATGAGACCTAGCCAGAGTCCAAATTTGACCCATGGGGTTTTTTTCCCCATGCCATGCCCTGTGCTAGGTGTAGGGTAGGTAAAGATGCAGCTGAAAAACCCCTCAAAGTGTACTTCTGATCATACCTTAAGGAAGCAGGGCACCTTTTAAAATTTGGAGCCAAATGCAAACCCTATTGAGATCAATTATACTCCAGAGTTCTTGACAGGGAACTGTGAAGTGGAGCCACTGGCTGGATCCTATTCTCCATGCCTACTGAGCTAGACAGACCAATGGCCTGACTTGATATAAGGCAGCAGCCCATATTTATGTATGTGGAAGAATGTCCCAATTGTGAAGAAACAGTAAAGTCATTAGTGTGAGATGGGAACTGAAGCAGAGATGTCCAAAAGTTCCTGCAGTATATGTAAGTATCTTGAGACATACACAAAGCAGAGTCAGCAGTGATATGATACCCCATTATTTCAATCACTTTTCCTAAAGAGACATTCATTATGTAGATCTGTTGCCAGTATAAACCTACATGAATAGCTGAACTTCTGACTCTCTAAACACTGTGGAAGTTCCACCCTGAACATTTAGATAAAGCCTGCAGTGCTTGAAGAACGCATTAGATCCAGCTAAAATATATAATGAGGAAAATGTGTCTTACGTAAAGTCTTGGAGAAGGACTCTGGCAGGACAGAAGGGCACTTCAACATTGTTCTGTTTTTCTTTCCAGTCCAAAATGTTCATAGCATCTTCTTTTTTCACTAGGAAGCCATCACAGTTGCGGACAGCAGCTTCCAACAGTACCCGTATGGAGTAAGGCAGGATATCTGCACGAAGATAAAGTAACTGAATTGGTCAAGTAAATACTTTGGGACGGATTCACCTGTGTATAGGCTACTCCCCAAATGTGTGTTTTTTCTCCGTTCTGGGCCTTCACATCTCTAAACTGAGCCTTTAAAATGATGTTGATAGCTTTATCAAAATATCACTACAGCTCAGAGCAAACTATTCTTAGTAGGAGAATTAAACAAATCAAAATAGGATACTCGTTTGCACCAATCCCCCATGTAAGTAAGCTAGAACCCAACAATGCACTTTTATTCTTGATTAACAACATGCATAAACTGGTATATATCTAATGGACGCCAATTGGTGGAAGTAAATTAAACTAAACTCTTATATTTTAGGCTGTCCAGAGCTAGATGGAATTCTGGAAGTGGTGGTTAGTCTGTCAATTTCATTTGCTAGTCTTTGAGATAAAAGGGCTCCAGTTGGGGAAGGCTGAACTAGCGCAACAAGATATCAGTATCCTTGAGTGTCACAACAAAAGGCCAATAAATACTAGGTAACACTGAATAGTTTTTTTATTGACAAAGATAAGCAAGCAAATGATGCTTAGGTTGTGCTTCTGGGCTTTTTGTTGTGGCAAGAATACTGACTGACATCTTGAGAAGGCAAAGATTAGTACAGAGAATTGTTCCTCTAATGGATATGGCTAAATCAAGGGACTTCATATTAAAGTCTCATGTGTCCAGTACAATTTTACTGCTTCAAATCCATGATGTTAAGTCCAGCATGTGGCAATAAAAATATTTCATAAAAGTATTAGTGTCAGGGCAGGGTGGGGAGAGAAAAAAAATGATAATTAGACTAAGAAGGGCTCGGATGAAAAATCTAGGCAGATTAAAAGAAATGGGGGAAATGTTAAGATATTTCCCTTGGAGCGACCAATATTTTAGATGCCTCTGCAGCACAGCTATGTCAAATTTTCCACCTTCAGGGAATACTTCATGCACTGATTGCCTGCTGGAATCCTGGTGCACTTGCTCATGAACTCTTTCACACAGCAGAAATCAGGTGGTAAAGCACACGCTTTGTACTCAAGAGGTTCAATCCCTGGCATTCCTACAGATCCACTGCCAGTCAGTGAAGACAATACTGAGCTAGACGGCCCAATCGTTTGATGCTGTATAAGGCAGCTTCCTGGGTCTTTATGATTCTGGGGCATGTTCTAACATGCATGTGTTCACAGAGGGCATTTGTGAGGATTTTACAGCAACCACCTCAGGAGATAGCGGTTACTCCATTTAAAAATAATTCACAATGTAAAGCTGCAATAAAGTAGACTGACACAGCACTAACTAGCAAGTTTAACAGGTCCGCATACTATTTTTTCAGCTCCAGAGAGCACAAAGTGCTGCTGCAGGGCTCACTAGCTTCATTCAAATTAGTTGGGCTTTACAAGGCAAACAGCATGATTTCACTCTCATTAGGTGATTCATCCAAAGGCTAACCATGAATCGGCAAATGTGTTTTAGATTCAAACTGCCAAAGAACTTAACATAAATTTTGTCCTTTTTGCAATTTCCTCCATTTAATTAAGAACATGGACTCTATGCAAGACTTTTCTAACTGAATCCCAAAGACTTTAATAATTATTTTCAACCTGATCAGTATCTACATACAGTTTGCCCACAAGCAACACTCAACTTTCAATATTTATATACCAAAACCTCAGAATGCATCAGAACAAAAGGAGTCAAATGCAAGATTTGGCATTGATGTTTTATTGTGTTTTTAATATTCTGTTGAGAGCTGCCCAGAGTGGCTGGGGAAACCCAGCCAGATGGGTGGGGTATAAATAATAATAATAAATTATTATTATTATTATTATTATTATTATTATTATTATTATTATTATTATTGGCATGTGATGCAGCAACCTTACTGAAGCAAAACAGGCCTGGTCCATGCCTGGCGGGCAACTGGTTGGAAACCCTATGCACATGTAGTTAGCTCCATAATGGAAGGCAGGATAAACATGAAAAACAAGTAATTTGAGCAATTAATACATTTCTTACATTAATTACCAAAGAGAAAGCAGATAGAGAAGTCCCCATCCCTTATAATACTAAAAGCAGAGGTTATCCAATGAAGCTGAATGGTGGGCAGGGGTGCCAACCTGAATAAAATATTGGGGGGGGGTCCAGGTAAGCCCCACCCCACATAATCTACCACAAGACATGGCAACCACCCCCATTTGAATGGCAATGCCCATTACCTTTGGGGGGCAGCTCCCTCAAATATTTTATTGGGGGGGGGGTAAAGGGGCCTTGGCCCTAGGAGTCGGTTCCTATGATGGTGGGACATTCAGGACAGAAAAAGAAGTGAAGAACTTCACACAGTACATAGTAAAATGGAATTCACTGCCATGTGATGTAGTGATGGGCACCAACCAGGAAACCGCCAACCTCAGTACACCAGGTGCTGGGGAACACAAGTAAGGAGAGTACTGTGTGGTGTAGTGGTTAAGAGCGGTAGACTCGTAATCTGGGGAACCGGGTTCGCGTCTCCGCTCCTCCACATGCAGCTGCTGGGTGACTTTGGGCTAGTCACACTTCTTTGAAGTCCCTCAGCCCCACTCATCTCACAGAAGGTTTGTTGTGGGGGAGGAAGGGAAAGGAGAATGTTAGCCGCTTTGAGACTCCTTCGGGTAGTGATAAAGCGGGATATCAAATCCAAACTCTTCTTCTTCTACTACTACTGTTGAGTTCATATATTGAGCTCATGTAAAAAAATTGGGTCAGAATCCTGAACATGGCCTCTTTTTATTGCTCTAACAAGTTTCCTTGCTCAATAATCAGGGTTCTCATGTGCCTTGACCAGCAGCAACCAGCAACAATCAACACTCGAGGACAGCACCTTTGTGTCTGGTAGACCAGCCAGACTGCAACCTAATTGCCTGTTTTGACACATAACAGGGAACCTCCTGAAAGGTGACAGCAGGCGTTTGGCCAGTTGCTTAGAAACCCAGTGCTGGGCTGCTGGGTCTCTGTCACCTAGCTTCAGTTTGGCTCTTGCACTGTTCCGTGTCTTGCCTAACTTTCCTGTCTCTTTTCTCCGCAGCTGTTCCTGTGAAGGGGGGGGCAACATTGGAGACAAACCCTCCCCTGGGCACCTTGCTTATTCCTAACCCTAATTTTATCAAGTCAGCCTAGTCTGAATTCCTGGTGATGGACTATGCTCTCTTGATCCTGGTTGTCTTTTGGTAGCCAATACTGACCTAGAAGAGCCCATGGTAAGGCAGCTTGATATGTTCATAAATCTGCTTTTCAAAGGCTATCAACAGCAGAAACTGTTTGCGTCCATGTTTTACACAAGATAACAGTTGCAGGCTAGCAACAGCCAGGCTGAACAAAGTGATAAAACTCTGGGCATACGTATTCTGCAGTAAATGTCAATGAACTCAGCAAGACTTACTTCTGAGTAAACATACGTAGGATGGCTCTATAAAACTAAAGCAATTTTAGAGCTCTGCAAAGGTACATCAATGATGAATGAGAAAGAAAGCACTGCACCGTTTAATATTTGTTTAAAGTAAATAAGAGATACTAGAGGCCTAGTAAGAAGAGTGGTTAAAAGTATTTTTTTATAAATATTTTGTATTTATTTCTTTATTAAATTTCTATACTGCCCTTCACCCGAAGATCACAGGGTGGTTTACAGCATAAAAACTGCTTCAGTAATATGTCTATTTGATCCACCTTGGCTTACAGGTTTTGTTTGTTACTATGTTATGTAACAAATAAAACCTATGAACCAAGCAGTGGTGTGTAGTCAGTGGACTAGGGGGACTAGGCTAGTCCCCTAAATGTTCCCAGTAAATTGGAGTGTAACAGTACAGTATTAAAGCCTGGCGCCTCCTTCCCTTCTGCCTGGCTTACGGAGGGAGGTGCGATGCTCACACGCATGACAACCTGCTCCAAATCACCCTTGCAAGCTGGTGCCTCTGGCCTTAACTGTTCCCCTAGGAAAAATTTCACTGTGCACCACTGGAACCAAGGTGGATCAAATAATACATATTACTGAAGCACTTCAGGTGAAGCACTTTGTTTTGTAAACTTCACCTTAACTCTGCTTGAGTTAGTGTCCCAACTGCAGTTACCATGGAAGCTATGACATCCATCTAGAATTTTAGCAATATGCAATAAGGTAACTAACTGTGGAACCCTAAGTATGTTTACTCAGAGCTAAGTCCCAATCTGTTTCATGGGACTTACTCCCTATTAAGTTTGTTTAGGATTACAGCCGAATTCTGCTCAATTGTTCTTGTTTCAGAAAATGACAGTTAACGTAAAGGATTTGAGCTATTACCCAGTGAGTGCTATTTTTAATAAAATTTTGCAAAAATGAATGGGGCGGGAGGCTTGGCAGTCATGGCTATTGGCCTTGTATGTGCCAGCAGCTGATCAATGGAAACCAAACAATGCATACAAAAAATGTTGCTTTCCCCCACCCCCTTGCAAGAAAGTTAACTATCTTTGCACCATAACTAAGTTGTACTGTAACAGAGCTGTGAGGAACTTCAAAGAGATTGCCCTGATTTGTGATTTTCAACTAACTCAGTGATAGCTCTTGTCCATTAAGGCTGAAATCCAATAATGAGTTAGATGAGTTTGAACACTTTGAAATCAGTGGACATAAGAATTCTGAACTCTACATAGTATTGAGCTTCATGTTATACTAGATAACAGAATTTGGCCTCGTCTCAGTTTGTTAGAAGCGTAAAACGTGGAAATAAATTCCTGAAAATAGCTAGTCTAGATTACAAATGCTGTGGAGCAAGGCCCAATCCTAACCCCACAAGGGAGTAAACTCCATTAGATTCAATACTGCTTGCTTCTGAGCAGGCAGGTTTAGGACTGTGCTATTTATGAAGTAGGTGTAATCCTCTCCATGGCAGTGCGATCAGCATGTAATAGTGTCTTATATCAAGCCATATATTTCTGAAGAAAACTAGAAGTTCATACTAACCTATAGAAAATAACCATTTAAATCTTATGTAATACAATATTGCAGGTGTCACATTGTTTATTAATGAAGCCATATTAATAAAAGAACAATTAAAATTAAGTGTTACCGTATTTGGTGCCTCCCAGTTTAGCAACATTGTAGAACTTCTTGTCTGTTCTGTCATTCAGTGGTTCAATTAAGTGCTGGAAAAGGCGCTCTGAAAGACAAGTCATACTGATGATTAATATAATATGTTGTTATAATATATATAACTGGTAATAGCACAGATTTGGAACAGCAAATGAAGGGAAGTAACTACTGACAATGACTTCTTACCAAAAGAAGACAAGTATATATGATAAACTACAGCTATAATTCTATTCACATTTACTCCTAGGTAAGCACAATTGATCTAGACTGCACAGGAATGCATATTAACCAGCAGTGTTAGAAACTCACATATATAAGCTCCTTAAACCAACGTTACTGTCACCAAAACGGAATGTCTAGTTGCCATTTTGGGGTAAGATGGCTCTAAAGTCTTATTTTTCAAATGACTGAATGGCTGCAACTGATTCTCTGTTAAACATCTGTATAGTTCAGATGACAACCCTGAGCTAGGTAAAGAACTTTAAGAATTTAAAGAAAAGTCACTTTATCCAGGGACAGTCCATATATTGGCCTATTCCTATCTCTTTTTCTTAATGGTGACATGAACATTCATAACGTAATAATATTCTTCACAACTGTGAGCAGGGCAGTGGGTTGGGGTAAGTGAAGACAAGCAACAACAATTTCACTACTCCTGCACAGAAAAAGCATTTTGGTTCCTGAAATTCATTCTGATTGTACAGATAAAATACCGGTATAACTGATAGAATTCTACAGGATGTGGTGTCAGTGTGTGAAAACATTCAAGATCCAATGATCTCCAGGCATGAACCTCTAGTTGGTGGAGATGTCAGGTGCCATCCTGGTGCCCAGGCATCTTCACTTTACGACAGCCATGTGCAAAATTGCCCTGGCTAATTTCACACACTGTTAACCAGGTAACAAAAATAGGATGAAAACTATAAGGGTGGAGTTCTAAGTGAGAAAACATGAGTACAGTACAATTTGTTTGGCACATAAATCTGCAAACTGATTGAGATAATGCATGAGAAGTGCTTTTCACACCTAAGTATTTAGACTGCATTTCCTCCCCAAGAATTGTTTGTAAGCTCCATTAATTTCAAGGGCCTGGTTTACACACAATACATTATGTGCACAAGCCTCAGGACCCATGCACTCCTCCAGTGTGGTCAGGAGGAAGCTTTTGCTTCAGTTGTCAACTGTAGTTGTATTCAAAACCAGAAAACCCATATTTAGTATTAACTATAGTTTAGGGAAACAAGTTAACTTTTAAAATGTGCTTTATAACTCTGTTTCCACCCCACCCCGCCGTTAGCAGTAACCACTGTTAGCGACCACTATAACTGACCACTCTTCTTCTCAGTTTGGATGAAATGAGGAACCATTCTGTTCCCTGCAAAAAAATTGTGCTCATTCCCATAGCACTGAACTGTGGTTTTGTGCTATGTCTGAATGCATTCTCAACATGCAAGCTTAGGAGTGCAGCTTTAAACATCAAAAATGTTTTTACATCTTCTATTATAGATACATTATTCAAACAATTTACTCAAGTTGTACTGATTACAATTTTAAGGTACAAAGGAACAATTTAGAGTGGCTTTGCACAATTTACTGCCACTAATCTTTAGATAGTGTGTAATAGATTAAATGTATTCTGTCTTCCAATCCTCTCTCAACCCTCCATTCTAATTATTCTATAGCTACATTTGGAAGCAGCAACATCTGGATGAATAAAAAAGCTGCACTGTGATTTAACTGAGGGGATTTCCCCCTGAAACAGGAATACAGTATTATTCAATCAGTCACAATTCAAAGGTCAGCTTGCTTAGGCTGCAATCCTAAATACAATGCACCTACAAGTAAGACCCACTGGACACAGTGAGATTTACCGTACTTCTAAAGAAACATACAGGAATTGTGCTCTATTTGGGTGGGTTAAACACCAATAGCAATGTACTTCCTTGCTACTGTGCCATTTTACCATCCCCTGGTTGTTTAAATACCAGAATCAGTTTCAAAGAGGCTAAAAAGCTTTATACTACTGGGGACTAAATTAAGAGTTTGCACAACTAGAGGTTATGACTAAGTGATTTTTTATTACATAACTAATATTTTGATTATAGCTTTAAGTGGTGTTTGCATGCTTCATGATGGATGGATATATATATATATATATATATATGTATGTATGTATGTATGTATGTAGCCATACGTCTGATCATACTTCTATAATATATTGTTCCCATTAACATGCTTCATATTATTCATCATATTTGAGTAGCCTCAAGCAATTTTTTTTTGGGGGGGGGAAATGTAAGGTATACCTTCTTTTTTAAAAGTTATTTGAAGAAGCATAAACAAAATATCCTTTTCTTTGAAGGTTTGAGCTGCATAGATTCCTCATGCTAGTAAACTGTGGCATTCTGAAAAATCCAGGAGGGTTGTGCCCATATCTACTAGCATTGCTACTATTCATAATTGGCCCAACAGTTTTCAAGCTTTAGTAACCCAAGCCCTTTAAAAAAATCACCGTTCCTCATACCATGCTGACATGCACTGAATCCAAGGAAAAAGTTCCTGGCCATTTTGCAAGCTGGACTCATTGTCTGGCGAGGCCATTTTGCTGATGGAGGCTTTTGCTCTTTTAAAATTAAATACTTTTCAGTAAAGAGAATCATCCCCCAACTCGATCTAACAAACATCACTTGCATTTTCTATGCTGTTTGAGCATGCCCATGTCCTGCCATCAGCTGACAGCTTTTGCTGGGGGACAGAGGAATGCATATATGCCGGGGGAAGATTAAAAGAAGCAGGAACAACAGCGCAGACCAGCTCCTAAATCTCCATTTTACATGCTGATCTGAGCAAGAAGTGCAAAAAATAATAGAAAAAAAATTAAACACAAACATAGACAGCATGAAAACTGTTACATGAGGCACAGAGGACAATTTTGTTTCATTTTCTCAAAGGCATAACACAAAAGTCCTATCACATTTCTACCAAATACCATGGCCTACTTCTCACTTGAAAGAATCACTTCTATGATTCTATATGGTGTAGCTGCTTGGCAGGGGGTTGGACTGGATGGCCCTTGTGGTCTCTTCCAACTCTATGATTCTATGAAAGAGGATGCCTTTCAAACCTGTGTCAGGGCTGCGTGTGTGCAGATTGACATTTAAAAATATATGAAGCAGCATTCAGTTAACACCCTGCGCACAGGTAACTAGTGTGTCACAGCAAAGACAAGTTTCTTGACACACTAGCTTTCTTTAAAAACAACTCCCTACACATAGAAAGCCAGGAGTGTGACATGGCAGCCCCACCCCCCTTTACAGCATTCATGCACAAATGGAAAAGAAGTTTATACAGTGTACACAAAGCCAGAGGACCAGAGGGCGTGCGTTTCTCTCCAAAACGCTATCCTTCGGTCAGTAGAATATATTTGTTTTTTAAGTATGGCGGAATATTCACTGAGGGAACAACACAAACACCCACCCCCCACCTGAATCGGCACAGTCATGTCGCTCCCCCCCCCCAAGAAAACAAGGCCTTTCCTATTCCCCCACATCAAGCGCCCAGAGGCGCAGTAAAAAAATTAACCCCACCCCATTCTTTGACTCCCCCCCCCGCCGCCGCCGCAACCTGAAGTGGCCCAGCCCTGACAGAGGTCAGCAGCCCCGCCCCCCCTTTACACGGGGCTGGGGAGAGAAGATGGCCGACAGACCCCGGCCCCTCAGAAGACCGGGGTGGGGGGGTAGGCAAGCACAAAGGAAAAGGGGCAAGAAAAATCCGGGGGGGGGCTCTGAGGGGGAGGTGAAATGATGCGGTGACGGGAGGCCTGAGGGGGGGCGGCGGCAGAAGGAATGCGCTTGAGGAGGGCAGAGGGGGCCCGGGGTCCTTCATTCCCTCCGCCCGCCTCCCCTTCACACTGACCTGGCCCGGCCGGCTCCATGTCACTCCCTCCCGAGAAAGGCGGCGGCGGCGGCGGCGGCGGCGAGAGAGGGGGAGGGGGGCGCGAGGGGGCAAGTGCCCAGGAGGGGCGGAGTCTTCCCTCAAACGCCGCGAGAGGTTAAGCGCGGCGAGGAGATAACAGGCTCGCCTCTGCCCCTCCCTCCCGGGGGTTCTCTCGTCGCGGGGTGAGGGGGAGAGGGCTCTCGCGAGAGCTCGGCCGCCGGCAAGAAAGGAAAGCGGCCGGAAATCTCGCGAGGCTCTACTGCAGGGGAAGGAATAGCGGCGCTGGTCAGCGGGCCGGCCGCAGCTCTCGCGACACTTGAGCCCCTCCGCGTTTGCCGAAGGGGCCGCGTGTGCTCCAGCTGGGGGCGTCGCTGCCTCGGCCAAGGGGGCGGGAAGAGCGAGGCTTCCCCCCCCGCCAGCAGTCCTGGCCGCTGAGCCCTCCGGAGGCAGCCCCTGGGCTTCTTCCATGAACAAGCCCCTGCCATGTTCGAGGCGGCTTCCCTTGGTCCTAGCGAAAGTGGCTGCTGCCGGAGAGCCCAGGCCTATGATTTGCACAGGCTCATCCACAGATGTTCCCTCGCCTTAGCTTTACACCTGCGTAGACATGAAGTCACATTCTCGGAGGGAAAGCACCGCCAGGGTCCGATTCACCTGGAATTACAGGGCGCCTGCTTTCTCTCAAACTAGCTCAAGGCTGAATTTTCCCTGCACGTACCTTGACACAACAAAATAAAAAATAAAAAAATTCCTTCCAGCAGCACCTTAGAGACCAACTAAGTTTGTTCTTGGTATGAGCTTTCGTGTGCATGCACACTTCTTCAGATACATGAAAGCTCATACCAAGAACTAACTTACCGTATATTCCGGCGTATAAGACGACTGGGCGTATAAGACGACCCCCAACTTTTCCAGTTAAAATATAGAGTTTGGGATATACTTGCCGTATAAGAAATACGACCCGGCGTATAAGATGACCCCCGACTTTTGAGAAGATTTTCCTGGGTTAAAAAGTATTCTTATACGCAGGAATATACTGTAGTTGGTCTCTAAGCTGCTACTGGAAGGAATTTTTTTATTTTGTTTTGACTGACAGACCAACACGGCTACCTACCTGTAACTTGACATAACAGTCTGATTTAGCAGAGTCTCCTAACAGTATCCTTTCTCATGCGCTCTCGTTTTTTTCATCTCTTCCTGTAAAGGCTATCAAAGCATATGGTATAATTTCCACCAACCCCCCTCGCTGAAGACTTCACAGATTGCACCGCGAGCATAGGACGATGACGGAGAGCAGAGAAAAAGAGGGATCCACAAGCAGACCTTATGCATGCTCAGACCATTAAGGCACTTGCTGATGTCTCGCTGCCCTGTGGCATTGGTTTGAAAGGGCAGCAAGTAGGTGCCAGACGGAGCAGCGGCCAGGTGCTGAAGGGCTGAGCAGGGTGTGCCAGCCACATAGCTCTCCGAAGCTCACCTACTGCCATCGGGTGTGGTAGAGGATGTTGCTCCCTTTCCACTAGTAAGATTTAGCTGCCAGGCTGGTTGGGTTCCTGCCCCTTCCATGTGCCATTTTCATTCATGAGATTGGGTGGGGGGTTGAATGTGGCTCAGCAGGCCCCCTTTTTTGGCCCACTGGATCCTCCCCAGGCCACCCTCCTCACTGATCCTGCTTCACGCTCTCCTTCAGTGCTCCTCAGGAGAGATGTGTCCTTGAACTTAGACAATGCCTCTTGCGTACCTGGGCAGAGAGGGGTGTGTGAGTGTGTATAGAAAGTACCTTGCTGTAGAAAGGTGAAATCTGCATTCATTGTTCCACCCACTTTTGCCTCTGTACTGCATGGCCCCAGGTCGCCCAGAGAAGGGTGTTCTGCTTCCGTGTTAGAGGCACTGGTGTGGTGTGTGTTGGGCTAGGAGCAGTCAGGCCTTGGTTAAATTTCAATTCAAACCACGAACCTCAGTGGGTAACATAGAGCAAGGCACTACCTCTCAGACTTGCCTACCTTGAAGGGTTGCTGTGAGAAAAAAAGGCAAGAAGGATAAATAACCATGTACAGTACACCACCCCGAGTCCCCTTGGAAGAAGGTGATAATCAAACAAGGTACCACTGTTGCACAGGAGCAATGTATTTTAAAAGTAATTGTTACGTTGTAAGCCACTGTTGGGGCCGTCTCACTGTGAGCCAGAAGTTGGGGGGGCACATATTTTTTATGAATGCATTTTTGAAAAAAGGGGGGCGAGGGAAGAGCCTTGTCCTTTTAGAACAGCAAGCACACAGGGCTCTATGTATTTTTGTGTGGTCTTTTTGTCTTAAAAAATATTGTTTGGTGGTCAAAGCCTAACTATGTTAGACTTTGCCCTTTGGTGCAAACAGTGGGGGCAGGGGGCTGCGACTGTCTCGCTCACAGCAAGGCTGCCCAACTCCCTTATACATTCCGTGCAGATTCTTTTGCACTGTCTTGCAAAAAAATCAGCCGTGATCTTTTACATCCGGTAAAGATGTACTGTACTTTAGGGCTCAGAGGAAAACGCAGTGCCCTCCTTTGGCCACCAAGGGCTTAAACTTCGCTACTGTGGAAAGTGAAACTGAGGGGAAGGACGGAGACTTCATTTCCTTCATACGCATGCGCCTTAAAAAAAAATCCGCTTTTCCTGGAGAGGCGGAACCATTGTGGTCAGCTGTGTTGTGCAGCGGATATATTTACGTGCAGTACCGAAGGGATTAATTTTTGCACTTGGAGAGCCATGGCGGGGTCCGGAGCAGAGCTGAAGCCTGCCGTATTGAAGCACCGGCGAACTACACTCGAACGGGTCGAAAAGTTTATTTCCGAGATATACTTCACGGACTGCAACCTCCGGGGCAGGTGGGCTTGTGTTGGTCCGACACCTAAAGCCTTCCCCATTCTCCCCACCAGGCTTGCTTCTTCACGCAGCGCGGAGTTAAAACTACGGAACTCCCTCCCACAGGAGGCAGTGATGGCCACCAGCTTGGATGGCTTTATAAGTGGGTTACAGTCGCAGTTTCATGGAGGAGAGGGCTATGGATCGCTACTAGCCACGATGGCTTTGCTCTGCCTCCACAATTGGAGCAAATAATGCTTGTGAATATCAGTTTCTGGAAACTGCAGGGGCGGGGAAAGGGCTGTTGTGCTGAAGTCCATGGGCGTACCCAGGGGGGGCAGAAAGGGGCAACTGCTCCCCCAAATCAATTAAAATCAATAAAAATGCATAGCTGAGTTTTTGTCCCCCCTAACAAAAGGCCTGCCCCCTCCTAACAAAAATAATGGCTATGCCCATGCTCAGGTCCTGCTTCCGGTTTTCCCACTGAGGCATCTGATTGCCCCCCTGTGAGAATAGGGTGCTGGACTAGATGGGCCATTGACCAAATCCAGCAGGCTCTTCTCATGGTTCTTACATTCTTAAGAACACCCAGTTTGGCCTACATGGGGGATTTGATGCGACCATATTTGTTTTTAGAAGGTGGTTGTGGCCATGTTGGGTCCAGAGGATAGCACAATATAAGTACGGTTTAAGAGCCTTTCGAGAGTCCTGCCTTTTGCTGTCAGAGGCTGCATGAGAGTTCCGAGTTTCAAAGTGGCCCTTGTAGCCCCATCATAGCTGTCAACTTTCGGATTTGAAAATAAGGGATTTTTTCCAAACTTTCGGATTTGAAAATAAGAGATGCCGCGAGGGCGGTGCAATGGCACCAAGTAGCCTCGCCACCCTGCGCTCCAGAGGCTGTGCGCGAACGGGTGAGCGAAAGAGCGAGCGCGTAGATGGCAGGCAGGAAGTCTGTCTGGTTGGGTGTGAGGGTCTGGCTGCACAAGGCATGCAAGCTCCACCCCCAGTCGGTCTCAGACTCCTTATTGGCAGCCGAGCAATGCAACTGAGGAGCCTCCCTGGCCAGCAGGGAGGGAGAGGAGCTGCTTCCTTTGAAATCCGGGAAATTTAAGGGATATCAACAATCCAGGATAGCAGCGGGAAACGGCATTGGAATAAGGGAGTTTCCCGCAAAAAAAGGGAGGGTTGACAGCTATGAGCCCCATCCTCTAGTCCAATCCCCTGCATTGTCTCAGCTAAAGCATTCTGAAGTTTGGACAGTTTGATCTCCAGCCATTTTAACTGTTTGCTGTGAAACATGCCATCTGATATTCTCCTTCCACTGTTGGAGGAAGTGCTGCTTCTGAATACCAGTTGCTGGAAGCTGCAGGAGGGGAGTGTGGGCTCTTGCATTTGCGTCCTGCTTGTGAACTTTCCATAGGCACTTTGAGAACAGGATACTGGGCTAGACTGGCCATTGGCCTGGTTCAGCAGATCCCTTCCTGCATTCTTATGGCTTAAGAACCTAAGAGCCCTGCTGAAATCAGATCTTGTCAAGCATCTGTTTCTCCACAGTGACCAATCAGATTTATTTTATTTATTTATAATTATACTTGCATACTGCAATTTCATTTAAAAAAATATCAAAGAGCTGATGACACTGAGGTGTGTGTTTGACTGCAGGTTGTTTGGTGCTGCCTGCTCGTTGGCATCTCTCTCTTGCTTTGAAACCTCACAGCGGATTCCATATGACGAAGCTGTCAGACAAGAATTTAGGCTTGTGAAAGTTGGAGACTGTTTTGGAAGCACGTAAGTATTCCCTTAGAGCAGAGGTAGGCAACCTAAGGCCCGGGGGCCGGATGCGGCCCAATCGCCTTCTGAATCCGGCTGCAGACAGTCCGGGAATCAGCGTGTTTTTGCATGAGTGGAATGTGTCCTTTTATTTAAAATGCATCTCTGGGTTATTTGTGGGGCATAGGAATTCGTTCATCCCCCCCCCCCCATATAGTCCGGCGCACTACATGTTCTGAGGGACGGTGGACCCGCCCACGGCTGAAAAAGGTTGCTGATCCCTGCTTTAGAGGCTACTGAATTAAAGGGACATATAAACGATCCCTTCTTAATGTGCCTCCTCCATGAGATGTCCGGAAGGTGGTAACATGAGAATGGCCATTTCTTCAGTGGCTCCCCATTTGTAGAATGCTCTCCCCGGGGAGGTTCATCCAGCACCTTCATTATAAATTGTTAGGCACCAGGCGAAAACATTCCTCTTCAACCAGGCCTTGGGCTGATTAATATTCTATGGCCTTTCTAATGTGTTTGTGGGACGAGGGGGTATGACCTGAAAGTGCTGCTGTGTAATGCCAGGTCAATGATGAACAAAACAACTGCCATCCACGACCTGATTGTGGATGGAGGATTTGACCTGGCATGTGTGACAGAGACTTGGTTGGATGAGGCAGATGGGCCAGTCCTTGCCGCTGCTTGTCCACCAGGTTTCTCTTACGCACAGCAACCCAGGCCATCTGGGCGGGGAGGGGGGGTTGCAGTGATTTTTAGGAAGTCATTAGTTTGCACCAGGCGTCCTATTGGAAAGACCGAGTTTTCTGAGTGCATGTTCTGGAAGTTGGGCAATAGGGGCGGTACAGGATTCCTTTTGGTGTACCGACCTCCCCGCTGCACCAAGGATTCCCTGCCCGAGCTGCTTCAGGTCGTGGCGGATGTGCTCCTGGAGACACCTAGCTTGGTTGTCTTAGGAGATTTTAACATCCATGCCGACACGACCTTACAAGGGGCCGCTCGGGACTTCGTGGAAAGCATGGCCTCCATGGGGCTGTCCCTGAATAAGTCTGGCCCAACTCATAGCCGTGGACATGCCTTAGACTTGGTATTTACCTCTATGGATGTTGGTGATCTGACACTAAGTAAAAGCGAAACAAAAGAAGTGCCATGGTCAGATCACTTCCTGGTGCAACTAGACTTCTCCGCGACCCTTCCCCTCTGCCGGGAGGTGGGACCGATTCGGATGGTCCGCCCCCGCCTCTTAATGGATCCAACTGGCTTCCAGAGAGTGGTAGGGGATGTTTTATCCCATGTTGATGGCCTTTCAGCCAATTCCCTGGTGGCCCGCTGGAATGTGGAGTTAACCAGGGCTATTGACTGTCTGGCTCCGAAGCGGCCTCTCCGATTGCATGGAACCCGGACAGCCCCGTGGTTTTCCCCGGAGCTGAGGGCGATGAAACAGTCGCTGAGACAGCTAGAGCGCCGGTGGCGGAAAACTCATTCTGAATCAGACCGGACACAGGCTAGAGCTCAACTTCGAGCCTACCAAGTGGCGGTAGCGACGGCGAAGAAGACTTTCTTCGCCGCCTCTATTGCATCTGCAGAAAACAGCAGCAGGAGACTTTTTCAGGTGGTTCGCAATTTGACGGAACCACCTGTTCCATCAGGGCCCAGTACGGGCCACATGCTCTCCTGCAATGATTTTGCAAAGTTTTTTGCAGATAAAGTCGCTCAGATTCGGGAAGAGGTAGACTCCACCGTGGGAGCAGGGCCGGGGCGGGAGAGTGCTAGAGTCCTGTCTAGTCCAGTTGTGTGGGATCAATTCCAATCTGTTACCTCCGAGGATGTGGACAGGCTGCTTGGACGAGTGAAACCAACCACCTGTCTCCTTGATCCTTGTCCATCCTGGCTTATAAAAGCTAGCCGGGAAGGGCTGGGCAATGGGCTTTGCGGGGTGGTGAATGCTTCTCTTTGCGAGGGAGCCTTCCCAGACCCGCTAAAAGAGGCGGTTATTAAACCGCTTCTTAAAAAACCATCTTTGGATGCGGCCAATATGGCCAACTATCGCCCAGTCTCAAATCTTCCATTCTTGGGCAAGGTGATTGAGCGAGTGGTTGCTGGACAACTCCAAGCACGCCTGGAGGATGCGGACCATTTGGATCCCTTCCAATCGGGATTCAGGCCTCATCATGGGACTGAAACTGCCTTGGTCGCGCTGGTCGATGATCTCCGGCGGGCTAGGGACAAAGGTGAGAGCTGTTTCCTAGTTCTGCTGGATCTCTCAGCGGCTTTTGACACCATCGACCATGACATCCTTCTGGACCGTCTAGAGGGTTTGGGAGCTGGGGGCACTGTTATACAGTGGTTCCGCTCCTTCCTCCTGGGCCGTGTTCAGAAAGTGGTGGGGGGGGGATGAGTGTTCAGACCCCTGGGCTCTCACTTGTGGGGTACCGCAGGGTTCTGTCCTCTCCCCCATGCTTTTTAACATCTATATGCAGCCGCTGGGAGAGATCATCAGGGGGTTTGGGCTGGGTGTTCATCAGTATGCGGATGATACCCAGCTCTACCTCTCTTTCAAATCAGAACCAGTGAAGGCGGTGAAGGTCCTGTGTGAGTGTCTGGAGGCGGTTGGAGGATGGATGGCGGCTAACAGATTGAGGTTGAATCCTGACAAGACAGAAGTACTGTTTTGGGGGGACAGGAGGCGGGCAGGTGTGGAGGACTCCTTGGTCCTGAACGGGGTAACTGTGCCCCTGAAGGACCAGGTGCGCAGTCTGGGAGTCATTTTGGACTCACAGCTGTCCATGGAGGTGCAGGTTAATTCTGTATCCAGGACAGCTGTCTACCAGCTCCATCTGGTACGCAGGCTGAGACCCTACCTGCCCGCGGACTGTCTCGCCAGAGTGGTGCATGCTCTAGTTATCTCCCGCTTGGACTACTGCAATGCGCTCTACGTGGGGCTACCTTTGAGGGTGACCCGGAAACTACAACTAATCCAGAATGCGGCAGCTAGACTGGTGACTGGGAGTGGCCGCCGAGACCACATAACACCGGTCTTGAAAGACCTACACTGGCTCCCAATACGTTTCCGAGCACAATTCAAAGTGTTGGTGCTGACCTTTAAAGCCCTAAATGGCTTCGGTCCAGTATACCTGAAGGAGCGTCTCCACCCCCATCGGTCAGCCCGGACACTGAGGTCCAGTGCCGAAGGCCTTCTGGCGGTTCCCTCGCTGCGTGAAGCCAAGTTACAGGGAACCAGGCAGAGGGCCTTCTCGGTAGTGGCACCCGCCCTGTGGAACGCCCTCCCTTCAGATGTCAAAGAGAACAACAACTACCAGACCTTTAAAAGACATCTGAAGGCAGCCCTGTTTAGGGAGGCTTTTAATGTTTTATAGATTATTGTATTTTAATGCTTTGTTGAAAGCCGCCCAGAGTGGCTGGGGAAACCCAGCCAGATGGGCGGGGTATAAATAATAAATTATTATTATTATTATTATTATTGTTTTGTTTTAACTATTTATTTTGTGCTTTTATCCTGTATTTTTATCTTGTAAACCACCCCGAGATCTTTGGGTGAAGGATGATATATAAGTTTAATAAATAAAATAAAAATATAATAGGAACACAGGAAGCTGCCTTATACTAGTCAAGCCATTGGTCTGTCTTGCTCAGTCTTGTCTATACTGACAGTGGGTCCCCAAAGTTTCAGGCAGGGAATTTTCCCCAGCCCTACATGGAGAAGCCAAGGATTGAACCTGGCATCTCCTGCATGCAGAGCAGATACTCTATCCTTGAGTCACAGCTATGGACAGCTATGGGACAAAGCACACTTGAGTGGAGTGCCATTATATCACATGAGGCTGAAGAGGGCCTTCTCGGTAGTGGCGCCCGCCCTGTGGAACGCCCTCCCAGCAGAGGTCAAAGAGATAAACAACTATCTGACATTCAGAAAATACCTCAAGGCAGCCCTGTTTAGGGAAGTTTTTAACCTGTGATATTTTAATGAATTTTAATATCTGTTGGAGGCCGCCCAGAGTGGCTGGGGGGACCCAGCCAGATGGGTGGGGTACAAATAATAAATTATTATTATTATTATTATTATTATGAATACCCCATCTTTTTCCTAGGACCTCGTAAGTAACATCAATGGTGTGTGCTTTGGTTGAGCCAGGGATTTCAGGGCCCTTTTCTGATTGAAGTGTTGGGCAAACACTAATACATTTCTTGCCATCCTAGTGAGTTAGTTATCCTGTGGAAATTAGAAGTATTGTTTGTATTTTTATTTTTAAAAAAGTCACCTGAAATTGTGCATGTCACTTCCCTAAGATGGCAGACCTGCTGGTTCAAAGTAGATCTCAGCATCCCCAGGGAATGGACAGGAAAGGAAGTCCACCTTCTTTGGGAAAGTGAAGGAGAGGGAATGATTTGGAGGGATGCCCAACCTGTGCAGGTAAGTGACAACCTCATCTAGATGTGCACAGTGCTGATTAGCTAGCACTCATGACCACATGAAAGTCATCATCCTGCCCCCTTACCCAGAGTAGAATTAAAATAGATAGATGCGCTCCTTTTAAATGGTGCTGAATTTAACTAGAGATGAAACAAGCCAGGCACATCATTCCCTTCCTTTCTTTCTTTCTTTCCTTCCTTCCTTCCTTCCTTCCTTCCTTCCTTCCTTCCTTCCTTCCTTCCTTCCTTCCTTCCTTCTCTCTCTCTGAAAAAACAAAGCTAAGTTCTTTGTTGGTGGGAGTTGGCAATGTCCACAAAGGGTTCAGAGTCTAGTATATATGTCGGTGTGTGTGAAGGGAGAAGCAGCAGATCTTGCCATGCAACTGAAAAGCCCTCACTGGCTCTTGCAAGGAGCTAGTGTACATCTTTGTGCAGCATTCAATTGTCAATAGTTAGTGACAAGTCAATGATTGTGTTGGCACGTTATGCCACATGTTCCGTTTTAGGCACTGTTGTCCGCTATTGTGTTACATTTAAGAGGTTACCTCTGATCCCCTCTCTCCCACCCCCCAAAATCTGACAGGGTTTGACGCAGGAAGGTGAGAAGACCAGCTACATTCTGACAGATAATCTAAAGGAGACGGACCCCCACAGGTGAGCAAGGAAGCCCTCTTAGCCATTCAGAGGGTTACTCTTTTGTTTTTCTAGGAAGGTCAGGTTGCCTATTTTTGTCCATTTTCTTTCAGCAATTGTTCGTTTAAAAAGAAGTCAAGACCGTGTTGGCTGAGGGTGAAGAGTGTTGGAAGGCACTGTGTTTGCTACCCCTGGATTAAACACTTAGATGGCTGATGAGTGCTGACATTTTTCTCTTCCCTAGCTTGACCCTGTATGTGGAGGTTGCCTGCAACGGTCTGTTTGGAGCTGGGAAAGGCAGCATGATTGCACCACCTGATCCTGACAAGAAGTTCTCCCTGCAGAAGGCAGAGCTGGTGGTCTTCAACAGGGATGTCCATGAACTTCTGGTAGACTTTGAGATTCTTCTGGACATGGCTAAGGTAAAGCTTATGCTTCCTGGTTTTGTCTTCAAATGCTGACTGTGCACTGGAGGAAGTCGCCTCCCCCATTGTCTAATTCAGTTGTTCCTAAACTTTTTTGGGCCACCGCTCCCCGGGTTCCATAAACTCACCCTCAGTGCCAGTGTGGTGTAGTGGTTAAGAGCGGTAGACTCATAATCTGGTGAACCGGGTTCGAGTCTCCACTCCTCCACATGCAGCTGCTGGGTGACCTTGGACTAGTTACACTTCTCTGAAGTCTCTCAGCCCTACTCACCTCACAGAGTGTTTGTTGTGGGGGAGGAAGGGAAAGGAGATTGTGAGCCACTTTGAGACTCCTTCGGGTAGTGATAAAGCAGGATATCAAATCCAAACTCCTCCTCCTCCTCCTCCTCTACCCTATAAAAAGCATTACTATTCAGAATAGCACTTTGCATGACCCGCTAAGGAAGATAGTAATGCAATAAAATCCGGAACAGTAGCAATCAATTGCACATTTATTCAAAATCCAATTCAAACTACTAGTTTAATTAATTCAACAAAAGTGACAAAATTGATCAAGAGACACCAGCTTTACAATGTCTGACGATCATTTCCACCTCTAGCAGCCCCCTGCTGGCCCCTTACCTCATAGCACACACCCCACCCCCACCCCCCACCCCGTAATCCCACTGCTACCCCCAGGGAAAGGGGCGGCCCATCCCATTTTGTTTCCTGAGGCAAAGCAGGAAGGTGCCGCCTTGTGTGCGTGCCCCACACCCTCCCCCCTTGCTGCCTCCGCTGAGCATCAGTGGGGTGGGGTGGGTTCCTCTGTCTGCTTCATGGATGGGCCAGCCCTGATCAGGGGACAGTACTGCCTACTTTGGGAACCATTGCTCTAATCAATTAGAGGTTTGTGAATGCCCCCAAGCAACTATGGGCATCTTGGGTCCATGCAGCTCATGATGGTCTCTGATGACTGGAGGAGGCTCTCCAGGGTTTCAGTCAAGGCACATTCCTAGCCCTACCTGCCAAGGATTGAACCTGGGACCTTCTGCATGCAAAACAGTTGCTTTCCCCATATTTTGTGAATTCACACATTGCATATCAGCTTGGATTGGGTGTTTAGTTGCAGTCTGTCCCACTGTTTGCTTCTTAACATATTGAGCCATAGACTTAGAAAATAGTACATTGTGGTTTGGCATCTTCAGGCAACCTGCACTAAGCGTCAGAATATGGCAAGTGCTGCTGCCTTTTATGTTGTATTTGGGACTTGGTTTCCCTGAACAGCTTAGGTCTAGGGTACCTCAGGCCTGAACCTTTATATCTCAGCTCAGTCACTGAGATAATTTTTAGGAGCATCCTTGCTCTTTCTCCAAGTTGGTAAAGCTTGTTTGACAACAGTGAGAAACCAAGCCTTTAGTGCCAATGGCCCCATCCTGTGGAACACCCTGCCAATAGAGGTTCAGTGAGTGTCTTCTGTGAACACCTGCTGAATTTCTTTTTATTCTACCAGGCCTACGCAGGCAATTAAGAATACTTCTCCCACAATGGTTTGTTGATGCTTACGTGTCAGGGATCTGCCTCCCCCTGCCAGTCCAGCTCTGAGTGTTTATAGGGAACAGCCACGTGTTTTGACTACTGATTCATCTGAGAGTGAAACCAGCAGTTCCTCAGGGGAGAAGCAGTTAGTGGCTGGGAGCCAAGGGGTGCCAGGGGTCCAGAGATTGAGTGAGAGGCCTGGCACCACCCAGCAGGCTCGATCGGAGATAGAGTTGTCAGGTCCGGCGCGGAGATTACGTAGGAGGAGGAGGCAATTTAGAATGCCAAGACTGTGGTGTTGGCGCCAAAATCGGAGGGAGGCACTTCCGGATTCTGCTAGTGAGTGAACAGACATGATAAGTTTAAACTCTGCACTGCACTATAATTGAGCACTGATTAAAAGAACTAAAAGACAGATGGCGTGGCTCTCTTATTGAACAGCCGACAAAGGGAAACCTGACAGCATGTTTAGCCTTTCTTTTTTGTTGCTTTTAACTTAAAATATTTTTTGTGCTTTTATCGTATGGTTTTTATCATTTGATGTTGTGAACTGCATTGATATGTTTTGTGATTTAGTGGTATATACAAAACAAACGCCTAACAGTTCCTTGGTATAGGCTTGTTTGGACGACATATTTTGTTATATTTTCCTGTTACACAGCTTCTTGGGGAGGAAAACCAGCGGAGCTTCCAGGCACTTTACACAGCCAATCGGATGGTGAACCTGTGTGATGTTGCCAACCCATCGACTTTTGCTGCAGTGCATGAACTTGCCTGCTCCGTCTTCGGTCAAAAGAATGGAGAGAGTCAGCATGTCATCCACGCCATGGGCCATTGCCACATTGATTCCGGTAACAGGAAGTTCATTTTGGCCAGTGTGGTGTAGTGGTTAGGAGCGGTAGACTCGTAATCTGGGGAACCGGGTTTGCGTCTCTGCTCCTCCACATGCAGCTGCTGGGTGATCTTGGGCTAGTCACACTTCTCTGAAGTCTCTCAGCCCCACTCACCTCACAGAGTGTTGTGGGGGAGGAAGGGAAAGGAGAATGTTAGCCGCTTTGAGACTCCTTTGGGTAGTGATAAAGCGGGATATCAAATCCAAACTCTTCTTCTTGTAGGGAGGGCACCAGCAATAGTGGCTGGGGTGGGCGGTGGGCGGTTTTTCTGAACCGCAGGCCCAACAGAGGGCTTGTGGGAGAGGTGGGATGCAGGGATACCAAATATTTTTCGCTGTATAAGGCACACCTGACCATAGGACACACCTAGTTTTTAGAGGGGGAAAGCCCCATATTTTGAGGATCAGCTCAAATTTCTGCAGCTTCTTTTGCAAAGGAGAAAAGCCCCATTTTTTGAGGATCAGCTCAAAGTTGTTGAGGTTACTTTGCAAAGGGAAAAAATCCTGTTTTATGGGGTTTAACTCACAGTTCTGCAGCTTCAGGAGAGGGAGCCATTTCTACAGTTTCCAGACAGATAATCTAATCAGCCAGTCACATGTTGCTGGGGAAACAGCCTCCCTCTGCAAGGGGGCGGGGCTGGAATCTCTCTCCCTTATCTCTCTCCCCGATCGTTTGCTGAGCAGATGCTCAGCGGGCTTCCTTTCAACACCCCCTTCTCTCTCTTTTTTTTTTTAAAAAGCACGATCTGGGTCAAAAACCCTGGGCAGTTCAGCTCCAGGGACCACACATTCGCTCCATAAGACACACAGACATTTCCCCTTACTTTTGAGCAGGAAAATGCGTCTTATGGAGCGAAAAATACGGTAATGATGACAAAAACATCAGAATGACCGGTTCTAGTGCTTTACCAAAGAAAGGTGTAGACTTACAGCACAGCAGCAGCCTGCCAGATCTCTGAGCCTTTCAGTCGCCAGACGGACATGGCAGCAAGGAGCTGCTTTGTCCACACCCAAGCAAACGTGCAAACTGTCTTTATACACAAAGCAGCATACGGCACTTTGTATAGGACTTCTCACCGCTTCACCTGTTCAGATTAGGGCATAGAATACCCAAATCTTACAGAGAGTTTCCCTTTCTGGGTTCAGAGCCCAGCACCCCAAGCCCGCAGATAAGGATAACATCAAAGCAAGCCAATTAGCTTATATTGAAGCCAGTGAATATAAGCATATATGAGCTCATTGCTACAGCTACCAATGGCACCAGCAAAGCGTCTGGAACAGTTCTCCTTTGGTTCAGCACAGTGGGATAGAGGTGGGCTGCCCCTCTTCCTTCTTTCCCCACCCTCAGGTGCCGCTGCTGGGGACTGAGAGGGAGAGGGGCAAAGGAGTGGGCAGCTTGGCACCATGTGACTGCAGCGTCCACAGTGTTAGGCCATGCCAGTTTAGGGGCTGAAACTTAATTATTTGCCAATTTCTTCAGGGTTTCTCTTAAAAATGTGTTTTGGGGTGTGGGGAATTCAAACCTTATTATTTTTGTGATTGGACAACATGTTTATGTCTGTATTTGACGAAGGAGCATATAAACTGCTTTTGGAAAGCCGAAGAATTTTAATTTTACCTTCTGAACATGTCAGGTAATGCTAAAATAAATAAATAAATAAAATTTTAATATATAATGTAGCGGCAAGTCCTTGGCAATCATTTTTAATGAATTCTATGCAGTTTTACTTACTAAAAGGGACCCCAGTGGCGCTGTGGGTTAAACCACAGAGCCTAGGGCTTGCCGATCAGAAGGTCAGCGGTTCGAATCCCTGTGACAGGGTGAACTCCCGTTGCTCGGTTCCTGCTCCTGCCCACCTAGCAGTTCGAAAGCACGTCAAAGTGCAAGTAGATAAATAGGAACCGCTCTGGCGGGAAGGTAAACGGCGTTTCCGTGTGCTGCTCTGGTTCGCCAGAAGCAGCTTAGTCATGCTGGCGACATGACCTGGAAGCTGTACGCCGGCTCTCGGCCAATAAAGCGAGATGAGCGCCGCAACCCCAGAGTCAGACACGACTGGACCGAATGGTCAGGGGTCCCTTTACCTTTACTTACTAAGCAGAACTAAATTATATTAATTTAACCGAAATATATATTTTGAATTTCTAAGTCACATTCCAACTTTTTAGCACCCCTCGTTTTTGGAATTTGAAAGTTGAGCTCCCTGCTGCCTTGCCCAGCGTTGGGTGGTGTTGGTGAGGCAGGAGATCAAAACAGCCCACCCCCCCGTGCTGCCCAGCCAACAGCTACTGGATATCTGGACGCATCTGGTGCCATTTGACAAAACGTGTGTGTGTGTGTGTGTAATGAGGTGGCAGGTTCACATTGTGGAAAGGGTGTTTCAACCTCGGACGTTCGTGTGGGAGGGAGACACCTGCCAGATACAATGAACTGCAAATCAAGCCAGTCTGTTTATGCTTCCTCTTGCATGGCTCTTTTTCCAAGAGTTATGTCTTTGTTTTTTGTTTTTTCTAAAAACGGAAATATTTGGCAAGGACTGGATGGGGAATGAGGAATGGATGGAGGGGGTGTAGTTGAAGGCCATAGAATAATGAAATATGAACAGCTGCAAAGAGAATGTTGTAGAATCTCGAAAATGGTCAGGCTAGAAAACTGGAGACGGTCTAAGTGCAGTTTTTGTGCAGCTCCAATTTCATGTGCCCTGACAGTTTTTGTTGCTGTCTATATACTTAGACTTTTCTGCACAATCTTTTATTTTTCTTTTGGCACCATTAAAAAGTGCATTTGTTTTCCCCGCTTGCTGCACACAGCGTGCATTTCTTCCTTCATGGCTGCATTTCTGTAATCAGAAACCAAGAATGAGCAACACGACGGCCAATGAAAGTAGTATATATTTTCCATGTATAATAACAGTAAGACAACGGACAGTGATCCGGTATTGACATTGTTTCGAGTACGTCTTCTTCAGCATGTAACTGCAAAATATAGGTAAACAGATAAACAACCAAAAACCTACATGGACATGTATCACAGTAATCCATGAAATCAATACATCTAATGCAAATATACATAATTCAATAAAACATAGCACTAATATAATAATGAAATATAATAGCATACCTCAATATACAATGGAAGTTTTCAAGGAGCAGTGGTCATAAACTACTTTCATTGGCTGTCGTGTTGCTCATTCTTGGTTTTTGTTTGAAGATTGCAACACAGGTTTCTTTAACTTGCTATGCATTTCTGTAATGGCATAATTGCTGCACATGTCTGTCTCCATGGATGCATTGCTCTGACCTCAGAATCCGGGTTTTCTGGCTGCAGAATTTCGCACCTTCATTATATATCTGTCTAATCTAGACTGACAAGATTCTGATTTCTTCTGGATGCCATGTGAGAGGCTTATTTTCTGTCTCTTCTGCTATGGGGCCGGGCAAGCTAGGATTGTGACCGCCATAGGCCACGTGGGCATCATAAATGAATAAACCAGCTCCTGCCTGTCCTCTTAGCTTGGCTGTGGCCTTACGATGAGACGATCCGTAAATGTGCTCGCAGCTGGGTGACTGTCATACGTCTGATGGAGAAGAACCCGGAGTTCACCTTTGTTTGCTCGCAGGTATTCTTACTATGTCTATGCATGGGTGGGGGACCTTGTGTTAGGTCAAGGACTGTGTTCCCTTTGTCAGCGTTTACCCCACCTGGGGCAGGTTGTGAAACTGCCTCAAAGCCAGAGCAAAGCCGTGCGCCCATCCCCGGCTACAAGGAGTCCGGTGGTGCAGTCATATGTGATTGTTCCCCAGCTGAAGAACAACACACACAAGCCATGATTAAGGCTAAACTATATATTGTAGGAAAAGTACAGAGAGAATCTCTGCTGCCATCTCAGTAAGTCAGAGCTGGCATAAAGCGTCTGTCCGGCATCAGGTCTAGCCAGAAGAGAGTGTACAGAAGTATTGAGTACAATAGTACAGTGAAACATAAACATCACATTGTGCAGAAAGCAGATAAGCTAGCTTTCTCACGGGTACAGGCAGGGTGGGGAAAAAAATCGTATTTTTTTAATTTAAATCGGATTTTTTTGATTTAAATCGGATTTTAAAAATAAAATGCTTTTGGAGGAAAAATCTTTCTAAATATAGTCTTCTATTTAAGTTACATTGTAGTCCAAAGGATATTCATCAGGAAATAAGGATTTGTTTTAAGTTTATCAAGTGTGCTAAAACTCAGTCTTAAGTTTTTTTTTAAAAAATGTTTAACCACATCAGTTAACAAACATGGATACATATGCTATCATGAAATTGTTTTAGTTAAATAAATTGTTTAAATGGTTATTAAGGAAATGATTATTTTTCTCCTTCCAATAAAGTACAGCAGAAAAGTTGTCCAAATATAAACAGTTAACTTATTAAACCTCACCATAATTTCATAATTATCTGTCTATGTATTTCTAGTAGTATAACCAAATCAGTAATTTTTGATATAACTGTAAAAACTACTCTGAACATTTATTATTCCAAAAATGAAACCTTCATATGGTTGTAAATATTAAGATTATACCAGCAAGAATGAGTCTTTCTGTAAAAAAAATATTTAAATCAAGCCTTACTGACTAGTGATTTAAATCAAATCCACCCTGGGTACAGGCAGAAGTCATACCAGCCTCGCTGCAGCTGTTTGCCGCTCGGCTTGGACAAATATCACAACACCCTTGTGGGTCAGCTTCCGGGGGCGCATGCCAGTGGTGAGCAGGGCCAAAGCCACATACCAGCCCCACTCACACATATCCAGCCACAGCTTCCCAGCAGCAATGTAGATGACGACTATGTCCTGTTTGCGTGAACGGGACTCTTCCCCTGCTCACCTTAGCCTGATTGCCTTGTGTCAGGTGGGGCTGAGGCAGAAAGGCTGCGGGCTGGATCCAAGGAGCTAGTGATCAAACGCCCATGTTTTAGTTGATTAAATATTGCAAATGATGGTGAATGTGAATTTGTTGCACACAGATATTTCCTACCTGGTATGACATTATTGCTAATGAAAAATAATTTCTCATGAAGGAACTAAATACAGTCATACCGTACCTCATGTTGCCAACGCTTCATGTTGGCGTTCGTCACGGATTACGAACGCGCCAAACCCGGAAGTACCGGAACGGGTTACTTCCAGGTTTGGCAGGGCGAGCATGCGCAGAAGCGTTAAATCACGCTTCGCTTATGCACAGAACCGCTAAATCACGCTTCGCTCATGCACAGAAGCGTTAAATCGCGCTTCGCTCATGCACAGAAGCGTTAAATCGCGCTTCGCTCATGCACAGAAGCGTTAAATCGCGCTTCGCTCATGCACAGAAGCGTTAAATCACGCTTCGCTTATGCAGAGAACCGCTAAATCGCGCTTTGCTCATGCACAGAACCGCTAAATCGCGCTTCGCTCATGCACAGAAGTGTTAAATCGTGCTTCGCTCATGCACAGAAGCGTTAAATCGCGCTTCGCTCATGCACAGAAGCGTTAAATCGTGCTTCGCTCATGCACAGAAGCGCTAAATCGCGCTTTGCTCATGCACAGAAGGGCTGAATCGCGTGGCGAGCATGCGCAGATTCGGTGCTTCAGGTTGCGAACAGGCTTCTGGAACGGATCCCGTTCGCAACCAGAGGTACCACTGTACAAAATGAAACGCTGCTCTCCTGGTACAGTGGTACCTCGGGTTAAGAACATAATTCGTTCTGGAGGTCTGTTCTTAACCTGCAACTGTTCTTAACCCGAGGTACCACTTTAGCTAATGGGGCCTCCCGCTGCCGCCGCGTGATTTCTGTTCTCATCCTGAGGCAAAGTTCTTAACCCGAGGTAATATTTCTGGGTTAGCAGAGTCTGTAACCTGAAGTGTCTGTAACCTGAAGCGTCTGTAACCCGAGGTACCACTGTACTACTATTCTATGGTCCTGGAGAACTGAAAGGGTTGCAAGCACTCTGACTGATCTATGTTTTATAAATGAGGGGCACATTGATTGTTAGCTCACATTTTTAGAGTCATGCTTCTCCAAATCTGGATGGTAGCACTTATTTTTCGCAGGTGTGGGTACAGGATGACCACTTTTCTTTATATTGTATTTACATTACAGGTGCCACATAATACCTGTTTCACATTGTAAGAGCTCAAACATTTAGTGTGGCATACCTACACTTCGGAACTCCCTGCCTATTGACATTAGGCAGGCACCTTCCCTTCCCTCTTTCAATGCCTCCTAAAAACAGTTTTGTTTAGTAGAGCCTGCCCAGATGTGTAGAATGTAGATGCGTGTTTTAATCTGTTTTTAGTTTCTTGCTGATTTTGTTTTGTGAATGTTTTAAAGAGTTGCCTTTACTTGATTACATTGCATTATTCTCTTTCTGAACCACTTTGAGGAATTTATTTTTACAACGAAGTGGTGTGTAAATTAATGAAATGAATGAAGGTGTTTGCCATTTTCAATGCAGGCTCAGCAGTTTGAATGGGTGAAGAACTGGTACCCTGGGTTGTACTCTGCAATTCAGAACTTTGCGAAAGAAGGACGTTTCATACCTGTTGGGGGCACCTGGGTGGAAATGGTAAGAAGGCAAGCACCCTTCTCAGTATCTGCGCCACACAGGCGACCTGAGGCCAGAAAGGGCAAAAATCTCACTTTCTGCCTGCGTTGCAAGTGTTGAACTGAACTTCTTTGCAGCTTAGGTTTCTTTCTTTTTTTGAATATAAATTTTTATTATTTTCACACAACATACAAAATAAGACACAATAACACAATATCACAAATAGCTCTACTGAGCTTTTGACTTCCCTCCTTTCCCTCAACAGGTACCTTATTTCAGTCAACTCACACAATTTTTAACCTATACTATAGTCCACATTGTAGGATTTGCTTCAATCCTGCTAGTGTCCTCAAATTCTTACAATTATCTTTTAAATACTCAATAAATTTGCTCCAGTCTCTCTGGAACTTCGAATCATCCTGGTCTCAGATTCTGCAAGTCAGTTTGGCCATCTCCGCATACTCCATCATCTTCATCTGCCACTCCGCAATGGTCGGTATCTCCTGTAATTTCCACTTTTGGGAGGTCGACGTTTGTGGAAGTGGAAGACCAAAAATGCAGCTTAGGTTTCTAGCAGGGTAGCCAATGTGGCAACCTTCAAATGTTTCCGTGCGCCAGTTCTCAGCAGCCTCGGCCAGCATGGCCATTGGTCACCGATGATGGGCATTACAGTGCACCCATCTAGAGGGCACCATGTTGGCCAGCCCTGAAAAGAATCTCATTGTACTCTGTGGCCCATACTGCTTGATCTTCTCTCGGGCTGCTAGAGCCCAGAATTCTTAGATGGAGCACTAATTTTTCTGGGATGGGCAATTGCTCTGGCGAAGAACGCTGCCCATCTGTGCAGGTGGAGGGGTAGGAAAGAGTGATGGGCTTAAGCTTCCTGCACAGGGTTACAGGTTTGTGATCTTCCCCCAGGACGGCAACCTTCCAAGTGGAGAATCCATGGTTCGTCAGTTCCTGCAGGGACAGCGGTTCTTCCAGAAGGAGTTTGGGAAGCTTTGCTTGGAGGTAGGTGACCATTCATGCTTTGCCTCCTCTCCCAGCCCCACAGATGTCCTTTGGTCCCAGGGCGGGGGGAACTTCAGGCATGGGGGCAAAATGCAGCCCTCAATCCCTCTCAGTCTGGCCCTTAGGGCACCCATCAAAGGCAATGGTTCAAAAGTAATTCAATTATAGGCACACACCAATATAGGTGATGGGTATGTCCACAAATAGAACAGTTCTGGAAGGATATGCATTTCAAACAGAAATGTCCGCAGTCTGAAACCCTGGAGAGAGCTCTGAGGCCAGTGATCTAATTCAGGATATGGCAGCTTCCTAAGTAATAGTAATAGTGTTCCAGCTCAACATAAAAAAAACTTAGATCATGGCCACTGGTCCCATCACCTCCTGGCAAATAGAAGGGGAAGAAATGGAGGCAGTGAGAGATTTTCCTTTTTGGGTTCCATGATCACTGCAGATGGCGACAGCAGTCACGAAATTAGAAGACGCCTGCTTCTTGGGAGAAAAGCAATGACAAACCTAGACAGCATCCTAAAAAGCAAAGACATCACCTTGCCGACAAAGGTCCGTATAGTTAAAGCTATGGTTTTCCCAGTAGTAATGTACGGAAGTGAGAGCTGGACCATAAAGAAGGCTGATCGCCGAAGACTTGATGCTTTTGAATTATGGTGCTGGAGGAGACTCTTGAGAGTCCCATGGACTGCAAGAAGATCAAACCTATCCATTCTGAAGGAATTCAGCCCTGAGTGCTCACTGGAAGGACAGATCCTGAAGCTGAGGCTCCAATACTTTGGCCACCTCATGAGAAGTGAAGACTCCCTGGGAAAGACCCTGATGTTGGGAAAGATGGAGGGCACAAGGAGAAGGGGACGACAGAGGACGAGATGGTTGGACAGTGTTCTCGAAGCTACCAACATGAGTCTGACCAAACTGCAGGAGGCAGTGGAAGACAGGAGTGCCTGGCGTGCTCTGGTCCATGGGGTCAAGAAGAGTCGGACACAACTAAATGACTAAACAACAACAACAACAACATGTCCACAAATAGAACAGTTTTGGAAGGATATTTTTAAAGCGATATCTCAGATTACACCTCAGGCAATCCCAATGACCCCAACATTAGCCTTACTTAATTTATATATTTCAGATATGGAACAATTGAGGAATAAGGAAATAATAATACATTTATTAACAGCAGCTGGAAGGGTAATAGCCATAGCTTGGTAAACCTTGAAATTAATGAAGGTTAATGAGCACTGTTATAATATAGCAGGCTTCCTCAACCTTGGCCCTCCAGATGTTTTTGGCCTACAACTCCCATGATCCCTAGCTAGCAGGACCAGTGGTCAGGGATGATGGGAATTGTAGTCTTAAAACATCTGGAGGTTCGAGTTTGAGGAAGCCTGTCTGGCAAATAGCCATAATGGAAAAGCTGTCACAAAAACTGAAGGTGGGAAGTGGAGAGAAAAAAACAAGATACAGTGGACCCTCGACTTACAAAGATAATCCGTTCCGACGGAATCCTCCTAAGTCGAAATCACCATAACTCGAGTCCCCATAGGAATGCGTTGGGAGAACGCATTCGTAGGTCGAAAAAAACCTCGTAAGTCGAGGAAACCGCATCTAAAGCGGCCGTGACTTCCGATTGGAAGTCGAAAAAATTCGGAAGCGGCAGCCGCTTTGATCCCTCACAACTCGAAAAACTCGTAAGTCGGGTCATTCGGAAGTCGAGGGATCACTGTAATTTTTACACAGTATGGTTTGATTTTATTAAATATACAAATATACCGTGGATGTGTTGTGGATAAGCAGGCATTGCTCATTAGCTCACTCCTATTACCGGTACTCTGTGTTTTCCAAACTGATTTAATGAAGAACTCATTTTACTGGTTATTATTCTATTCTATTCTATTCTATTCTATTCTATTCTATTCTATTCTATTCTTCTATTCTATATTATATTAATGTGTGTGTGTGTGTGTGTGTGTAATATCTATTTAACTTGTTATTATCTATTATAAAATAATATTTTCTGTAGTGTATCCTTGCGTGACCCATTTTTCATTAGTCATGTCTATTTTTATTATTTATGGGTGTACAATTTTGTAACAAGAAAATATTTTTTAAAGTAATTCAACTATAATAGGATTAAAACGAAACAACAACAGTGCTGCTAATATCATAATAGCTGGGGGGGGGAGCACAGATCCTGCTATATCTGAATGACCAAGAAAATTTGGTTCATAGTTACTATGACTAAGCTAACTTATTACAAAAGAATATATACAAACCAGCCTAACAAGTATATGGGAAAATGGGTAATGTTTTAAGGCAACAAGTTCAATGATCATGTTGAATTTATACTGCTTTCAACCTGCTGTAACAGCATTTATTTCTGTTCTCTTATCTTTGGTTTATTTTGTTTATTAATAAAAAGGGGGGTGGAATCAAAACCTGAAAAAATCCGGCATAAAAACAGAACTATTAAAGTACATATAGTAACAATAGCACAGCACTATTTAAAAACACTTTTCTTAAAAAACTATTAGTCTCCCAAAGCAGTTGAATAGTCTCCAGCCAGAAGGGCAAGGAGGGAACCAATCTAGCCTCTCTAGGAAGGGATTTCCAAAGCCTGAGAGCAGCCACCAGCGAGAAGGCCCTCTCCTGCATCCTAACCAGTGAGGTTGTCCTGGGCATCTGCTGGAACCAGACTGCTGGGCGAGATGGAGCCGTCACATCGTTTGCTGTTTCTTTCCTCTGTTTCTCTCCTGCACAATCAGTTCTGGTTGCCAGACACGTTTGGCTACTCTGCACAGCTGCCCCAAGTGATGAACGGCTGCGGGATCCACCGGTTTCTAACGCAAAAGCTTAGCTGGAACCTCGTGAACACTTTCCCGGTGAGTTGTTTTGCTGTTTTTCAGTCAAGGAAAAGTGTTTGGAATATTTTAAATTGAGCAAGGAATAGCTTTTCCTTGCATTGCTTGAAAGAAGTGCCCAGGTGGGTGTTCTTGCTCAGTTGAAATCTGCCCAGTAGCACCATAGGGTTATTCAAGCCATTGTTTATGAAGCTGGCTTCTCCTGCTGCCACCACCAACTGTAGTTAAGATTAACCACAGTTTAGGGTTTGGACATAGTGCTAAATCAGCGATTCCCACCCACTTGGTCGCATAAACTCATCCTCAATGTCTCCCCTCCCCTCCCCTCCCCTCCCCTTCAAAAAACATTATTCAGAATAGCAGTTTGCACGACCCACTAATGAAGGTAGTAACACAGTTAAATTCAAAACAGTAACAATTAATTGCACTTGTATTCAAAAAATAAATAAATGCTGTGATATAATCTTGCAGCTAAGAAATATAGGAAAGACTATTGCACGAAAAATGTTTTTGCAAACTCTTGCTGACGAAAACATACGGGTGAAGGAGATTTATAGCATAAAATATTTATAAGTAGATAAATAGGTACCACTCCAGCGGGAAGGTAAACAGTGTTTCCATGCGCTGCTCTGGTTCGCCAGAAGCGGCTTTGTCATGCTGGCCACATGACCCACAAAAACTGTCTACGGAAGCGGACAAACGCTGGCTCCCTCGGCCTTTAAAGCGAGATGAGCGCCCCAACCCCAGAGTCGTTCGCGACTGGACTTAATTGTCAGGGGTCCCTTTACCTTTACTTACCAAACATGCACAAACCTTCACCCACCACAGATGACCAGTAGCTAGTTTGTAAGAAAACCAGTAGCTGTTACCAATAACGGGCTCTCTTTTCAATTGTGAGTTGCCACAAGAGAAGGGAAATTAGGTAAAAAGGGACAATCACGGGAATGATACAGCAAAAGAGAAGGGAAATAACCCCGTGGAAAACCCCTGAAACGAGGTCAATGTGAATTCAAAGAATGTGTTAAATTAATCTCAAAATCTTTTTAAAGTTGCTTTCAAACAGAAATGCTCAGACACATGTAACTAACTCCAAAGATTGTAAATAATGAAAAGAACCCTCCAAAAAACTTCGTTTGATGAAAATAACTGTAGTTCATGGCAATTATTACTCTTGCCATTATTTACATCCTTAAGCAGCTTACTACGATTTTGAGTAATTTTGTTCAGGAGCTACTCCAAAAAGTTTTTGAAAGCCACTTAGGCTGAATTACAGTTATTTTCATCAAACGAAGTTTTTTGGAGGGTTCTTTTCATTATTTACAATTTTTGGAGTTAGTTACATGTGTCTAAGCATTTCTGTTTGAAATCAACTTTAAAAAGATTTTTTTGAGATTAATTTAACACATTATTTGAATTCACATTGACCTCGTTTCAGGGGGTTTTCACGGGGTTATTTCCCTTCTCTTTTACAAGAGAAGGGAAAAGCTCTGCAAGCGATAAGAATAGTAAATCTTAAAATGCGAAGTGATCAGCGCCCCTCGGAGGGGCCCACCCCCTGCAGCCCCCTTGCCTCTTAGCACCTCCCAGGTAGTCCCACCGCCTCCCAGAGGGCAGGAGCACTCACTGTGGGAACCCCTGATGCAAACCATGTGACTATGGACCACGATCTTCTCTTGCAGCACAACACCTTTGTCTGGGAAGGCATTGACGGGTCCCAGGTTTTAACCCACTTCCCACCTGCAGATTCCTATGGGCTGGCTGGTCGTGTGGAGGAGGTGAGTGAAGGCCACTTGCCCCCCGGAAGAAGGAAGTGAAGGCCAAGTTGGGGTGGGGTCTCTAGCACTTCTGAAGACTGGCAACTGCAAGGAATGCATTGCAAGGGAATGGACTAAATGACCTGGAAACCATAGTTTGTCCGAGGAGCTGGGAATTGTACTCCCTATGAGGGGAGAGGGGAGCCATGCGCTTTAAATGTGCTTTGCATGTATGGTGCGGATCAACCGTATTGCCTCCTGACATCAGGCAAGCAACCTTAACTCTACTATTTTCAGTGCCTGCTTAAAAGATTTTTATTTGGGAAAGCCTATACAGAAAGGTAGGACGTGGGTGGCGCTGTGGGTTAAACCACAGAGCCTAGGGCTTGCTGATTAGAAGGTCGGCGGTTTGAATCCCTGCGATGGGGTGAGCTCCCATTGCTCGGTCCCTGCTCCTGCCCACCTCGCAGTTCGAAAGCACGTCAAAGTGCAAGTAGATAAATAGGTACCGCTCCAGCGGGAAGGTAAACGGCGTTTCCGTGTGCTGCTCTGGTTCGCCAGAAGCGGCTTAGTCCTGCTGGGCACATGACCCGGAAGCTGTACGCCGGCTCCCTCGGCCAATAAAGCGAGATGAGCGCCGCAACCCCAGAGTCGGTCACGACTGGACCTAATGGTCAGGGGTCCCTTTACCTTTATCCAGAAATGTAGAAGATACAAGGGTGTTATTTCTTTTTAATAATATTTTGAATATTTTAAAATACCTGTTTTAACTTGAGTTTTTCTAATGCGATAATGTTAACGTTTTCTCTTATATTCTTGCAAACGTTTCTTTTACAATGAAGCTGCATGTGAATTTTGTGAATGAAATAAAATAAATAAATAAGTATTCCCTGCAAAAAGAGGTCACGTCATCACGTCCACGTTGTTGCCTCTGCCCTAGATGTTAAAAACGGTGAAGAATAACAGGGACAGAGGTTGCGTCAACCACAGTGCCGCTCTCTTTGGCTTCGGAGACGGGGGAGGCGGCCCAACGCAGAAGATCCTGGACAGGCTGGGGAGAATGAAGGACACAGACGGCTTGCCAAGGTCAGTCTCCCTTTGCTACTCTGACAAGCCCACTTTAAAAAGGAGAAAGAAACGCCTGGCTTCTTGTGGTTAGGAAGATGGATGGAGGAAATGCACCGAAAGGTATTGGGCTGAATAAAAGATTTGTGGGAAGCCTATTTTCGCGTGTAGACGCTGCGGCTGGTTGCTCCTCAACTCAGAATTTGGCTTTTTTGTCCTGCCAAAATAGACTTGTTTATAGTCGACAGGATATGTTGGGTTTTTTAAAATTTCTTTTTATTAGACTTTTGTCACGGTCACATACATCACCACATACCATACAGAAACACATACTAACAAACACCCAGACAAAAATACATACCAACAAATAAACCAACAAAGTTTCTTACATAATCAAAATTGCTCATCTAACAATTCCATTCAATATTTAAAAAAAAATCCAATGTATATTATTATATTCATAATAGACTTCCCTAATACATCTCTCCATTAATCCAAATAAGGATCGAAAAAGAAAAAAGTTATATGACACTGACATCCATATTTATATAATTACCTGTCCTTCGTTTAACTTCATGTTTTTACTTATTCACCACATCTTTCCAAGATTAGACGGGGATTAATCTAATACAAGAGTCGTGTTAGTGTTACACCGTTCTTTTAAATAATACAAAAAGCTGCTCCATTCCTCGATATATTTATCCCTCGGATTATCTTTAATTTTTTCTGAAAGGTATGCCAATTCACTGTAGTCTAAAGTTTTATAAAGCCAATCTTTTTTACTGGGTAATGTTTCACTCTTCCAATGGGCCGCCACCAAAGTTCTTGCATATAGAGGCATATAATTTTTTTTTTCATTTTATTAGGTACATCAGGAGTTGTTATTCCTAGGAGATATGCTTCTGGAGTTTTGGGGAATTTAGTCTTATAAATGATTTCCAGTTCCAAATGTATTTCATCGTCGACAGGATATGTTATCTATTTGGCTACGGAGCGAGTATTGTATTGCACTGTTTTAATTAGTGTTTTGTAGTTATTTTAAATTTATGTGGAGTGCCTTATCTGAGTGGATAGAGAAACCAAGTAATTTCGTTGTTCCCGCAAGGGGACAATGACAATATATCTTTTATCTTACCTTACCTTACCTTACCTTACCTTACCTTACCTTACCTTATCTAAATGCCCCATAAACAAATTAGGATGAACACTCATTGTCTCTCTGCATCTCCCCCCTGCATCCGGACGAGCATTTCCTGCACCTCAGGAGGTGGCGCAGCAGAGCCAGTGAGGGGGCGTGGCCTGGAGGAAAGAGGGTGTTGAGCATCCCCAGGACTGGATGGAGAGGCATTTGGTCTCTGGGCCTGAAGCTCTCCCCACCCCTGCTCCAACTGGTGGTTTCTCTTTCTCCCCTCCTCACAGGGTTCAGATGTCCACACCTGACCGGCTTTTCGCTGCCCTGGAAAAGGAAAAGGCTCAGCTGTGCACCTGGGTTGGCGAACTGTTTCTGGAGCTCCATAATGGCACATACACCACACATGGACAGGTTAGTACACACAGGGAAACGCCAGTTGGACAGTCCTCTGGCTCAGAGTCAAAATGTCTGTCCTTGGAAGCTTCTGTTCCCGAAGTTCTAAAACCAAGATCACCTTAGAACAGTGGTGGCTAACCTTGGCTCTCCAGATGTTTTGGGACTACAACTCCCATCATCCCTGACCACTGGTCCTGTTAGCTAGGGATGATGGGAGTTGTAGTTCCAAAACATCTGGAGTGCCAATGTTAGCCACCACTGCCTTAGACGCTCAGCTTGGGGGAAGTTTGTCCTCATAAGCCTCCTGTCAGTTGCTGCAGCATCTGCTTATCTTGCTTTGTGAGACAGGAAAGGACAGCCTTCCAGGTGCTGTTGGACTCCACATCCCATCAGCTCCAGCAAGCAGAACCAATAGTCAGGAATGATGGGAGTTGTAGTCCAACAAGGTCCAGAAGGCCGCAGGATCTGGGTACAAATATGTTACAGTTTGTAATCTCTGCTTATCAGTATCTGATTATCATCATCATGAATTAAATAATAAATTACAGCATTGAAATCCACTACTAAAAACAATTTAAAGCAACTTGCAATCATAAAAATAAAGTGTCTGAGCATTTCCTTTCATTGCTGTTTTCTGTAAATGTTTTCTCCTTTTGGAATCAGATTAAGAAGGGGAATCGGGAGTGTGAGCGCCTGCTCCATGATGTTGAGGTTCTGAGTAGCTTTGCTTTGTCGCAGAAAAGTTCTTTCCAGTACCCTTCTGCTAAGCTTCAGCACCTCTGGAGGTACAACTTTGAATGTGAATATGGGATATTGTTGGGCGGTGCTGGGGTAGTAGAAAGGGTGACCAGATCCTAAGAAAGGCCATCCACCACCTTTTCCCTCCCCACTCCTATCATGGATCCTGCCTGCTCTCCACCTGAGGACTGGGACAAGGTGGGGGAGCCCCTGACCCTCAAATGCTTTGTATAGATGCCAGCTACCATATTTTTTGCTCCATAAGACCCCCTTTTTTCCTCCTCAAAAGTAAGGGGAAATGTCTGTGCGTCTTATGGAGCGAATGTGTGGTCCCTGGAGCTGAACTGCCCAGGGGCAAAACCAGATCGTGCTTTTTTAAAAAAAGAGAGTGAAGGGGGTGTTGAAAGGAAGCCCGCTGAGCAGCTGCTCAGCAAACGATCGGGGAGAGAGATAAGGGAGAGAGATTCCAGCCCCGCCCCCTTGCAGAGGGAGGCTGTTTCCCCAGCGACATGTGACTGGCTGATTAGATTATCTGTCTGGAAACTGTAGAAATGGCTCCCTTTCCTGAAGCTGCAGAACTGTGAGTTAAACCCCATATAACAGGATTTTTTCCCTTTGCAAAGTAAGCTGAACAACTTTGAGCTGATCCTCAAAAAATGGGGCTTTTTCCCTCTAAAAACTAGGTGCGTCCTATGGTCAGGTGTGCCTTATAGAGCGAAAAATACGGTAGTTCCTCTCTTCCTTTGGGTCTCCTGATTTTTGTCCCCTTTTGGTGGCAGGCTCCTCCTTCTGAATCAGTTCCATGATGTCTTGCCAGGCAGCTGTATCCAACTGGTAGCTGAGGATGCCATGAGATACTATTCAGGTATGAATTTACCCTGGCCCTTGAGGAGAGGCCTCAAGAGGCCCTGCTCCTCAGCCTGCTATCGGGATACGTTAGATTGGTCAGCCCGAGAGGCAGGGCCTTTGTGGTGTCAGCCCCAGTCACATGAATTTACTTCCTAGGGCAGTGATGGCTAAGCTTGACACCCCAGATGTTTTGGAACTGCAACTCCCATCATCCCTAGCTAACAGGATCAGTGGTCAGGGATGATGGGAGTTGTAGTCCCAAAACATCTGGAGTGTCAAGGTTAGCCATCACTGTCCTAGGGAGACACATGTTGCCCATACTCTACTGGGTTTAAGAATCTAGCACTTCTTCACTTCAGGTATTGAGCTGTCAGAATGATTATAGTGTGGAACAGGGATTTCTGAACCCTGGTCCTCAGACCAGCAGTGGTCCAAAAGCTTTATTCAGGTGGTCTGTGGCATCTCTGTGAATAAAACTTAGAATCTGCATTCTGCAATAAAATACAGTATAAGAAATAAAAGAAGCAATAAACTTACAATTAAAAACCATGCAGTATCTGACACAAGGAACTCGGGTGGCGTTGTGGGTTAAACCACAGAGCCTAGGGCTTGCCGATCAGAAGGTCGGCGGTTCGAATCCCCGCGACGGGATGAGCTCCCATTGCTCGGTCCCTGCTCCTGCCCACCTAGCAGTTCAAAAGCACGTCAAAGTGCAAGTAGATCAATAGGTACCGCTCTGGTGGGAAGGTAAACGGCATTTCCGTGCGCTGCTCTGGTTCGCCAGAAGCGGCTTTGTCATGCTGGCCACATGACCCGGAAAAACTGTCTGCGGACAAACGCCGGCTCCCTCAGCCAGTAAAGCGAGATGAGTGCCGCAACCCCAGAGTCGTTCGCAACTGGACCTAATGTTCAGGGGTCCTTTACCTTTTTATCTGACGCGGTGCATTATAGTTGCTCCAGCAGGAACATTAATTGTCCACCAAGACCCTCAGAAATTTTCAAGTGGTCTTGGAGGCAAGGGCAGGGGCGGGTTGAGAACCACTAGCACAGATAGTTTTAGAATTGGTGTAGTAATGCTTAATGATTTGTTTTCATATTCATAAGAACATAAGGCAAGCTTGCTGGGTTAGGCCAATGGCCATCTAGTTCAGCACCCTGTTTTCATAGTGGCCTGTGGAAAACCCCGCACGCTGGACCTGAGCACAAGAGCACTCTCTTCCCTCCTGCACTTTCTAGCAACTGGGATAATAATAATAATAACTAGCTGACCCGGCCACGCCTTGCTGTGGCTATGAGTGTGAATGCTGTGGTGTTGATGGCTGCGTCTGTGGGTGGTGCTACTCTCCTCCTCCATGAATTTGTCCAGTCCTTTTTTAAAGCCATCCAAGTTGGTCGCCATCACTGCCTCCTGCGGGAGGGAGTTCCATAATTTAACTGTGTGAAGAAGTACTTTATTTTATCTTGGAGGGCGGGCACCCAATGCAACCCAAGGAACGCTAACTGGCAGTTGGGGTGTGTGACACCAGGAGAGAAGGCGACTCGGAACAGAGTAACCGGGAAGAGGGCAGGTTCTAGCTGTGGAAAGGAACCATCTGCACAGCAACATTTTGTTGCATGTCCCACTTGCCCCTTTTAAAATATGTGCTACCGCCTTAGCTCACTCCCTTAATGGAAATCCTTTCCCCCCAGAAATTTGCAGTGCTGGATCTGAACTTCTGAAAGATGCTGTGCAGTCTCTGTTTGGAGGCCTTTTGTCAAGCAGTCAAGAGACTAACGGGAGCATCCTTGTGGTCAACACGTTGCCGTGGGAACGAACTGAAGTCATCCCCAAAGCTGGACCAGGAGGATCCAAGACCTTAGGTGCCAACAGTGCTTCAGGCCTAAAAACCTTTTGATTCGCAGATAGATTACTTTATAGCAAGTCCTTCTCATTGTAGTGTGTAAAGTGCTTCTAATCGTTACAGAGTCCTTGCAATATTCTTAAGCGAAGGGATTGTTGCATTCACAAGAAGAAATGCTAAAACTGGAACCAATGGACCTATTTTACTCATGCCCATTAATTTCAGTATGCATTGTGTCCCCAGGTGGGAGTGAGATACAGTGCAGAGGATTGTAGAAGGACTTGACCTTAGCAAATGCACCTGTCTTTGGGCTGCTTCAAAGTTAACCTGTCTCCTTTGTACCTCTTTAGCCTTGGTGACAGTTCCTAGCATGGGCTACTGTGTTGTTCAAGATTCCTTACCTTCTCCATATCCCGTGACAGTGACCAAAGAGGTGAGCTTCTCTGTGGCTTTTGCCAGGAAACCGGAGTTAATAATATATGCCGAGGAGCTACCAAATGGTGGGCACCTGAAGGCATATGTGGTGGGAATGACTCAAGGTTGCTGAATTCTGGGCCACGACGTTCAAAGATATTTCTCTAATAACAAATCAAACTTGTCCCTCCTTCATATCTGGTGCTTCAGAATTATTTTCTGAAGCTGATAAAGGAAAAATAAGGAATTCATTTGCCACCTTTTGATGGCAGCAAGGATGTCTGGAGCAATGTTTTGGGAAACGTTTGAGCTAGTCAATTTGGCCTGCTGGTACTCAAGGGTTTGGCAGGTAGCCTTGTTGGAAGAAACTGTCTCTAGGTGGATTCGTTCAAAAAGACAAGTTTGATGAAGTATGGTTTGATTTCATATAGTTTCAGAACAAGGAGGCATGTGGACGGATGGCCCCTCCATAGAATGGGTTACATGAAAGTGCAGCAAATTCCATGACTTGGGAATGGAGATCCTGTTGCCTCTCTAGATGTTCTGTACTACAACTTCCATCACTCCTGACCATTGGGGCTGATGGGAGCTAGAGCCCCTCTTTCTCTAGCTGACGGGTGAACCCAGGCAGCCTGTGTTTCCCCTTATTCTTAGGCATCAGGATGTAACCTCATAGCGGCTCTTGTTCCTTTTCATTTATTTAGTGCTTAAAACTTCCTCTGCAGGTGGATGGCTCTGTCATCATGAAGAATGGCCTTGTCCGGGTCTGTCTGGATACTCTGGGGCGTGTGACATCGCTTTGCTTAATGCATCCAGAGAGGTACTTTGAAAACTGAACCTTATTTGTTCTCAAATCAAGCCATGCAATTCCTTGACTCTTCTGAGGGTGTGCTTTTCTCCTTAGAGAGTCAGTTCCCGAAGGTTGCTGCGCTAACCAGTTTGTGATATTTGACGACGTTCCATTGTACTGGGATGCCTGGGATGTCATGGACTATCACCTGGAGACCAGGTAAGCTGCCTGTCATCTTTTTGGCACAACGCTGCAGCTTGAGGTTTCGGGTAACGAAAGGATGCTGAAGAGCTTCTCTTCGCAGCAAAGGTTACGGCATCCATTCAGTCTCTCTTCAGACAGAGCTGGAATTGCAAACCGGTCAGAGAGAATCACATACACTTCGCACCAATGGCACAATTTAGTTTAAACCACTGGAGCACTTCCTGGTATGTCCCGCAAAGGACCCTAAGGTCCATGAATAATAATAGCTTAAGGGACCCGGGCCCAAAAGAAGCCAGATTATCCTCCACCAGGGCCAGGGCCTTTTCAGTGATGGCTCTGATGGATCTGGTCCCCTAGGAACATCCCTGGTTTTATCTGGGCTATATCTTCTTGCCTAGCAATATCACTCAGTCTCCGGGAAATCACAGCTCTGGCTTGAATGCACGTCATAGACTCGAAGTAGAGGTGTGACAGTGGGAAAGTACGCCTGCATGGTCAGGGCTGGATGCCGGATTCACCAACAGGAACACGGCGCCTGCTTTCAATCAAACTAGCCCAAGGCTGAGTTTTTCCTGCACCAGCATTCTTGACACCTTCTTAATACAGTCTGAGCAAGCAGATTCTCCTGACTGTATCCTTTCACACACACTTGTTTACATCTCTTTACATATGGGCTATCTAATTTACGCTACAGTAGTCAGCAGAGGAGAGGGACCCAGGTGGCGCTGTGGTCTAAACCAGTGCTCCCCAACCTTTTTATCGCCGCGGACCGGTCAATGTTTGATAATTTTACCGCGGCCCGCTTAGGGGGGGCACATTGATTGTTTATATTTTAGATTGTTTTGATGTAATAATTTTAATTTAATTGTATTTAAACATGCCTTCAAAATAAAATACAGTTACACCAAAAAATGAATATAAAGTGATTTAACATTTTAACACCACAGTAAATAAAATGGAAATAATTTAATGTTCCTTGGGCGGCCCGGTACCATTTGATCCACGGACCGGTACCGGGCCGCGGATCAGGGGTTGAGGACCACTGGTCTAAACCACAGAGCCTAGGGCTTGCTGATCAGAAGGTTGGCGGTTCGAATCCCTGCGACGGGGTGAGCTCCCGTTGCTCGGTCCCTGCTCCTGCCCACCTAGCAGTTTGAAAGCACCAAAGTGCAAGTAGATAAATAGGTACCGCTCCGGCGGGAAGGTAAACGGCGTTTCCGTGCACTGCTCTGGTTTGCCAGAAGTGGCTTAGTCCTGCTGGCCACATGACCCGGAAGCTGTACGCCGGCTCCCTTGGCCAATAAAGCGAGATGAGCGCTGCAACCCCAGAGTCGGACACGACTGGACCTAATGGTCAGGGGTCCCTTTACCTTTACCTTTAGTCAGCAGAGGCATCCCCCTCTAGGTTATCAGGCTTTTGCCCTCTTGTGAGGAGAAGCACCATCTTCTACTCAGAACAAAGCTTCCCACAGCCACCGTTGGAGGCAGCGATGCTCCTGAATACCATTTCCTGGAAACCACGAGAGGGGAGAGGGCTGCTCATGTGGTCGGGTCGTGCTTGTGGGATTCCCATTTGGGGCATTTGGTTGGCACTCAAAACAGGAGGCTGGACTAGACGGGCCATTGGCTTGATCCAGCAGGGCTCCGTGGATATTCTTCCCTTGTGGCCTAGAACTCTGAGCCAATGATTTCCTTGTAAATATCCCTTGCAGGAAGACCATTGCACATCTCCTTAAACCCTTGGAAATCATCCAGCCAGGGGGACTGCGGGGCAGTGTGACCTTCTCCCTTCAGATCAGCGAGAAGAGCATCCTTACCCAAGAGGTCATTCTGGACGCAGCATGCCCTCACGTCCGCTTCCAGACTCAGGTTCGATATGCTTGTAATCTTCTCTGGAAGCTCTTCTCCCTCCTAAATACACACACACACACACATGTGTATGTTTTGTAAATCTGTTTTTTTTAAATATTATTTAAATTACATTTCAGAAAAAAGATTGTACAAGATTATGCCAAATATAGTGTTAGCAAACAAGGTCTGATGACAATATACATAGTCCATATACCATTACTGACCACTGTCAAACAAATACAGACATAAAATAAAACCAAAATAAATAAACCACAGGTATGTGAGTGTGTGGAAGGTAGCAACTGGAACTGTCTATAGCAGGCATCCCCAACCTGCGGCCCTCCAGATGTTTTGGCCTACAACTCCCATGATCCCTAGCTAACAGGACCAGTGGTCAGGGATGATGGGAATTGTAATCCAAAACATCTGGAGGGCCGAAGTTTGGGGATGCCTGGTATAGCATAGGCATCATGGTTAAACAGGACAAGGTTACAAAACATGGACCCTGTTATACCAAGGAAAATGATTAAATGTGCTGAGTCAGTGTATAAGCCATAGGGAGGTCCTTGCTTACAAGTGAAATAAAGTCAGACCAAACAAGCATAAAATCAGACTCCCTAAAGACTCTCAGCTTACTATGTTTTCCAGCAAGGTAATATCCCACACTTTAGATGGGTTCAGTCTAATTTTTCCCCAGAACTGTGCGGTCATTCCAGCTGCTATAAGTAGGTGCGCTATCAAGGCTTTATTATGCAATGTTTAAAATCTGTTGATTCAAAATGCTTGGTATTTCTAATTAAAAAAAAATTATAAACGAGGCCTGCTGTGCAAAACCCATAGGTTGGTTTTATAACCTTAGCCCAGCGTTTCCCAACCGGTGTGCCGCGGCACACTAGTGTGCCGCGAGACACCGGCTGATGTGCCGCGGAAAAAGGGACCTGCAGCCCAGGGCTGCACAGGACCGTGGCGGCGGCGCTGCTGGAGCCCGGCGGCGAAGCAGAAGCCAGGGCGGCGCTGCTCCCTTGGCTGCTGCTGCTGCAGCAGCAGCAGCAGCAAGAGCAGCCTCGCGCGAGAATCCCGACCGGAAGCCTCGCGCGAGAATCAGAGCCCAGGGTGCCCTGCAGCCCCACGCTGCACAGGACCGTGGCGGCGGCAATGCTGGAGCCCGGCGGCGAAGCGGAAGCCAGGGCGGCGCTGCTCCCTTGGCTGCTGCAGCAGCAGCAACAGAAGCCTCGCGGGAGAATCCCGACCTGGTGCCCCAGCTGATGGGCGGGAGAAAGGACGCCGCGCTACAGCTGATCCCAGAGGTAACTCTGGGTCAGGAGACCTGGCGCAGCCAGGTGGGGGAGGAGCGGTGTGCCGCGAGATTTTTTTAATGAAACAAGTGTGCCGTTGCCTAGATTAGGTTGGGAAACACTGCCTTAGCCTATGAAAGGTTGCAGCGTTTTGGGACTTTTTAGCTTAGAGAAAAGGTGAACAAGAGGCACCATGATAGAAGTTTAAAAAATTATGTCTGGGATGGAGAAAGTGCATAGTTTTTCTCTCTCTCATAACAATAGAACTCAGGGACATTCAATGAAGTCAGGGCAGGTCAAAGAAAGGACTTCTAGACACAGCGCATAGTTAAACTGCGGAACTCCCTGCCCCTGGAGGCAGTGATGGCCACCAGCTTAGATAGATTTAAAAGAAGATTTAGACAGCTTCTTGGAGGAGAGGGCTATCAAAGGCTACTAGCCACTGTGGGAAGCAGCAATGCTTCTGGAAATTGTTGCTGGAAATTGAAGGAGCAGAGAGGGCTCTTGGGCATGAATCCTACTTGCCAGTTTCCCATTGGGGCTTCTGGTTGGTCCCTATGAGAACAGGATGCTGGGCTGATTTAGCAGCCAGGCTCCTCTTAGGTTCTTGAGACAGAATTTTACTGCATTTTAGTGTTAGCGTGCTTGGCTCTGTGATACACCTTTTGAACATTGCATCATTGGGAACTTGGCTTCCCCCACCCCAATCTGTCTGGTTTCACTTTTCTTTGCTGTTTGGGACTGGCCTAGACTAAGGAGGACTCATCAGCTTTAGTAGGTTGTGTAGATGTTACAGCACTTCCTTTTTTCAAAAAATTTATTGGGTTTTACAATTTTTAAAAGCACAAAACATACATGGTGGTTAAATTTTCATACTTCCCCCCTCTCACCGTGGGAAGCCAAGATCCATCCCCCCCTCTCACAGGGGTAAACATATTCATTATACAGTGGTACCTCGACTTACGAGCAACTCGACTTACGTATTTTTCGAGTTACGAATGACTTCCGGAAGAAAAAAAATGGCCGCCGCAACCGAATTTTTCGACTTACGAAAGGAAGTTGCGGCCGCTTTAATAGGATTTTTTCGACTTACGAATTTTTGAATAGGATTTTTTCGACTTACGAATTTTTTTCGCTCAATGCATTCCTATGGGGATTCGACTTACGAATGTTTTCGACTTACGAAAATTGCGTCGGAACGCATTATCTTCGTAAGTCGAGGTCCCACTGTACATTTAACCTTACTATTATTTTTACTAACATTGCTTAGGCCTGGCCCAATTCCTGGGTCAGATTCTATCTTCCTCCATTACATATTTCGGTTGACTTCCTCATTGAATTCATTTTAAATCCTCTTTCACAGATTGGTACAGCTATTTTTATAACATCCTGAAATACAAAGATACATTTCCTTATTAATCCTAAATTCAAACCTAGGCATTCCAGTACTTCCGCTCTTTCCCTAGGTTCTTGTCATCTGTCTATACTATACTATACTAATTTTTTAAAAAAATTCAAATTAACACTTCCCCCCCTTCCTCCCTTTGGTCTCAGAGTTTTTAAGCCATATTTTCTTCTTTTTTCTAATCATTTTAAATTATTAATCATTGATAATCACTATGCCAGTCACCATTTCCAAATTTCATCATCCTTAATGCCAGAAAAGTAATCCAAATCAAATATAGTTCTTGTTCAGCCCACACCCTCCCTTGCGGCAGTCCAACCCCATTGGTTTTCCCGCCCCAACGGGCCCAGTCTTTTCATGCTCTGCAGTTTTGCTTTCGATGTTATAGCACTTCCTGGTGACCTGGAAGTTCCTAGAGCAGGGGAGCCTCCACATAAACTTGGGAGATTGGAGGCAGGGCGGAGAACACACCTTTCCTCCTCTGATACGCTACATGTCTTGCCGGATCCACAGGTTGACTGGAATGAGGCTCACAAGTTCCTCAAGGTGGAATTCCCTGCCAAGGTCCGGAGCCCCAATGCCACATACGAGATACAGTTTGGCCACCTTCAGAGGCCAACGCACTGGAATACCTCCTGGGACTGGGCTCGGTTTGAGGTGAGAATCTGCCCACAAACTCCTGGCCAAGATAGGTATTGCTGGGTGGCTGTCAACCCCTCTGTTTTTCAACTGTCTACACCGGTGGTTCCCAAATATTTTTGGGCCACTGCCCCCTTGGTCCCATAAATTCAGAAAAGTTCTCAGCAGGTGTTTCAAAGTTGGCACAGGAAGCACCTGCTAAATCTCTCATGGCAGGACCAGGCCAATGGCACCAAAGGCTCTGTTTTCTGCTGCTGCCAAATGAGCCCTGCAGAGAACGAGCAACGGCGCTCTTGCAGGTGAACTCAATGATCAAATTGGGATAGAAGGGTTCAGGCAGTCCCTGAGTTAAAGGGACCCCTGACCATTAGGTCCAGTCGTGTCCGACTCTGGGGTGGCGTCGCTCATCTCGCTTTATTGGCCGAGAACCAGCGTACAGCTTCCAGGTCATGTGGCCAGCATGACTAAGCCGCTTCTGGCGAACCAGAGCAGCGCATGGAAACGCCGTTTACCTTCCCGCTGCAGCGGTACCTATTTATCTACTTGCACTTTGACGTGCTTTTAAACTGCTAGGTTGGCAGGAGCTAGGACAGAGCAATGGGAGCTCACCCCGTCGCAGGGATTCGAACTGCCGACCTTCTGATCAGCAAGCCCTAGGCTCTGTGGTTTAACCCACAGCGCCACCTGGGTCCCGTCCCTGAGTTACCTGGACCTAAGTTGTTCAGGACTTTGTAAGACCCTTGAACTGGGCGAAAGGACTGTGAACTCAGTCCTGGCACTGGAAACACAATCCCTGGGCTGAGCATATGCTCAGAGGCACCTTGTTCCTTAATTATGTGTGTGTATGGGACGCGGGTGGCGCTGTGGGTTAAACCACAGAGCCTAGGGCTTGCCGATCAGAAGGTCGGCGGTTCGAATCCCCGCGACAGGGTGAGCTCCCGTTGCTCGGTCCCTGCTCCTGCCAACCTAGCAGTTCGAAAGCACGTCAAAGTGCAAGTAGATAAATAGGTACCGCTCCGGCAGGAAGGTAAATGGAGTTTCCGTGCGCTGCTCTGGTTCGCCAGAAGCGGCTTAGTCATGCTGGCCACATGACCCGGAAGCTGTACGCCGGCTCCCTTGGCCAATAAAGCGAGATGAGCGCCGCAACCCCAGAGTCAGTCACAACTGGACCTAATGGTCAGGGGTCCCTTTACCTTATGTCCACCCTCCCTATTGCTTAAAAAAAAAGGTTCTGGTTAATGTACCTTAGGAATTCTAGTTTTAAAAACACAGGAGACCCTGCAAGCCTGAAGTCCGCTGACATCTGCCCTGGATGATGATGCTTATCCTAATACCTGCTTGGTTGCTCTTTTTCCAAGGTGTGGAGCCACAAGTGGATGGACCTGTCTGAGCATGGCTTTGGGGTGGCACTGCTGAACGACTCCAAATATGGCTGCTCCGTCCGGGGCAACGTGATGAGCCTTTCTCTGTGAGTTTTGGCAGGCAGGAAAAGATTTCTGGCGGGATGGCTTGAGGTCTTTGGCATTCCAGAATTTTGCTGTGTTTCCTGGCGCTTTAGAAGGGAGCTTGCAGGTGCCTTGTGTATCTTGGCTAAGTGCACATCTAATGTTTGCCTGTTTGGCTGCGTCAGGAATGGAGTAACAGAAGTGATTATGGGAATGGCCATGTTGATGGAACTGCAGAGTCAATAACACAAGTTCAGAACAGATAAAAAGAAAGAACTTATTCAGGCAGCGCAGAGTTGAACCATGGAACCGCAGGAAGTAGTGATGGCCACCCACTTGGATGGCTTTAAAAGAGGATTGGAGAGTATCATTTTTTATTCCTCTGATACTTGTTTAGAAAACCCAATAAAAAGTCATTTTTCTGAAAAAAAAGAGGATTAGACGAATTCATGATGGATAGGGCAATCAATGGCTGCTAGCCTCGATGGCTACACTCTGTCTCCACGGACTGCAAAAGCTTCTGAATATCAGTTGCTGGAAACCACAGGAGGGGAGAGAGCTCTTGGGTTCAAATCCTGCTTGTGGATTTCCTTCTGGTGCATCTGGTAGGCCACTGTGGGAACAGGATGTTGGACTAGACAATTGGCTTGATCCAGCAGGCCAATTCTTATCTTATATATATAGTAATGTATCATTTTCATCTGCATGAAGGTTAAGAGCACCAAAGTCGCCTGACGCCACGGCAGATATTGGGAGCCATCAGTTTACATATGCAGTGATGCCTCATGTCGGTAAGAAAGCCTGAGAATAAAAGTGGAGTTTTTTGAAGCAACTAAACAGCTGCCTTCAGGCGTGGTGGTGGGTTGACTGCCCCTTTCTTGCCTCTGATAGCAAAGTGCTTCTGTCTTCTGAACAGGTTCGTTCCAGGAGGCAGAGGTGATCCGTCAGGCATACAACTTGAATTTCCCTCTTCACAAGGTGCCGTGCGTCTCAGGGCAGCACCCAGCTTGGAGCGCCTTCTCTGTGCAATCCCCAGCTGTTGTCCTGGAAGCAATAAAGCAGGTACGGGGCCCCAAGAGAGGATGAGAAGTCACAAAGTGACTTCTGTCGATGGCTACTAGTCACAAGGGAAAGGTAAAAGTAAAGGGACCCCTGACCATTAGGTCCAGTCGTGACCAACTCTGGGGTTGCGGCGCTCATCTCGCATTATTGGCCGATGGAGCCGGCGTACAGCTTCCAGGTCATGTGGCCAGCATGACTAAGCTGCTTCTGGCGAACCAGAGCAGCGCACGGAAACGCCGTTTACCTTCCCGCTGTAGTGGTGCCTATTTATCTACTTGCACTTTGACATGCTTTCGATTGCTAGGCAAGAAGATATAGCCCAGATAAAACCAGGGATGTTCCTAGGGGACCAGATCTATCAGACCACACCAGCCCCCTACCTTGCGGAAATCCACTACGTGGAATACCGTAGACTCCTTACAGCGGCTAGATTAAATGCCCTTGATTCTGCGGTATTGTGGGGAAGGTACAGGGGAGTACCATACGCCCAGAGAACTTGTCATTGTGCCATGGGCGTGGTCGAGTCCACCGAACATATTCTCCTAACTTGCCCTTCTTATACAGAGCTTAGGAAAAATCGTATAGCTCCACTTTTACTCCAATGTAGCTTCCTATCCAGAGAAAATCAGGTTTTATACTTGCTGAATAATGCTACTAGAAATACAGCCTCCTTGGTGGCCAAATTTCTTTTTTTAGCTTTCAAGCGTTGCAAGACTAAAATTGACTGTATTGACCTGGGGCTATCTGTCTAGCCCATTTTTGTGTTGGTTGTGTTTTTAAAACCCTCTCAGATGTTTTAACTTTGTATGGATAAATGTCTCTTTTTCTGAAAGACGGTCGGATAAAGGATGATGACGATGACATGCTTTCGAACTGCTAGGTTGGCAGGAGCAGGGACCGAGCAACGGGAGCTCACCCCGTCGCGGGGATTCGAACCGCCGACCTTCTGATCGGCAAGCCCTAGGCTCTGTGGTTTAACCTACAACGCCACCCGCGTCAGTCACAAGGGAAGCTCAGCTCTAACTCCACGATCGGAGGCAGCAGTGCTTCTGTATACCGGCTGCTGGGAACAAGAGGAGAGAGAATTCTTGTTCTTGGGTCCTGATTACTGGTTTCCCACAAGGGGCACCTGGTTGAGCCCTAGATGGGCCCTTGGCCTAATCCAGCAGGACTCTTCTAATGATGAGCACAACATGAGATGGTAGGCAGAGCTGGGCACTGCCCAGGTGCCCTCCGTTGCAATATGCCAGGGGTGGGGAGTCACGGGCCTGAGAGCAAAATGTGGCCCTTCAAATCCCTCTCTGGCCCTTGGGAATTTCTCCAAGCGGTGCCCCACCGGCCATGCCCCTCGCCACCCTTGCCCTTAGCTTTTGTGATGGAAGAAAGATGGGATACGAATGCAGTAAATGGTCAGCCATAACCAATGGGCTGCAAGGAGAGAGGAGTGGTTGCACCGAGCTGGAGAAGAGCATTGTGCTGATTATGGGATGCTTGTCTGTTTTCTTCCCTCCTTTCAGGCTGAGGACATGCCAGGTGTGCTGGTGATCAGGCTGTACGAGTCGCACGGCAGTACTGTGGTCACCTGGCTCCAGACGTGTCTCCCAGTGCAAGAGGCTGTCATGTAAGTGTGCAAATGTCAACACCACAAGTGGTCTGAGGCGCTCCCAGGCTGCTGCTGTTTTCAGGTGGAGTTCAATCACATCCTGGCATTCCATTATAGCTTATTTGGCACCCCTGACATATAAATGTACCCCCCCCCCCAAATTTGGAATTTTTTTTGTAATAAAGAAAGCGGAGGGGAAGCGTACTGGAAAGTGTGAGATACCCTATATACTCGAGTATAAGCCTAGTTTTTCAGCACATTTTTTGTGCTGAAAAAGCCGCCCTCGGCTTATACTCGAGTGAGGCAGGCAGTGGCTCCTATGAAGCTTTCCCAGGTTTTTTGTGGTAAAATTGGGTGCCTTGGCTTATATTCGGGTCGGCCTATACTCGAGTATATACGGTAATACTTGTTGGTCACAGTGCTGTCTAACCTCCCTGCAAACAAATCTGAATGGATGCTTAGCGAGTAGCCGATCTCATCTCGCCTCCCGAATCAGGATGAGTGCCCAGTGAATGGGTTGCCCGGACTGTGCTCAAAGAGTTTCACTCTTCTCCTTTCTTAGGTGCGACCTCCTAGAGCGGCCTGATCCAAGCAAGTGCCTGCCACTGGAGGAGCGTGGCCTGCGCCTCTCCTTTACACCTTTCCAAGTACAAACTGTCCTGCTGACTTTGAAACAACCAGGCAGCAGCTGAACTTCTGGAGCACAAACTGCAAGCTTGCAGACTGGCTCCTTGGCTTCCTGCCGGGCAAGGGCCTGACACTGTGACAAGACATGGGTGGACTTGCAAGATCCGTGCCATTCTTCTTAATTCTTTTAACTAGAGCACTAAGGTCTGCCAACCTGTGGCAAGTGCAAAACAGCTGCTGTGCGATGCCGCCAATGCAAAATGACAGGCTGGGATGGCACCAGTAGCCTACTTTAACCGGTGAACTTCTATTTCCTGGGATGACCTACCTATTCCAAGTCTAAACCGTAGCTGCGATTCCTGCATTGCAGGGGGTTGGACTAGATGACCCTCGGGTCCCCTTCCAACTCCACAGTTCTTATGATTCTATAAAATCTACACCTGGGATTCTTACAGCTTAATTGACTTTGTGGCAGAGTGGGCAGCTTCTGTGTTACTATTGATAAACAACTGGGAAGTCGGAAGCTTTTGCTTATCTGCTGTGAATCATCCTGTTTCTGCTCAAACCTCCTTTTTAAAGGGGATAAAAAGGTAAAGGGACCCCTGACCATTAGGTCCAGTCGTGACCGACTCTGGGGTTGCGGCACTCATCTCGCGTTATTGGCCGAGGGAGCCGGCGTACAGCTTCCAGGTCATGTGGTCAGCATGACTAAGCCGCTTCTGGCGAACCAGAGCAGCGCACGGAAACGCCGTTTACCTTCCCGCTGCAGCGGTACCTATTTATCTACTTGCACTTTGATGTGCTTTCGAACTGCTAGGTTGACAGGAGCAGGGACCGAGCAACGGGAGCTCACCCCGTCGCGGGGATTCGAACCGCCGACCTTCTGATCGGCAAGCCCTAGGCTCTGTGGTTTAACCCACAGCGCCACCCGCGTCCAGTACTTAGGACTTTTTCTTGACAGTTGTCTTGTCGTAGCACCACACCCCACAACAGCATCATTTCTAGGAAAAAAAATCTTTATTTGTATCAAAAAGCACTTTAAGAATATAATCAAAGGAAAGAGGTTATCACCAAGGATAGAAAATATTTGACTGAGTAACTGTTAAAATGCACATCTCTTTCAAATTTAGGAGATGGTGTAGCAGTGGCTCAAATCCCACTCCTTGCTGAACAGAACCACCTCTAGATATCTTACTGGTCAGCTGAAGTGTTGGCCTGAATGATCCATGTAGCCCTTGAGCCCCGGAGAAGATTCCTGGCAGAAATAAGGCAGAGAAGGAAATGCAACCGTTTCAGCAGCTGAGCTCTGCTCTTGTGCTCCTGATCCAAAGGCCAATCTAGACATGATGTTAAATGTGCCGGTGGTGGTGGTGTTTTTAATGCAAATAGTATGAAGATGGCATTTGCTCTGGGGGAAACTGGAACGGCTTAAACTCCCCTTCCATTCCCGCTGCAGTCCCCTGCTAGTTGCGTTGAACAACCTGCACCTTAAATGCACAGATGTGTATACTGGGCCCTCGCCCTGTTCAGACGGTAGAACCTCTGACACCTCTTTTCAGGAAGCAACAGGGCACCTAAAATTGCATCACCAAGAGTCCAGGTCTTGAAGCAGCAGAGTGCTGGAGGTAATGCCTTCAGCTTGTGGATTCTTCTTGCGGATTATACAACAGTGCAATTATACCCCAAACCAAGCGGAAACGATCTGCTAATGAGTTGCGCTAGCCTTCCCCTAACAGCAGTCCCTGCAACAGCTCCCAGATTGGAGGAGGCACAGCTGTGTCATTCCTCTGTTGTGAATATACAGTCGAACCTCTACTTACCACCGCCTCTTCTTACGGTCGTTCCAAGTCACGACCGCGGCAAACCCAGACGTAACCGGCGAGTTTGCCGCTGTTCGCGCATGCGCAGGAGCGGCAATCACCGTTCGCGCATGTGCAAAAGTGGCGATTGCCGTTCACACATGCGCAGAAGCGGGCAATCACTGCCCTCGCCTGTGCACAATGGCGCCTCTCCCAGGGACCCGTTTCGAACTCCGGACAGACCTCCGGAACGGATTACGGTCGCAAATAGAGGTTCCATTGTATCAAGAGAACGCTCTCTTTAACGCAGGCCCCGACACCCAGAGCAGAAAGATCTCCCGCAGCGGGGGCATACGCGAAGCCCACTCGCTGTTTGGAATTGGGGCCGAGACCGTGGCCTGAATCTACAGCAGCATTTCCAGAAAGCAGTGTAAAAGGCCTCATAGTAGCTCTGCTATATGTTCCTAGCAGGACTTCAGAAAGCACATAAGTGACAAAGCAGACAATTCCCACAGTGTTGCCTGTTGCCAGGCCAGGATCCAGAAACCATAAGGCAGCTATGTGAGCATCGTCCAGGTGTGAATACCCCCTTTTGCCTCAGCAGCACATGGGTCAGAAGGGGAGGCGGCTGTTCTGCATCAGGAACGTTACTGTGCCTTCGCCTGCCTGGGTCTTGTGGAAACAGCAGCAGTACCTGGAAAGGAATAGCAGTTAGATGACCTGTGGGCATTCAGGGAGTGGGAACCTGCAGTCCCATACATAGTTAAGAACCACCCTGCTCGATCATGCCAATGGTCTGATCCTGGTCTCACAGTGGCCAACCAGAAGCCCCAATGGGAAAGCCACAAGCAGAAGCTGAGCACAAGAGCCATCTCCCTTCTTGTGGTTTCCAGCAACTGGTATTCAGAAGCATTGCCTCTGGCCATGGAGACAGAGCATAGCCGCCATGCACAAATTCTCCTCTATGAATTTGTCCAATCCTCTTTCAAAGCCGCCATCTCGGTTGGTGCCCATCACTGCCTCCTGTGGGAGTGAGTTCCGTAGTTTAACTCTGCACTGCCCAGTTCCCATCAGGCGCTGCAAATGGTCAGGAATGATGGTTGCTGGCATCCAGCAAGGTCTAGGCCAGTGGTTACCAAACCTTTGGGGGCCACATCCTGCCCCCCAGTTCCATAGAACCATCCCAGTGCTGCACCACACCCTATAAAAAGCATTATTCAGAAGAGTGGTTTGCCCAACCTACTAAGGAAGATGATTAAAGGTAAAGGGACCCCTGATCATTAGGTCCAGTCGCGAACGACTCTGGGGTTGTGGCGCTCATCTCGCTTTACTGGCCGAGAGCCGGCGTACAGCTTCCAGGTCATGTGGCCAGCATGACTAAGCCGCTTCTGGCGAACCAGAGCAGCGCACAGAAACACTGTTCACCTTCCCGTTGGAGTGGTACCTATTTATCTATTTGCACTTTGACGTGCTTTCGAACTGCTAGGTTGGCAGGAGCTGGGACCGAGCAACGGGAGCTCACCCCGTCGCAGGGATTTGAACCGCCGACCTTCTGATCGGCAAGCCCTAGGCTCTGTGGATTAACCCACAGCGCCACCCGCATCCCTAAGGAAGATGATAACACAGTACAATTCAACTTGGTAACAATTAGTTGCACATTTCTTAAAAATCCAATATAACTTATTTAATTCAACAAAATTGATGAATTTGATCCAGTGATAGCAGCTTTTCAAAATCCAATAATCAATTCCACGTTCCACTCCTTTCGTCTTAGTATCCACCCCCCACGGATGGTACCCGCCACTTTGGTAACCACAGATCCATGCCACAGGTTCCCCATCCCTGCTGTGGCTGAGTCTCATTTGCTCTATAAAGCCGCCTAAGGAACTCTGAAGCCAGATCACATCTCTTCTTACCCCTGGTTTTCCGGGTTGATGCTCGCCTCTTCTGGGATTCAGCCACAGAATCTGGTGCTGGAGATTGCTGCAAGGCAGAAACCTTCCTCCGAGTTCTGGTGTTTGGTAGCTTGGCTTCCTTAACCATAGTGTGGTCCTCTGTTTGGGGGACAATTCTGTTCCCCTTCTTCCTTCCGGACTTCCTTGTTCCCACAACGTCTTTCCGAGGAATACTGGTCACAGAACTGCTAGTCTCCAGTTTTGTGACCTAGGAGAGACCAAACAAGAGCTGAATTTCACCTCCGCAATCAATGGCGGAGCTTCATTCTCTGGCACCAGGGGCGGAGGAGCAGGCGGGGCTGGCACGCGTCCCGGGGGCGGGGCGCGCCACACAAAGGGGCGGGGCACGAATACTGGGGGCGTGGCGCGCTGCCCGCCAGGGCGTGGCGCTTGTTCTGGGGCGTGGCGCGCAGCCTGCAAGGGTGGGGTGCCCAGCGCGGGTGGGGGGCAGCCGCGATGGAAAACCCCCGCCCCCCGGGATCACGCCTATGGGGGCGGGGCGCTCCCATCGCCCCCACTTTCCTCCGCCCCTGTCCGCAATTCAAGTGTGCACCTGTGAGATAGAATAATGGAATTGTAGAGGTTGAAGGTATCAAACTCCACAATGCAGGAATCGCAGAGACAGACGGAGATAAAGAGTGATGGGGGAAACTCATTCTTTGAATTCCTCTCTTGCTTCCCTATGGAATGCAAGGGCAGGCAAAGGCACTACAAAAAGTGAGGTTGGGAGAAACTAGATTAATAACATGAAATGGAATGGGGAGAGAGAAAGAGGGGGAAGTTTCACCCTTTGAAAGGACTACGTTGGAATACAGCACTTCTCCCAACTGCGGCTCCTGCGCCTGCCCTTGCAAGAGGCGGGCAGTGGCGGCGGGATCAGCGGCCTGAAGGCCACTTGTCCCTCCGCCGCCGCCCGCCTCACTTGAGGGGGGTTTTTTCAGCACAAAAAATGTGCTGGAAAAGTTGGCTTATACTCGACTATATACGGTAATCTAACTGGAAAGATAATAGACTATATTTTTTTCAGCTGAAAGGAGGAAAAGAGTCTGCCAGCTGCAAGGTCAGAGGTTTTCCTATTAATCATTGGCAGTTTGGAATCAGAACGCTCTTCCTAGGCTGGAAAAAAATGGTGCGGACAGTTTGTTAGAACAGAGGGGTCTCTAACAAGCTCTTAAATCACGGGACAAAGTGACACAGAGACTATTGGAAAACTGTGAGACAACTGCTTCCCCCGAGTCATGATGGGAAATATCAACAGTTGGAAGACTGAAGGGCACAACATTATATATGGTTGGGACAGTATCATGGGAAAATTACTACACGCAGGAAAGAACAATGATTACAGAGTGAGTACCTCACTTGAAACTTTGTGTTACTTAACATATTAACACCAATTGAAACCGTAAGATTGTAGCTGTTGTCTAAGGGATTACTATCTTGAAGGGAATGTAATTGAAATTATTAAGATTTTGGAATGCAGAAATTTTTTTAAAAAGCAAAGAGGAACCCATCAAAACTAGCATGTGAGGAAGTCACTTTAACTGAATCGTGTAATTCAGTATATAAATAATTGGTTTAAAAAAAATTTTTATTGGATACATTTGGCATGTTATAATGAGGCTGTTATTGGAACGATATTGGAAAATCAATTATAAAATTCTATTTAAAAAAAAAAAAAAGACCTGCCTTACCTTGGAGCTTGAGGTATCAGGATCGGGTTTAACCTGCAACTTTCTCTTGCGTGGCTTTCCTCCTGCAAAACAAAACAAAAGATGCAGTCCCAGTTTTGCCAGCATTATCTTAAAATGTCTCTGTTGCATCCTAAATCATAGACGAGAAGAGGAAGCTGCCTCATTTGTCCGACTGGTAGTGGCTCTCTGGTGTCTTAAACACAGAGATGATTTTATGTATATCTGATACTTCTAGCTAGAGAGACCTGGGATTGAACCCATGACCTTCTGCATTCAAATTAAGGGCTCTGCAACTCAGCTACAGCTCTTTCAAAGATCCTCAGTGCAGTTTGGGGTTTGTAGTCAATTAAGTAAAGAGTAGACCCATACAAACTAACAGCCCTATGTTAGCCATGCCTATGTTTACACCAGTGGTGGTGTAGTTGGTTAGAGTGTCACACAAGGGCTTGGGAGACCAAAGTTCGAATCCACCACTTCGTCATGGAATTCACTGGGTGATCCTTGGGCTAGTCATTCACTTTCAGCCTAAGCTACCTCACAGGGTTGTAGGGATTAACTTAGATGGGGTGTGTGCCGTGTAAGTCACCTTGAGGTGCACGGAGAAGGTGGGATATCAATACAACAAATAAACATTAACAGCATTGTGTCTACTCTGAGTAGTACCTACACAAACTACCACCTTTTGCCTTTGAGCAACTAACCTACATCTCCCAACCAAGCGCTGTAGAAGCTGGCCTTGTTTTGGAGGCACACCAGGGTATATCAAGCTGAAAGACTTCCTCAAAGAAGAGCAAGGAGTCTCCCCGTTTAAAAGCCTAAATCTTTACTTAACAAGCCCTGGGAGAGGCTGGATCAAAAACTATTTGCTCCCTTCGCAACCCAATGTATTGGGATCCAGGAGAAATCACTGACAGGCGATCCAAGGAGCCCCTGATTCTCACCTTTGGGGGCCATCGGTCCAGGATTGCCCTGCAAGGGAAGAAGATGGCGCAGAATGTAATCAGTACAAAAAACAAAAACCTCTCTTGAGTTTTGGTGCTGAGAACATAAGACACAAACAACTAAGTACACCATATTTTTCGCTCTATAAGGCGCATCTGACCATAGGATGCACCTAGTTTTTAGAGGGGAAAAGCCCCATTTTTTTGAGGATCAGTTCAAATTTCTGTAGCTTCTTTTGCAAAGGAGAAAAGCCCCATTTTTTGAGGATCAGCTCAAATTTCTGCAGCTTCTTTTGCAAAGGAGAAAAGACCCATTTTTTGAGGATCAGCTCAAATTTGTACAGCTTCTTTTGCAAAGGAGAAAAAACCCTGTTTTATGGGATTTAACTCACAGTTCTGCAGCTTCTTTTGCAAAGGGAAAAAACCCTGTTTTATGGGGTTTAACTCACAGTTCTGCAGCTTCAGGAAGCCATTTCTACAGTTTCCAGACAGATAATCTAATCAGCCAGTCACATGTCGCTGGGGAAACTGCCTCCCTCTGCAAGGGGGCGGGGCTGGAATCTCTCTCCCTTATCTCTCTCCCCGATGGTTTGCTGAGCAGCTGCTCAGCGGACTTCCTTTCAACACCCCCTTCTCTCTCTCTCTCTCTCTCTCTCTTTTTTTTTAAAAGCACGATCTGCTTTTGCCCCTGGGCAGTTCAGCTCCAGGGACCACACATTCGCTCCATAAGGCGCACAGACATTTCCCCTTACTTTTTAGGAGGAAAAAAGTGTGTCTTATGCAGCGAAAAATACGGTAGTTGTGGTTATTTCACGCTGTCTTCCAGATGCCATGATTTACAGACCATGAGATTTTGAAATGCTCACAAAGGGCCACACAGTCTCCAACCTTGAAGGAAGAGGGGCCACCACACTGCAGCACCCCATCCCCAGGAAAACAGCTGGTGTCCTTCCCTCAGGCTCCTACCTGGAACCAGATGGTCCTGCCGTTGGCATCCCGCAGGGTCTGCATGCCTGGAACGAAATAGCACTGAGTCCACTCCAGGAAGATGGAGTAATCAGACGTCCTAACGGGATCATAACCTTTGCCACCTATTGGGACGAAGGCAAGGAGAAATGTGAATGCAGTACTGCACTCCCACCCTATCAAGCTGTACACAGCAACCCTGTACAGTGGTACCTTGATTTAAGACCGTAATCCGTTCTGGAAGTCCGGTGTTAAAACAAAGCAGGCTTAAAACAAGGTGTGCTTTCCCATAGAAAGTAATTGAAAATGGATTGATCCGTTCTAGACAATGAAAAACAACCCCTAAAACAGCAATTTAACACGAATTTTGCTGTCTAACAAGACCATTGATCCATAAAATGAAGGCAATAATCAATGTACAGTGATACCTCTGGTTGTGAACACAATCCATTCCGGGGTGCCGTTCGTACCCCGAAAAGTCCGCAACCAGAGCGGCGCTTTTGTGCATGCGTGAAGCATGATAGAGCGCTCCTGTGCATGCGCGAAGAACGCAGAACGCTTCTGCGCATGCTCGAGCCGCGCAGAACACTTCTGCACATGCGCATGCGGTGAAACCTGGAAGTAAACACTTCCGGGTTTGCCGCGTTCTTAACCTGAAAAAACGCAACATGAAGTGTGCGCAAGAAGAGGTATGACTGTACTGTACTATAAAATAAATAAAGACAGTATTGTAGATGAAAAAAAGTAACATTTTTTTTTCTTACGTGCACTTATGATAGTCATTGTTTGGATGGGGGGCTTTTATCCATTTCTGCAGTCACACAACCAGTAGCTGAACTGGGTTCCACACAGTCACAAAAAGGAAGTCACAAGCCACAGTCACAGGTCAGTCCCAAAAAACGAAGGTGCAATAAAAAAAACCGAAAAAGCCACACAAACCAAAACGCAAAAAAATAGCAAAAACAAAACCTCCAAATATCACCTGTGTTGCACCCGGAGCACTCATTTCCGGGTTGCAATTGGACTTAGTCCAAAACGGACTTATAATAGACTGGACTTTAGTCAAGGTACCACTGTACATATTTACTCGGGAGGAGAAGCAACAAGTTGAAGGGTAGCAAGTTTTGGCTCCACCCACTTCGAATTTCACTCCAACCCTGCAAATCCACTTAGATGCTTTAAAAAAAAATCAAGCAGTGTATAAATTTTATGAAATAAAAATCCACCCATCCCCCTCAAACCTACACACTTTTGCAGCTCTTGAATGATACACAGAATATGGGGAGGGGGGAGGAGGGGAGCATTTTTGGTTGTCCTCGACGTAACTCCCGTCTACCTTTCTAAAAATGAGGGAAAACTTGGATCTAATGGACTCTTGGAGATATAAACACAAAATAGAAAGAGATTACATGTACTTCTCCGAGCCCAAGAAATCGGCTAGTAGGATTGGTGCTATCTGGATTACAAAAGAGCTGTTAAGAAGGATTGAAGAGGCAAAAATCTTACCCAAAACAATCTCCGACCACAACCCAGTTATGTTAAAAATAAAACAAGAATGGACAACGGGAAGGCGGAGGTGGAAACTAAATGATTACCTGCTGAACGATGAAAAAATTATAGAGGACGCAAAAAAAACATTGAAAGAATACTTTGAATTAAATAACAAGATAGTGATGTGAAAACAATATGGGATGCTAGTAAAGCGGTCATTAGGGGATATTTCATACAACAAAATGGGAGATTAAGGAAAGAAAGTGAAAAGAAAAAAGCAGAGTTACTAGAGGAAATAAGGAAAAAAGAGAAGGTTTTGAATAAAAAGCCAGAAGATGAGAAAACTAGAAAGGAAATTAGATTATTGCAGGCAGAGTACTCAACAAAGATAGAACAAGAAATGGAATCGAGTCTGAGAATCTGGAAGCAGAACAATTTTGAATTTGCCAACAAGCCAGGCAGATATCTGGCATGGCAGCTTAAAAAGAAAAGAGAGGCAAAACAAATAAATAGAATAAAAATCAATGAGAAGTGCATAGATGATCCAAAAAAAATAATGCAAAGTTTTGAAAAATACTATGAAGATTTATATAAGGGTTGTCCTCGACGTGGTCCTTACCCAGATTCACCACCTCCATGGGCACCAGGTGACAGAGCTCCAGCAAGTCAGGGTTCTCCCGTTTCAGCTTCACCTTTTTCCTAGATCCCTGCAAGGTGAAAGCTAGCAGTCAAGGGAGGCCGAGCAAAGAGGACCCAACTTAGGTGCTTCCCATACAGCCTTCCTCCAGGTTCTCTCACACATATACCCAAAGGTTAATGTGCTAAAAATAAAACTCAATGGGTGTGGTGGGAAGAAGGGCTCCCTCCATTGGTGCCGCTGTGGCACGTCAGCACCATCAGTCTTCCTCTCCCCTCAGCTGCCCCCTGGAACAATTACAGGTAGGTAGCCGTGTTGGTCTGCTATAGTCGAAGCAAAATAAAAAAATTCCTTCCAGTAGCACCTTAGAGACCAACTAGGTTTGTTCTTGGTATGAGCTTTCGTGTGCATGCACACTTCTTCAGATACACTGAAACAGAAGTCACCAGACCCTTATATATAGTGAGAGGCTGGGGAGGGGTATTACTCAGAAGGGTGGTGGGAATGGGTGAAAGGCTGATAGCTGTGGTAAACCTGTTGACGACTGTTAACGACTGCCATTAGTCTTACAGGAAAAAGCAAGGGGTGAGATGGCTAAAAAAAGCTTTGTCTTGTATAATGAGATAAGAATCCAATGTCTCTATTCAAACCAGGTCTCTCCATGGTTTTAAGTTTGGTAATCAGTTGCAATTCAGCAACTTCTCTTTCCAGTCTATTTCTGAAATTCCGTTGTAATAAGACAGCTACTTTGAGATCTTGTATAGAGTGTCCCGGGAGATTGAAGTGTTCTCCTACTGGTTTCTCTGTCTTGTGATTCCTGATGTCAGATTTGTGTCCATTTATCCTTTGGCGTAGGGTTTGGCCTGTTTGTTCAATATAGAGAGCTGAAGGGGACTGTTGGCATTTGATGGCATACACAATGTTAGACGATGAGCAATTAAATAGTCCTGAGATGGTATGTTTGTCATGTATAATGAGATAAGAATCCAGTGTCTCTATTCAGACCAGGTTTCTCCATGGTTTTAAGTTTGGTAATAAGTTGCAATTCAGCAACTTCTCTTTCTAGTCTATTTCTGAAATTCCTTTGCTACTTTGAGATCTTGTATAGAGTGTCCTGGGAGATTGAAGTGTTCTCCTACTAGTTTCTCTGTCTTGTGATTCCTGATGTCAGATTTACCTCACCTATCAGCCTATCACCCATTCCCACCACCCTTCTGAGTAAAACCCCCTCTCCACCCTCTCACTATATATAAGGGCCTGGTGACTTCTGTTTCAGTGTATCTGAAGAAGTGTGCATGCACACGAAAGCTCATACCAAGAACAAACTTAGTTGGTCTCTAAGGTGCTACTGGAAGGAATTTTTTTATTCTGTCCCCTGGAGACAGGCATCCCACCAGGCGGCCTCGGCAGGGCAGATAGGAAGCAAAAGGCTCATGGCATCAGCTTTGCTGGCGGCCCAGCTCCATCGGGCACCTCCTGCCCCAGAACTGTGCCAGTTGCTCATGAGAGGTACTGTTTAGAAATTGGTGCCTGAGTTTGGGTTTTGATTTTCCTCTTCCCTCCCTGTTCCTTTTTCCTTGTGTGTGTGTTTTAGATTGTAAGCTGCTCTGGGAGCCTTTTTGACTGAGGAGCCTGGCACAAGTGGCTCTGAACAAGTGGTGCATGCTCTAGTTATCTCCCGCTTGGACTACTGCAATGCGCTCTACATGGGGCTACCTTTGAAGGTGACCCGGAAACTGCAATTAATCCAGAACACGGCAGCTAGACTGGTGACTGGGAGTGGCCGCTGGGACCACATAACACCGGTCCTGAGAGATCTACACTGGCTCCCAGTACGTTTCCGAGCACAATTCAAAGTGTTGGTGCTGACCTTTAAAGCCCTAAACGGCCTCGGTCCTGTATACCTGAAGGAGCGTCTCCACCCCCATCGGTCAGCCCGGACACTGAGATCCAGCGCCGAGGGCCTTCTGACGGTTCCCTCACTGCGAGAAGCAAAGCTACAGGGAACCAGGCAGAGGGCCTTCTCGGTAGTGGCACCCGCCCTGTGGAACGCCCTCCCAGCAGAGGTCAGAGAGATATAAAACTATCTGACATTCAGAAAATACCTGAAGGCAGCCCTGTTTAGGGAAGTTTTTAACCTGTGATATTTTAATGTATTTTGATATTTGTTGGAAGCCGCCCAGGGTGGCTGGGGAGACCCGGCCAGATGGGCGGGGTACAAATAATAAATTATTATTATTATTATTATTATTATTATTATTATTATTATTATTATTATTATTATTATTATAAATAAGAAGCTATTCTCATGAGTAAGCTGAATGCGTGAATGAGGCTACGCCAAGTAGCTTTGCCCCACCCCACATCGCGCATGCCAGATAGTCTAGCCCCCTCGTGTCCATGTAAACATCTGCAGAGATGCAGCAAAGGTCTCCATGATGTTTTGAGCCTTGCATGATCCCAATTCCAGGTGGTATCAATATGCACACAAGGGTTTCCTCCCTGCAAGCAGGCACACTGAAGAGGGGCGTGGGGACATACGAACAGCCTGCTAGATCAGGCCAATGGCTGATATAGTCCAGCATCCTGTTCTCACTGCGGCCAACCAGATGCCTCTGGGAAACCCGCAAGCAGAACCAAGCAGAACCTGAACACAGGGGCCCACCTCCCCCCACTACTGTGGCTTTCCAGCCATTGGTATCCAGAATTAATAGTAGCCTTCAATAGCTCTCTCTTGATCTAATCCTCTTTCAAAGCCATCTAAGTTGGTGGCCATTGCTGCCTCCTGTGGGAGAGAGTTCCATAGTTTAGCTATGCACAATGTGAAAAAGTACTTTATATTAAGGGAACCGTTTCTATACGCCACGGCTGCGGCATGAAATTTGATAGCCAAAAATTGGAAGGACCAAGAAGCTCCAAGCATCATTGATTGGCAGACTAAATTACAGGAATTTGCAGAATTGGCTCAACTAACAAATTCACTTAGAGGAAATTCTAAACAAAAGTTTGCAGAAAAATGGGACAGCTACCGAAGATACGTACAAAAAATTACCAAATAACATATACCCATGCCAGCATTCGAGGGTTAAGTCAAGGATAAATGAATAGAAGAACTAGGTAAAACATTCTACGATTGTAGTAGAAATATATTGAGGAAAAAGGAACTATTTGTGTACATTCAAATTTAAGAAAATACATGCAAGGGGAGATGACAGTAAGTCACACCTGGAATTTTAATTTTACTTTATTATTATTATTAAATCTTTTTTTTCTTTTCTTTTCTTTTCTTTTGTTATTTTGTGTATGTGTAGGGGAGTATTCGGGGTGGAGTGGGAAGCGAGGTTTGTGTGGTGGTGGTGGTGGTTGTTTTTCTTCTTTCGATTAAATAAGAAAGAAAACCACAAAGCATATATAGATAGATGTAAATAGAAATAATACAAATAGATAAATAGACAAATGTTGTGGTATACGAAATGTCTTTATTTAATTGTAACTGTAAAAATTGAGAAATCACATTTTATGTAACTGTCTTTTTGTTCTATTGTTCTTTACAAAAAATCCAATAAAAATTAAAAGAAAAGAAAAGAAAAAGTACTTTATATTAACTGTCCCAAATCTTCCCACATTGAATGTCCATGAATTCTAGCATTATGAGAAAGAGAGAAAAATGTTTCTCTGCTCATTTTCTCCATGCTGTGCTTCATTTTATAGACGTCTTATCTTGTCGCCTTTCCTCTAAACTAAAAAGTCCCGAACGTTGCGACCTTCCTTCGTAGGAGAGTCACTCCACCCACCCCCTGATCATTTTGGCCCCCCTTTTCTGAATCTTGCCCAACTCTACAACATCCTTTTTGAGGTGCGGCTCCCAAACTCCCCAGCCGTTGGCTGAGGCAGCTGGAACTGATGGGAGCTGTGGTCCAGCAACGCCCAAAGACCTAAAGCGGAAGGACAGTGACCTCTTCCACATGATGGGATGGGAAAGGCTGAGCAGCAGAGCAAGGAAACTCCCTCCTTGCTGTGTGTGTGTGTGTGATTTTGAATTTGAAATAATAAAGATTATTTTAACTTTTGGGCCTGGAAATTTGTGAGGGTTGGGGTGGGATAAAGAGGTTACAGTATTTTCCTGCGTATAAGACTACTTTTAAACCCAGGAAAATCTTCTCAAAATCGGGGGTCGTCTTATACGCCGGGTTGTATTTCTTATACGGCGAGTATATCCCAAACTCTATATTTTAACTGGAAAAGTTGGGGGTCGTCTTATACGCCCAGTGGTCTTATATGCCGGAAAATAAGGTATACTTGGATTTGTTTTTTCCTGTCTAAGTGGTTAAGATGTTTGGATCTGGATACTGGCGTTAATGATTATATGTTTAAAATTAGGAGGTTAGTGGTGGGAAATATAGCTAAAAATTTCGAGACTAGAGGGAGGTAAGGGTGTAAAAATAAGAAAATTAGGAGTTTTAAATTAGGTTGGAGTAAGGGAATTTGATAAGGCTTGAGGAAAGGATGAGAAGTAATGAGGTGCTGAGGTAGGGGGGAAAAGGAGTTAGTTTAAGTAAAATGATTCTGGTATTCTATGTTATTGTGAAGTTTATGAATTTGGAAAACTGATAAAGAGGATAGATAATGAATTCAACAGAGGGGGACTTGAGGAAGTCAACCAAAATATGAAATTGAGGAAAGGAGGAATACCTGGCCCACAAATATGGGCCAGGCCTAAGCAATGATATTTAAAATGTTAGCTACGTTAAATGTATAATGTTTACTGTTTTCCTGGTGAGAGAGGGGGATGAAAATTTGCTTCCCTCAGTGAGAGGGGGGAAGGATGAAAATTTAACAGTATTGTTATGTGCTTAAAATTGTTAAAATCAATAAAAAAAATTGGAAAAATAATAATGATAAAGATTATTTTAAAATGGAAGGAAGGAAGGAAGGAAGGAAAGAAAGAGAAAGAAAGAAGGAAAGAAAGAAAGAGAAAGAAAGAAAGAAAGAAAGAAGGAAGGAAGGAAGGAAGGAAGGAAGGAAGGAAGGAAGGAAGGAAGGAAGGAAGGAAAGAAAGAAAGAAAGAAAGAAAGAAAGAAAGAAAGAAAGAAAGAAAGAAAGAAAGAAAGAAAGAAAGAAAGAAAGAAAGAAAGAAAACTCCCTCCTTGCTTATAGGAAGCGTGGAGTCAGGAAGCAGGGAATCCAGCGGGTTCCTCCTCACGTCCTCTCACCTGTTCCTGGGGCTTCAGATCCTCCAGAATAGTCCGTGCCTTCTCAAAGGGAGGGATTTTCAACCTGGAAGATGTGGGATATGTCAGTCAATTCAACATTCCATGAGATGACTAACTGCCATCCGTGAAACTGTCAGTTAGGTCCATTGGTCAGTTAGTTAGGCTGCTACTGCTGGTGGTTGTAGAAGATGCTTTGATGGAGTCTCTCAGGACTCACTAATATCTTTTGTTCAGTTACAGGTAGGTAGCCATGTTGGTCTGCCGTAGTCGAAACAACATAAAAAATTTCCTTCCAGTAGCACCTTAAAGGTAAAGGGACCCCTGACCATTAGGTCCAGTCGTGACCGACTCTGGGGTTGCGGCGCTCATCTCGCATTATTGGCCGAGGGAGCCGGCGTACAGCTTCCAGGTCATGTGGCCAGCATGACAAAGCCGCTTCTGGCGAACCAGAGCAGCGAACGGAAACACCGTTTACCTTCCCATTGGAGTGGTACCTATTTATCTACTTGCACTTTGACGTGCTTTCAAACTGCTAGGTGGGCAGGAGCTGGGAGCTCACCCCGTCGCGGGGATTCGAACTGCCGACCTTCTGATCAGCAAGCCCTAGGCTCTGTGGTTTAACCCACAGCGCCACCCGCGTCCCTTAGAGACCAACTAAATTTGTTCTAGGTATGAGCTTTTGAGTGCATGCACACTTCTTCAGATAATCTTTGTTTACTTTGTTCAGTAATCTAAGTATGTACATGAATGAATCTGTCAGTAAATTAGTTTATTTTTGGTTATTAATCAGATTCATGTGTATCTTTATTTTAAGAGGGATAAAAGGGATTGACAATCAAGAAGGGACGAAAGACTCAAACGAGTCAGCAATCCATTTGCCGCTGTGCAGGTTTAAATAAGGAAACGTTTAACTCTGTAACCATATTATATAAACGTTCCTACAGAAGAGGCCACAGGGATGATTTAAAATGATTGCCAGAGAGTTGGAACGGTGAAATTTCAGTGACACTCTGCAAATTTCATAAAATTTGATTTTTAAAAACCCTCAAAAACAGTTTACAAGAAAAATGAAGTTACCAATAAGAATTAACAACAATTTAAGACTTGCCAAAAGTCTTAATAAACTAAAAGCAGGTTAAATTTTGCATTATTTGCTACCTACCTGAGCACAACCCACCCAAGACAGCTCACAATATCAAACATAACGTAATTAACAACCATTAAAGTAAGACCCAACTGCAGGAATTTTTCAAAAAAAGCACTTTTCAAAAGTCTGGTTAAAAACATGACATGATAGCAATGTCAGAACCAGGGTGGATTTGATTTAAATCAAGATTTAAATCACAATTTAAATCACTAGTCAGTAAGGCTTGATTTAAATCACTAGTCAGTAAGACTTGATTTAAATATTTTTTTTTACAGAAAGACTCATTCTTGCTGGTGTAATCTTAATATTTACAACCATATGAAGGTTTCATTTTTGGAATAATAAATTTTCAGAGTAGTTTTTACAGTTATATCAAAAATTACAGATTTGGTTATACTACTAGAAATATATAGACAGATAATTATGAAATTATGGTGAGGTTTAATAAGTTAACTGTTTATATTTGGACAACTTTTCTTCTGTACTTTATTGGAAGGAGAAAAATAATCATTTCCTTAATAACCATTTAAACAATTTATTTAACTAAAACAATAACATGATAGCATATGTATCCATGTTTGTTAACTGATGTGGTTAAACATTTTTTAAAAAAAACTTAGACTGAGTATGGCACACTTGATAAACTTAAAACAAATCCATATTTCCTGATGAATAGCCTTTGGACTACAATGTAACTTAAATAGAAGACTATATTTAGAAAGATTTTTCCTCCAAAAGCATTTTATTTTAAAAATCCGATTTAAATTTTTAAAAAATCTGATTTTTTTTTTAAATCGTTGATTTTTATCCACCCTGCCCAGAACCTCTCCCTTTGAGGACAGCTCCTTAAACTTGGGCCTTGATGGTTAAAGAATATCTGCTTCACTTTTGCAGCATTGAGGTCATGTGCTGCTTCATGGGGAGGGAGTTGCACAAGGACACCACAGAAGAGCGAGTCATCGCTTGTGCCCACGATTGCAGAGGTTTCCAGGACCAGAGCGACCTGGGCAGGAATGCTCCCAACTTGGCAGACTCTGCTCCCCATGGCACAAGCGAGGGTCAGAAGACACCTGCTCACCTGTAGAGAATCTCAGCCCGGAGGTAATTGCCAACACCGTTGAAAAACTTCTGGTTTAGCAGAGCCTCACAGATGGGCTTGTCAAAAGCCTTGTCCGAGAGGTTCCTCAGCACATTTTCCCTGGAACAGAGGAGGGCTTGTTAAAAGGGCCGCTTGGCACCAGTCTTTTTTATCCGAAGGGCCACAGTCACTCATCACAACCCAAAGAAAAGACCCCTTCATCCTTTTTGGAATCTCCCCATTAGATCTTTTAAAGTCTGACCTTACCACAGCTAAAAAATTCATCAACCAGAGACTAGATGATAATGGACTGCAATGTGATCTTATGTTGGGAGGGGGGGTATGTTCACCCCGGTACATGGGAGTTTCTATTACTCAGCAAGTACCAACTTATTTAACATCCCTCTCAAATGCTAGCCATCGCTTTGCATTTATCAAAGCGAGGTTTAATGTTTTCCCCTCTAGGGTCCTTTCCCATAGATTCTCCAAGGGCCGAGTCTCTGAGTTATGTTCTTGCGACAAGGCGATAGAATCCCTTCAGCATATAGTTTTTAGTTGCCTCCTGTATAGTGCTGCCCGGACAAACCTTCTGAGACCATTAGTCCAAAAATTCCCTGGTCTTCCAGTGGAGACCCGCCTCACCCTATTACTGCAAGATGCTGATTCGACCGTATCCTTGCAAGTGGCAAGATTTTTAACCTCTGTGTTGTCTTATAAGAGGCAAAATGGAATGCTACAGGAATTTTGAAAGTATATATATATATATATATATATATATATATATATATATATATATATGTTTTATATGTATATATTACTGGTTGTATCTACCCAATACTGGCTGTGTCTATTTTGTATGTGCATATGAGCTTAAAGCTGCAATAAACCTGATTGATTGATTGATTGGCCCCTTCATCGTCTTCTTAACTCGTTCTTGTTGTACTTCTCTTTCTGTTTTGTGGGATGAGGGTCTTGCGGGGACAGTATGTAATGAATTTTAATATTGTTGTGCAGATATTTGTGTAAAGGCATGGTCCTCACAATAAACTGATACTTGTTTGTTTGTTCGAATTATTTGGAAAACTGGATGGTCGATCATGACATAATTTAATTGCAATATAAAGGCTTTCTAGAAATGCATCATTTGTTATTTAAAACTGTACGGTGCCTATGGCTTATTGTAATGTAACATTTCCATTTTGATGAGGTTTTGACTGGATCACACTCATCACAACCTACCAGGGGGTTGGGGGCAAAGGCAAAAGTGGCCCAGGAAGCAAGAGGCATTATCCCAGTTCAAGGACACATTCCAGCCAGGCCAAAGGTCTCAAAGAGGTTGCTGAGAAGGGAAGCCTAGCGAGAGGGGCATGATTTGACAAGAGAGTCCCAAGGGCCAAGATGAAGAGGTGCCGGGGGCCGCATTTGGTGTGAGGCTCCCCAAGCCCTGGGCTTCACAGGAGTCTAAAGCTTTGCACAAACACATGCTGGAAACTAAATGGCAGTGCGACATAGTGGTTAGAGTGTTGGAGACCAGGGTTCAAATCCTCACTCGGCTATGAAGCTTACTGGGTGACCCTGGGCCAGAATAACAGCTGAGGGGACAGCAGCAGTGGGCCCATGGAGGAGCGTATGAAGCAAAGCTGGTTTTCCACACAGGCAAAGTGATACTTCACACATTCTCATTTTGGGAACGAAGCGACTTCACAACGAGGCCTAAGGGCTAAATTAGAGCCATTCATTTCCCCAGCCAATCACCAGTCAGAGCCTGCTGTTTCCCACACCAATCAAAACGATTCTATCTGATCCAGGCCCCACCTAGAAAAATGGAGATCTTTTATATACAAATATATTTTAATTCTATTACTATTTCATTGGGTTTTTTGTCCCCCACTCCCCATTTTCAGCTGCTCCTATTTTATCTGTAAGCCGCCTCGAGTTCCTGTCAGGGGAAAAGGTGGGGTATAAATAAATAAAGTCAGAACAAGGCCCTCTCCCATTTTTGAAGGGTCTTTTCTTTTCCCAAGATGTTGTCAGAGGAGGAAGCCAGTTGCTTGAATGAATGAATGAATGAATGAATGAAAGCTAGATTTGGATGTGACGGAAGGGGCAGCAGAGGAGGTGGGAAATTCACCCAAATTGAGGGGCCAAAACAACTTTAGACTTTCAGTGAAACGAGTTTTATAGCCAGCACCTCGTTAAGGTTGTTTTGCAGTATTTTCATTATTTGTAATTTAGTAAGGTTGTTTTGTAGTATATTACATTAATTGAAGTTGAGTTGGAGGGTTCTTGCCATTATTTATACCCTTTAAGCAGTCTACTACGTGTCTGAGTAATTCTGTTCAAGAGCTACTCCAAGTGTTTTTTGAAAGCAACTTCGGTTGTATTGTAGTATTTTTCATCATCTGGAGTTTATTTGGAGGGTTCTTTTCATTATTTATAATCTTTTGAGTTAGTTTACAATGTGTCTGAGCATTTCTGCTTAAAAGCAACCCAAAGTATTTTTTTGAGAGTAACTCAACACATTTTTTGAATACACGTTCACCTCGTCCAGGGGTCTTTCACGGTGTTATTTCCCTTCTTTTTTGCTGTTTATCATTCCCGTGATTGTCCTTTTTACCTAATTGCTTGAGGTAGGGAGAGCAGGGGACACTATTTGCTGCTCTGCCTCAGGCGGCAAAGCGCCTTGGGCGATCCTCACCTGAACTTCTCATACTCCAGCAACACACAGGGCCCTCGGTCCACCTGCCAGGAACCGCTCACCTCCCATCGGCCAAATCGGCGGAAGTCCACGAAGCAGAGGGCGCGGGGTGGGCTTCCTCGGGTGTAGAAGCGCAGGTGCGCATGCTTTGGCATCTCGGACACAGGGACAAATTTGAAGTTGCCAGACATACCAAAACGGAAGATGAGATCCATGGGCTCTTGAGCTGCCTGCTTACCTTGGGCAGCAGAGACCCGCCTTCTGGAAGGAGCAGGGCCCTCCTGTTTGAGCGGCGTGAGGGTGAGCTTCAGCTCCTTGCCCCTCGACACGGCCGAGATCAGGTACCTGTCACTCTCAAAGGGCACTTCCGGATTCTTGCTCACTTCCGACTTCTCCACTTTACCCGAGAAAACGAGACCCCCGCACTCCTCGTTGATGTACCGGCTGTTTAGAAACAATTCTGGACCTTCCGGCATCCTAAAGACGTGGAAGAGCTAAGATAGGAGACACAGCTGGAGGAGCAAGAGGGAAAAGGTGAGTTGGAAGGAAGGAAGGAAGGAAGGAAGGAAGGAAGGAAGGAAGGAAGGAAGGAATAATTTATTGGCCATCATACTTGGGACGCAGGTGGCGCTGTGGGTTAAACCACAGAGCCAAGGCTTGCCGATCAGAAGTTTGGCGGTTCAAATCCCCGCAACAGGGTGAGCTCCCGTTGTTCAATCCCTGCTCCTGCCCACCTAGCAGTTCAAAAGCACGCAGTGCAAGTAGATAAATAGATACCGCTGCAGCGGGAAGGTAAACGGCGTTTCCATCTGCTGACCTGGAAGCTGTACACCGGCTCCCTTGGCCAGTAAAGCGAGATGAGCGCCGCAACCCCAGAGTCAGTCACGACTGGACCTAATGGTCAGGGGTCCCTTTACCTTTACCTTTATCAATCATACTTGGAATTTTGCTTTGACTACATTGCAATGCAAACAAAAACATACCTCATACAAACACTATTCCCCTCTCAATATAACAGCACAACAAAGGTACCCCATACCACCAACTGACCTCCCTTCCGCACACAACTACAAATCCAACAGTTTGATGGCACAAGGAAAAAAATTATTCCTGTGCCTAGACGTTTTTGTGTATAGAGTCCTATAACGACGTCTGGATGGAAGTAAATCAAACAGGTGATGACCAGGATGCGAAGGATCTGCGACAATTCTCTCTGCCCTCTTCCTGGCTTGAGCAGCATAAAGTGTCTCCATTGGGGGCAAATTAACACCAATTACCTTCTCTGCAATTCTTACTGCTCGTTGGAGCCTTTTCTTATCCAGCTTAGAGGCTGTGCCATACCAGGCAGTAATAGAATTACAGAGAACAGTTTCAATGGTACCTCTGTAAAATTGGATCAACAATTCTTGGGGCAAATTAAATTTTCTTAGTTGTCGCAAGAAATACAATCTCTGGTGAACCTTTTTAATAATAATATTGATGTTGCCTGACCAATTTAAGTTTTGAGAAATTATAGAGCCCAGGAACTTAAAGGACTCTACCACTACAACCATGTTACCAAGGATGGAAAGTGGCAGCGAGATGGGAGAGTCCTTTCTAAAATCGATTATCATTTCCACTGTCATTTGCGCATTTAGCACCAAGTTATTCCTGCTGCACCACGAAACAAGATGGTCTATTTCCCGCCTATATGCAGGGGAAAATGTTTCTTAAAGAGAAGGGTGGAGAGCCTCGCACCTGGGGTCCCAATGCAGTCCTCCGGGCATCTGTATATGGCCCACAGGACCACAGCTGTCAACCCTCCCTTTTTTGGGGGCGGGAAACTCCCTTATTCCAATGCCGTTTCCCGCTGCTATCCCGGATTGTTGATATCCCTTAAATTCCCCGGATTTCAAAGGAAGCAGCTCCTCTCCCTCCCTGCAGGCCAGGGAGGCTCCTCGGCTGCCAATAAGGAGTCTGAGACCGACTGGGGCGGAGCTTGCATGCTTTGTGCAGCCAGACCCTCACGCCCAACCAGACAGACAGCCTGCCTGCCGTCTACGCGCTCGCTCTTTTGCTCACCCATTCGCGCGCAGCCTCTGGAGCACAGGGTGGCGAGGCTACTTGGTGCCATTGCACCACCCTCGTGGCATCCCTTATTTTCAAATTCGAACGTTTGAAAAAATCCCTTATTTTCAAATCTGAAAGTTGACAGCTATGCATCTGTATACGGCCCACAGGACTTTCCCCAGGCCACAGTCCTCATTGGCCCCACTTTGCACCCTCCAGGAGTGTTTTCATCCGGCTGAAAGGTGTCCTTCAATTCTCTTGCTTGCCTAGAATGTGTAGAGACTTGCCCTACTGCACCAAAGTAAAAGGAAAGCTGTTGCTCCACCCACTTCTGCCTCTGGCCCCGCCCACCACTGGCATGCACCCCCCCTCCCCCAAAAAAGGCTACCGAGAAAGGAATGTGGGGCCCCCAGGGTTCCCTGGCCCTGATCCAAAAGGGTGAGATTCCCAGGTGGGAGAACAATAATGAACATCCATTAAAACATACAGTCATAAAACAACGAAAAGCAAACAGGAAGTGGGATATTCAAGTCGCAGAAGGGAAGCAACAGTAAACCATATTAAAGAACAGGAGACAGAGGTAGGAAATGGAGATCTAGCAGAGATGACAGGCGGTATACGGGGGGGTCTGGGAGGCCACTCGGCCATCAATCTCCCTGGGTGACCCGGGGCCGCTCGCTGCCTCTCAGTCTCTGGGCATTACGCAAAGAGGGAGGAAACCAAACACAGCAGCACATGGCGCTCCTCGGAGAGCAAGGCGGGATAGCAGATGCAGTAAATCAATAAAAACAAAGTGAGGAAATGGCCAGCATAGAAATGCAGTCTGAACTCTGGAGGGGTTCTGGGGGGGGGGGATACCTCTATTTTCACTTACGGTGCTGCGTTGCCAAAGCCTGGGAGGACCCTGGAGAATTCTGTGCTGTTTGGTGTGTTTTTAAAATCTTCTGTACCACCAACAGGGACGCACAAGACTCCCTCTCCACGGGATGCGGCGTCTATTTGGGCTTGAGTCCTCTACCGTTGCCAACCTTCAATAATATCTTAAAAATAAACCTATAACGCGTGCTGTTGACTCAACAGACGGAAGAACAGCAGCGGCGTCGGAGATGGCGAAGGAAAAGGCGCTCTGCATATGCCCGGAGGCTCCCTCCTTGAACCACCCGAACGGCTGGTTGCATAACCGCAGCCCGGAGCTGTTCCACCGGCGCAGCGCCCCCGCGCTTGGCCGCCTCTGCCTTTCCCTCCGGCCCACGAGAGAGTCCGCGCTCGCCGCGCAAGAAGCGTCCCTCGGCGTCCGGAGAGGCTTGTCGCTTGTCGCGCGAAGGCTGCGCTTGCAAGTCTCGGAGGGGAGGGCGAGCGCGCTTCCACGCCCAGGCAGGGGAGGATCCGGGCCAAGACAGAATCCGATGCGCTGGGGCGCATCCGGCGATGAAGCTGAGCGTTGGGAGACGCGGGGGCAGATCTCGAACTTGGGTGCCCCCAGGTGTTGTTAGACTACGACCCCCATCATCCCTGGCCCTGGACTGGTCCTGGTGGTTAGGGATGATGGGAGTTGTAGTCCAGCAACACCTGGGGGTACCCAAGTTCGAGGAAAGCTGGAGAAAGGAAAAACAAAATAAAAAATACAAAAATTCCTTCCAGTAGCACCTTAGAGACCAACTAAGTTTGTTCTTGGTATGAGCTTTCGTGTGCATGCACACTTCTTCAGATACAATGCATGCACACGAAAGCTCATACCAAGAACAAACTTGGTCTCTAAGGTGCGTATGCAGAGGCTATGGAACTCGCTGCCACAGGAGGTGTGCGGTGGCGGCATGAAAAGATTACACAAGGTCACGGAGGAGAAGGCTAGGGAGGGCTACTAGCCAGGAGGGCAACCCTCTGCTTCCCAATACCGGTTGCTGGAGCCACTGAGTAATACCCCATCCCCACCCTCTCCCTATATATAAGGGTCTGGTGACTTCTGTTTCAGTGTATCTGAAGAAGTGTGCATGCACACGAAAGCTCATACCAAGAACAAACTTAGTTGGTCTCTAAGGTGCTACTGGAAGGAATTTTTTTATTTTGTTTTCACAGGTATATGTTATTCCTCCCATGCATTCTCATCGAGCTCAGAAGCCCTGGCTTTCATTCGGAAGCTCAGCAGTTTTTGTCCGTATAAAGAAAGAACCTTTTCAGTCACAGACATTGCTGTGGAATGCCCAGCACCTTTTCTGATCATAGCTGTCAACTTTCCCCTTTTTTTGCGGGAAATTCCCTTATTCCGAATAGGATTCCTCGCAAGAAAAGGGAAAGCTATGCTTCTGATTATTCAGGCTTCTGCTACAGCAATATTCATTTCTTACCAAATCTGCTTTATTTATTTTTTTTACTGCTGAAGCCATCTCCAGTTGAGTCTTCTTACTAAAAAACAAACTCTTATCTATAAAATATTTGGGATTGCAGTCTCCCTCACTGCGAGAAGCAAAGCTACAGGGAACCAGGCAGAGGGCCTTCTCGGTAGTGGTGCCCGCCCTGTGGAACGCCCTCCCAGCAGAGGTTAAAGGGATCAACAACTTCATAACGTTTAGGAAATACCTGAAGGCAGCCCTGTTTAGGGAAGTTTTTAATCTGTGGTGTGTTAATGTATCTTAATCAGGGTGGATAAAAATCAATGATTTTTTTTTAAAAAAATCAAAAAAATCAGATTTTTTTTATTTAAATCGGATTTTTAAAATAAAATGCTTTTGGAGGAAAAATCTTTCTAAATATAGTCTTCTATTTAAGTTACATTGTAGTCCAAAGGCTATTCATCAGGAAATAAGGATTTGTTTTAAGTTTATCAAGTGTGCTAAAACTCAGTCTAAGTTTTTTTTAAAAATATTTAACCACATCAGTTAACAAACATGGATACATATGCTATCATGTTATTGTTTTAGTTAAATAAATTGTTTAAATGGTTATTAAGGAAATGATTATTTTTCTCCTTCCAATAAAGTACAGCAGAAAAGTTGTCCAAATATAAACAGTTAACTTATTAAACCTCACCATAATTTCATAATTATCTGTCTATGTATTTCTAGCAGTATAACCAAATCAGTAATTTTTGATATAACTGTAAAAACTACTCTGAAAATTTATTATTCCAAAAATGAAACCTTCATATGGTTGTAAATATTAAGATTATACCAGCAAGAATGAGTCTTTCTGTAAAAAAAATATTTAAATCAAGTCTTACTGACTAGTGATTTAAATCGTGATTTAAATCAATTTGATTTAAATCAAATCCACCCTGATCTTAATGCTTGCTGGAAGCTGGGGAGACCCAGCCAGATGGGCGGGGTACAAATAATAAATTATTATTATTATTATTATTATTATTATTAAAAACCTTTGATAACTGAACAATTCCTTCTCTTGTCACCAGAGAGAAATACTGTGTCTCTAGAAGGACCGAATAAAAACACTTGACAAGAGTTCTAGGTGTAGTAAGATTTAATTTTCTCCTGTTCTGCAAAAAATAGAAACAGTACAAAGATTTGTATTTGAGATTTAAAGATATGAAGATTCAAGCACATGGAGAGGTGTCGACACACATACCTTTCTCTTCCCTGTGATACAAAGAGCCTTCCCAGGACAAAAAAAAAAATCAAGAATCTGGCAAGAGAGAGGGCAAGCTATTTTGCCCTTCCTTCCACAACCCACACACAGATGGATTGCTGGAAAACAGAAGGAACAGACCAGGTTTCTTCTACTTGGAGAAGGAGGGCCTGGAGCCCTCCTGGACTCCAACTCCCATCAGTCCCAGCCAGCACTGCCAGGGATGATGGGAGTTGTAATCCAGCAACATCTGGGGGGTTACAGGTTAATGTCGCTGCAATAGGGGAAGAAAACAGGAGCAAGAAAGTCACGAATGGAAGTCTGTTGGGGCTTCCAACATTCGGATGAGATTAGGTTAGGATGAGATTGATGTGCCTTCTTCTGAGAGAATGAGGCGGGGCGATTTTGATTCCCACATCGGTCTTGTGGTGCTAGACACGGATACCGTCACAAGGGCCAAGAAACTCTTGGGGTTGTCTAAGCTGCTGTGGCCCTGAGTTGACAGGGCATGACTCAAAGTGGGGCGGTGGTGCCATTATCTTAAACCAGGGGTGGAGGAAGCCTCCTCGCCACCCGGGGCGGTGAATGGAGGCTTCCCCTGTGGGCGGGGCGTCGTGATGTTGCGTCGTGATGTCATGACACAACGTCACGATGGAGTGCACATGTGCGAAATGCCGCGCGTGCGCACTCCGTCGCCAGGCCGCTGCTGCTCCCACGGCGGCGGCGGCACCCCCACGAGCCACTCCACGGAATCGGCAGCTCGGGGGGGGGGGTGCCCCGCCACTGCTGCTTTTGGCGCGGCGGCTCACAAGGGCACCGCGGGAGCAGCAGCGGCGCCGGTGGAAGGGCCCCGCGCAGGGCAGGGCCAGCCCAAGTGTCACCCCCTCCTCCCCTGGAACCCGGGGCGTACCGCCCCCTCCGTCCCCCCTTGCGACGCCAGTGTCTTAAACTCTCTCCTGGCGGGGAAGAATGAAGTCCAGCACATCAGGGCCACACGTTCTATTCCAGTCCACTAACTTTCTGACTGCGAAGAACTTTCAGTGAAATCAAATGTTTAAACAAACATGGACACCCGTCATTTGCATTCAGAAGTATTACCCACCCTGGCCAGAGTGCTCTACCAAACAACGAGAACACCCTTAGGCTTTGAACACGACGAGTCAGAAGAGAGGGGTGGATTTTGGTAACAGCCTCTTGCCCTGCAGTCACTGGGAAAAACTTGCTGGACGCAAGGTCTCCCTCTCTCTGAAGCAGCCGTCCAATTAAGATTTCTTGGCCTGCGACAAAAGCTCATTCCAGCCACAGCACCATCCATCCTGGGAGCTCCTCAGTCGAGCGTCTTCATGACGGCTTCAGCCTGCTTCAGTTCTAGCAGCAGGAGAAGCAAAACAAAGCAGGAAAGGGGCAGAGGGTAAAAAAATACATTATACATGGGGCTGCCTCTGAAGACTGCTTGGAAACTTCAGCTGGTGCAGAATTCAGCGGCCAGGGTGCTCATTGTGGGGCAAGACTGCACTGGGCTTCTAGGCCCAATTCAAAGTGCTGGTCTTGACCTATAAAGCCTTAATGGCTCAGGACTGCAATACCTCAAGGACTGCCTCTCCCCATATGGACCGACCCAGACCCTGCAATCATCACCCAATAGGGTGGATAAAAATCAAAGATTTTTTTTAAACAATCAAAAAAATGAGTTTTAAAAAATTTAAATTGGATTTTTTTAAAAATAAAATGCTTTTTGAGGAAAATATATTACCATCCAAACGTTATTCCATCATGAAATAAAGATTAGTTTTTTAATTATGTAGAATAAGGCTGTACATGTTTAATTTTTTTGGTAAATAAATTCCATTAATCCACAATGTCATGCTCTTCCAGAGGTTTTTGTAAGATTATTGGGCAGTTTCTCTGCCTACAAGATATTATCACAGATGCTTGGTTTACTTTTGCAGTTCTCAAAACTGAATTTGACTCAGCAGAGATCACATGCCTCTTCTTCACAGCAAAAATGTTATAACATGAACAGAGTTGAGAAAAAGACCTTAATCCTATTGTTCTACAAACCTATGAATACAGAATCAACCCCTTCAGTGCTAAGTTTCAAGAAGTTCTGTGAACACAAAGCCCTTCTTCGTGTGCCTCCTCCACGAGAGGTCCGGAGGGTGGCAACACAAGAACGGGGCCTTCTCTGCAGTGGCTCCCTGTTTGTGGAATGCCCTCCCTAGGGAGGCTCACCTGGTGCCTTCATTACATATCTTTAGGCGCCAGGCAAAAACATCCCTCTTCGCCCAGGCCTTTGGCGAATTAAACAATCTATGACTTTTAAAAATGTGTGTGGTGTATTGCTTGCTTGTTACTATATGTTATATATTTTTGTGTCTTTATATTGTAAACTGCCCTGTGATCCTGGGGTGAAGAGACGTCGAGGAATTTAATAAATAAGGAGTAAGTTGAGTGGAGATGCCAACATCCCCCTGGACTTGCCCAGCCCTTACAAATAGCCTCAGAATCCCTGCCGTGTGTCCCCTCACCATCTTCTTGTGCAGGGGCAACCTAAGGCCCGTGGGCCGGATGCGGCCCAATCGCCTTCTTATTCCGGCCCACGGACGGTCCAGGAATCAGCGTGTTTTTACATGAGTAGAATGTGTCCTTTTATTCTTAAGTCATTAGACAACCCCAAACACCGCTGGGCTTTTTCCAGGGCTCGTTTTAATGCTCAGCTCTCTTAGAGGGCAGATATAGTAAGATACCGATCGATCAAAGATTATGCCCCTGTGATTGTAATGAGATTGAATCCACTGGGCACGTTCTCTTATACTGTCCACTGTATCGTGACTCAAGGAAAGAACTGATTGAGCCGCTGTTGGGGAAACTGCCAGGCAGCTCTGAGGAAACCTACATCAGACTCCTCCTAGCGGATAAAGATATGGAGACCACTAGGATTGTCGCAAAATTTTGTTTTATTGCAACAAGAGTAAGACGAATAATGACTGAGACTGAGATTTGAGCTTCAATCTCTGAAGGAATGCTAATAGGTGGTAAAGATCTATTAATGTAAAATTTTAAAATCTTAAGTTTTAAATTTTAATTTTAAATGTAAGTATCAGTTCTATGAGATGGGTTCTAATTCTGTATAACTCAACCTCCAATACTATATCTGGTTATGGATTGTCATTATCTGTTCTCTGGTCTTTGACCATAATAAAGATACAGGTGAAACTCGAAAAATTAGAATATCGTGGAAAGGTTCATTTATTTCAGTAATTCAAGTTAAAAGGTGAAACGAATATATGAGATAGGCTCATGACATGCCAAGCGAGATATGTCAAGCCTTTATTTGTTATAATTGTGATTATGGCGTACAGCTGATGAGTAACAATTTCAACTTTGGGGTTCTCATCAGCTGCACGCCATAATCATCACAATTATAACAAATAATTTTGGGTTAATTTGAGTGCAACTTTTAAAATTCTAAATTTTTAAGTTTTAAAGTGTATTTTATACCTGTATTTTTAACTGTCTGCTCAATAGTTATGTGGTTTGATGATTGTTAGCCGCCCTGAGCCCGGTTTTGGCTGGGAAGGGCGGGATATAAATAAAAGTTTATTATTTATTAAATAAGGGCTTGACATATCTCGCTTTGCATGTCATGAGTCTATCTCATATATTAAACTCCAGTAGCTAATGAAAACAATTGCTTACATAAATGAACTTTTCCACAATATTCTAATTTTTCGAGTTTCACCTGTATTTGTATTTGTCCTTTTATTTAAAATGCATCTCTGGGTTATTTGTGGGGCATAGGAATTCGTTCATTGTTTTTTCTTTCAAAATATAGTCCAGCCCCCCACATGGTCTGGGGGACGGTGGACCGGCCCCCGGCTGAAAAAGGTTGCTGACCTCTGCTCTTGTGAGTTCAGGCAAAGAGTTACAACATGCAGGACTTGGTTGCAGAAAAATGCCCCTGGATCTCACCTGCAAGTAAGACGCGGAATTTCTCTGCCGACAGCATCATGGCAACAGGCTCCAGGACCCCACGGTCAACATCTTTCACGTTCAGCTTGAGGTGCACGATGGGCTCGTTGACCTGCTGGATTTCGCTCGAGCTAAGGGTGTAATCCACTCTCCAGGAGACAGAATCCAGGCGGTTCACTGCAGACAGAGGTTGCCGAGAGATCAGGAATGCTCTCTGCAAGGCCTGGCATCCTCACGATTCATGGAGCACATTGCAAATTAATTAACCTAACTGCAAATCGCACTCACTTCTGAAGCGTGCCATGTTTACTTTTGCTTCTTTTAAAAAACTTTTTTTTTTAAAGAGAGAATTAAAACAGAGATTCATAGCGCAGAAAGAAACAAGTAAAGGAAAATTATAAGGAAAACAAGTTATAAGGAAAACAAGAAACAAGGAAAACAAGTTATAAGTTATAAGGAAAACAAGAAACAAGAGAAAACATCATTGCAGGGGGGAGTTACATTAAAATAAAAGTGAAAGGCATGTACTTTATGTAAAAAAATATATAGTTAAAAGTATAGAAAGGTAATATTTAGAGGAGCATTTTTTCCTCACTCAGATCTTTCCAATTCTGTTTAGCCTGATAGGTGGCAATAGGATTCAGCCTAGATAAATTTAAAGATTACCTGAAAAAAATATTGTAATGTTTGAAATTTTTGAAACTCTAGGGAAGTAATTAGAGGTTTCTGGTTTAAAACAGGTAATTGTGATTTTATCAAATGATTAAAGGGAATTGTATTGGATAATAAAAAAATAGGTATGTAAATATGTAATGAATTTAAGATGAATATGAAACTGCATAAAGAAGAATTGCAATGAAACCCAGGAAGGGGTTAATGGGAGTATGTGAAGTTGATATAAGAATTGTTTGTGTTTTGTTTGTTTTCTGTATCTGTGTTTTATGTTTTATACCTGATAAAATGAATAAAAATATTTTATATATAAAAAAGGATTCAGCCTAGATAGATAGATAGATATTCAAGAATATGAATATATATATGGCTATTCCGATGGCTTGACTTACACCTCAGGCTGCACCCCCTAAGGCTGTCCTGCAGGGGGCTTTGCTTCTCCTCATAGGACCGGCACAGCCCTGTGGCATGTTCTGCAAGGCAAAGAGGGATAGGGAACAAAGACACACATGCAAAAGTAAGCTCTCACACCAGACCTTCCCACCGTTTTAATATGATGCAGCACCACTGCCCAGAAAGCAGGCTGACTGCCAGTCCTCCAAGGGCTCAGGGTTGTTGCAGGGGAACCTGTGGTCTTTTAGAGCTCCCCCCTCCTCCCATCATTCCTGACTCTGCTGGCCGGGGCTCATGGGACTGGGAGGGGCAAAAGATCCATCTCAGAGGCAGAGCAGCACTCCCTTAGAGAGTGCATGCCAACAGAAACAGCTATAAGGCATGGGTAGGCAAACTAAGACCCGGGGGCCGGATCCGGCCCAATCGCCTTCTAAATCCGGCCCGCGGGCAGTCCAGGAATCAGTGTGTTTTTACATGAGTAGAATGTGTGCTTTTATTTAAAATGCATCTCTGGGTTATTTGTGGGATATAGGAATTCTAGTCCAGCCCCCCACAAGGTCTGAGGGACAGTGGACCGGCCCGCTGCTGAAAGAGTTTGCTGACCCCTGCTATAAGGGGACCGCTGAGAAAGTGAGAGAGGTAGCAGCAGGCTCCAGGGTAATCCAAGGTTTACAGAAGAAGAAAAAATGAAGGGGGCAGCCCACAGATGACTGAGCATCCTCACTAACCACTGGCCTGCTTGGAGGGGGTGGCTGGCAGGAACCTGAAAGAAGAGCACCCCCGGAGGAGGAAGGATGCACGGCAACATTTGTTGCAAACACCACCCAAGCAGTTCTCTATGTGGATGAAATAGTATGTGAGCTAATTATTCCGAGGGCAGATGTACCAGGACTTATGATCTCACAAGCCCACAACTCCTCCTCCTTTTTAAATGGAGGTTAGATGGGCATCTGTCTTTTTGCTGAGATTCCTGCATTGCAGCGGGTTGGACGAGATGAACTGTGAGGTCCCTTCCAACTCTACAATTCTATGATTTTGCTTGCCTGGATGGAGAATAGAGAAATCTATAGGCATAGAAAATTCTGACTTCTGCACAGCTGGAATGCAGCCTATTTTGCAAAGTCACAATTGGTGCTCTGCCCATGTTTGCCTCTGGCTCCACCTCCCGCTGCCATGTGTCCCCCGGAAGACTGCCCACAAGGAAATGTGGCCCTTGGGCTGGAATAGAGATCCCCCTTCCCCCTTCGTCACTGCTTCCCTTTCTGTCTCCTCTGCTCACCTTTAGGCAGCCCCAACTGCTGGAGCTCGCTGGAGAGGGACTCGCCGTCAACGTTGTGTTTGGCAGCGCTGGAGAGGATGAAGCCCAGAACAGCGATGGTAGCCTTCACATCTCCAGACTCTGCCGAGAGGAGAAAGAGAGACATGCACAGCAGTCGTGAGAGCCTGCTGGATCAGGTTAACGGCCCATCTAGCCCAGCACACTGGTCAACCGGATGCCCTAAAGGAACATCTGCAAGCAGAATTTGAGCACAAAAGCAACTCTCTCTCTCCGCCGGTGGCTTCCAGAAACTGGCATTCAGAAGCACTGCTGACTCCGACTGTGGAGGGCAGAGAAGCACCATGGTGGCTAAAGGTAAAGGGACCCCTGACCATTAGGTCCAGTCGTGACCGACTCTGGGGTTGCGGAGCTCATCTCGCATTATTGGCCGAGGGAGCCGGCGTACAATTTCCGGGTCATGTGGCTAGCATGACTAAGCCGCTTCTGGCGAACCAGAGCAGCGCACGGAAACGCCGTTTACCTTCCCGCCGAAGCAGTACCGTACCTATATATCTACTTGCACTTTGACATACTTTTGAACTGCTAGGTGGGCAGGAACTGGGACCGAGCAACGGGAGCTCACCCTGTCCCAGGGATTCAAACTGCCGACCTTCTGATCGGCAAGCCCAAGGCTCAGTGGTTTACACCACAGCGCCACCCGCGTCCCAAGAATATTTTTAGCAGGCGCCAAAAAGTGTACAGTGAAGGCAACCTGCTTGATCTCACACTAAATGACCGAGCTTTTACAAATGCAGAACAGGTATTATGTAGCACCTGTAGTAGTGCCAATTCTGCTGATCAAAGCAGTTGGACAATGAATTCAGGCAGGAGAAACACATGACTCAATGTTATACTGGGAAAGCTGGGGTGTCCATTGTTCCCAGAAAAAAACAACACTCACCAAGCTTGGCATCTGATGTTAGCTTTAGAACCTTTTCATACTGCAAGAGAAAAAAACCAGATCAGATCACACTTAACTTTGGGAGATCTGCACCACCTCTGAGTCTTCCAAAATCGTGTGTAAATTGCACTAGGGACAGACAGGGTGATGTAGGGGCTAAGAGTCTTGGGCTAAGACCAGGGAAATCCAGGGTCAAACACCTGCTTAGCCACAAAAGTCAATGGGTGCCTCTGGGACCATTGCTGTTTCTCAGTATAAAAAGGTAAAGGGACCCCTGACCATTAGGTCCAGTTTCGGATGACTCTGGGGTTGTGGCACTCATCTCGCTTTACTGGCCGAGGGAGCTGGCGTACAGCTTCCAGGTCATGTGGCCAGCATGACTAAGCCACTTTTGGCGAACCAGAGCAGCTCCGTTTACCTTCCCGCTGGAGCGGTACCTATTTATCTACTTGCACTTTGACGTGCTTTTGAACTGCTTGGCTGTCAGGAGCAGGGACCGAGCAACGGGAGTTCACCCAGTTGTGGGGATTCAAACCGCCGACCTTCTGATCGCCAAGCCCTAGGCTCTGTGGTTTAACCCACAGCGCCACCTGCATCCCACTACCTCATAAGGTTGTTGTTGAAAATATAACTTGGGGGAAGGGGGGAGAGCGGTACCAGCCCAAATATGTAATGCTTTCAAGCATGATCTCCAGTTTTGGGGTGCTCTAACGCGACACACAAACACTTCTCTGGAGGAAGAACTGGATCACGGGGATTCCAAGTCGGACATGCCCCTAAATTTGCAGGGCTGCAGCTACAGCACAATGTTGTTGTTGTTGCTGCCGCTCAGGAAGCATCAGAAAAGACAAATGCAGTTGGCCTACGCAGATGAATATAAAATGGTTTACTCTTCCTGACCTCTCAAAGCAGGGTGGATTTGATTTAAATCAAATTGATTTAAATCACTAGTCAGTAAGGCTTGATTTAAATCACTAGTCAGTAAGACTTGATTTAAATATTTTTTTTACAGAAAGACTCATTCTTGCTGGTATAATGTTAATATTTACAACCATATGAAGGTTTCATTTTTGGAATAATAAATTTTCAGAGTAGTTTTTACAGTTATATCAAAAATTACTGATTTGGTTATACTACTAGAAATACATAGACAGATAATTATGAAATTATGGTGAGGTTTAATAAGTTAACTGTTTATATTTGGACAACTTTTCTGCTGTACTTTATTGGAAGGAGAAAAATAATCATTTCCTTAATAACCATTTAAACAATTTATTTAACTAAAACAATAACATGATAGCATATGTATCCATGTTTGTTAACTGATGTGGTTATACATTTTTTTTAAAAAAAACTTAGACTGAGTTTTAGCACACTTGATAAACTTAAAACAAATCCTTATTTCCTGATGAATAGCCTTTGGATTACAATGTAAGTTAAATAGAAGACTATATTTAGAAAGATTTTTCCTCCAAAAGCATTTTATTTAAAAAATCCGATTTAAATAAAATTTAAAAAAATCGATTTTTTTGATTTTTTTAAAAAAATCGTTGATTTTTATCCACCCTGTCTCAAAGTCATGCAAGGGCCCATTTAAAAACCCAAGCCTGAAAGTGTTGGCCATACAAATATCCCCCTTCAAGAAGATCTCCTACCTGCTTTAAACCAATCTTCCCCAACCTGGGGCTCTATTGGACTCCAACTCCCATCAGCTCCATCCAGACCAGTCAAAGGTCAGGGGTGATGGGAGCTGCGGGTCCATCAGGATGACCCCAGGCTGGGCGAGGTCAAAACACATCACCAGAAGTTGTATGATGGAAGAGCAAATCTCGTACAATTGTTGGGTCTACACCAGGCATCCAGGTGTACAATTCCCATCATCCCTGACCATAGCTGTCAACTTTCGGATTTGAAAATAAGGGATTTTTCTAAACTTTCGGATTTGAAAATAAGGGATGCCGCAAGGGCGGTGCAATGGCACCAAGTAGCCTCGCCACCCTGCGCTCCAGAGGCTGCATGTGAACGGGTGAGCGAAAGAGCGAGCGCATAGACGGCAGGCAGGCTCTCTGTCTGGTTGGGCGTGAGCGTCTGGCTGCACAAGGAATGCAAGCTCCGCCCCCAGTCGGTCTCAGACTCCTTATTGGCAGCCGAGCAACGCAGCTGAGGAGCCTCCCTGGCCGGCAGGGAGGGAGAGGAGCTGCTTCCTTTGAAATCTGGGAAATTTAAGGGATATCAACAATCCGGGATAGCAGCGGGAAACGGCATTGGAATAAGGGATTTTCCCACCAAAAAAGGGAGGGTTGACAGCTATGTCCCTGACCACTGGTCTTGTTAGCTAGGGATCATGAGAGTTGTAGGCCAAAACATCTGGAGGGCCGCAGTTTGGGGATGCCTGGTCTACACAAAGACGCGTCAGACAAGAGAAAACTGGCTTACGTCAATCCCGTCCCCAAGCAGATCCTTCAGCACCTGGGCACAGATCAACTTCAGCTTCACTGAGGACTAGGAGAATAACATGAACAAAAACACACCTCGTGATTTTTTTGCCTGTAACACCAGCTTCTTCATAAACTCCACTCAAAGCTGATCAGTCCCCACAACAGCCTGGACTTTTTAAGCGGCAGTGGATAATGCTGCCTTTGATGGGGCAGCGTCCAACTACCGTATTTCTGACCAAGAAAACAGAAGCACTTACACCAGAATGCCCACCAGCATTCTGACTCTTTCAAGCTTGCTGGATATGTATAGTGGAACATTGCAGCAGGATCACCCAACAAGATTTATTTATTTCATAAACTTTATACACTGGTTGTAAAAAAAAAAAAAAATGAAAACCCTCAAAGTGGTACACAAAAAAGATAAAATTATCCGTAAGAAAAATTAATAACTAAAAGCTTTTGAAATAAAAAATAAAAGACTAAAAACCTATTAAAATTCCCACCAACTTTGTAAATATCTGGGTAAAAAGATAAAGGTAAAGGTACCCCTGACTGTTAAGTCCAGTCGCAGACGACTCTGGGGTTGCGGCGCTCATCTCGCTCTATAGGCCGAGGGAGCCGGCTTACAGCTTCTGGGTCATGTGGTCAGCATGACTAAGCCGCTTCTGGCGAACCAGAGCAGTGCACGGAAACGCCGTTTACCTTCCCGCCGAAGCAGTACCTATTTATCGACTCGCACTTTGACGTGCTTTCGAACTGCTAGGTTGGCAGGAGCAGGGACCAAGCAACGGGAGCTCACCCCGTCGCGGGGATTCGAACCGCTGACCTTCTGATCGGCAACTCTAGGCTCAGCACCACCTACGTCCCTAAATATCTGGGTAGGCTTGTCTAAATAAAAATGTTCATAGCAGTTGGCCAAAAGAATACCTGATATCAATAGGCAGGGAGTTCCAATGTGTAGGTGCTGCCACACTAAAATATCAATTTCTTGCAGATGCAGAATAGGTAGGTATGTGGCACAGGCAAGAGTGCCAATTCTGCTGATCAAAGTGGCTGAGTGGGGCACATCTGGGGTAAGGTAAACTGGTCCCCAGTTGTTCAGGGCTTGATATACTAATAGTTCACTGGGCCTCAGCTCAGTGGCAAGTTGCCAACCAGTGCAGTTCTTTGAGCAAAGGAGCCACAGGCTGACAAGGCCTCAGTGTTGTTCAGCCACGAGCTCTACAGAGATCGGAGTAGGTCCAGCAAGGAACCAGTGGTCAAGTGCCACTCACCGCCAACACGTCCCAACAGAAATGGCATGCACATCTAGCAGAGAAAAGAAGAGCACTTACTATTTTAGCCAATGTGCTGATTTCCGCCAAGACCCAATCAGGGCAGTCCAAATCGCCGCAGAACCGAAACCTCTGGATGGAAGAAATAACATTAGAGCCTGTGACCAGTCACAGTTTGTTTTAGCAACCTACTTTTCAGCCTGCAGCAGAAAGCAAGAGCTTATCCAACCCACGAAAAAGTGAATTTGAGCGAGATTTTACATGCTTTCCGTTTATCAGTGGAAAAACTCAGAATACAGCCTCCTATTCTCTTGACAGCAGAAAACCCGAAAGGCAAGGAAGACATTTCCGTAGCCCACGGGCAGAGTGTGTGTGTGTTGCCTGGGCACACGATTTTCGAGGTGCCCCCGCCAAGGGCTGCAGCGTCGGCCGGCGCGCGTGTGGCACAGGGACCTCGCCGAGAGGCCGGTGCCAAGTTGCCCGGGGCTGTGCACGAAGAGGCAAAAGCGCCGCACGGCGACAGGATCGCCAGCACTCGGGCTGCAGCATCCCGCCGCGCCAGCTGCCGCTTCCGGATCCAGCGCGAGGGAAGGCAAGCAAGCATTCAGGGGGCCCATCCCTGGCACCAGCCTAGTTCGGAGCCTCGCCCAAGAACTCGGGCTGCAATTTCATGAGCCCACGCCGGAGCCCCTGCCTCGAAGCCAGGAGTGCCAGCTTGGCCCCGGGGTCGTGGGTGCCATGCAGTGTGCACGGCCCTGGCACCGAAATGTGTGGGTGCTCGGGCACCCAGGGCCCCAGGGCGTTGGCACCTGTCCTCTCCAGGCGGCGCAGCAAGCCCTTCTTGTGCCACCCGCGCGCAACGCGCCTCCGGCTCACCATGGTGCCCCGCGCGCGGCGCCTGCTACTCGCTGCCCTGCAAGGCTGGATCACCTGACTCCTTCCTGCCACCCAATCGCGGAAGGGATCCAGTTGCACCAGCTGATCCCGCCAGGGCGATCAGCTGATCAGCCCCCGGCTCCTCCTCCTCTGGTGGGCGGGCGGCAGCGAGGGCGAGTGGTTTGCCGTGTTTGAACGGCAGCGGGCGGGCTGCGCAGACCATTCGCCTCCTCTCTGCCATCCGCAGCGAAGGGCGAGCGTAAAGTTGGAGCGCGGAGGGAAGGGGAGGCGGTCTTCCAAGCCAAGCCAGGTGTGTGTGTGCCCGGCTGGCTGGTCTGGGGGGCGGGTGCTTGGCTGGCTGGCTTGCATGCTGCCCCGGCTCATTTGGCTGCGCCGCTCGGGCTCTGACCCCCTGCCTCCCAGCTCTGGCCGACGGAGTTCAGCTGCCCCAATATGAACCACTAATATCGTTTCTTTAGGGACGGACATCATCTTAAATAATAATCATTATAATTTACAATGTACATAGTGAGCGTTTACATTCTTAGAACCAATAAACATATTGACATCTAAAAAGTTACTCACCAAATTGTTCATACATAAACACTTACTGGTAGCTAGGCTGAAACACTCACCACCTCAACGGTTCCTGGTTTGCAAAGCTAAACTAAACAGAAGGTTACAAGGTTAAATACAATTACTGATGAGATTGGAAGTCATGCACAGGGTAAAGGGGGGGGTGACTTTGGTGGAGGGGTGGGAGAAATGTGAGTCTGTATAAGTATGTAAGTGTTTGTTTGTATGGTATGGTATGTATGTTATGTTATGCTATTAATAAATAAAATGTTCTAAAAAAAAAATACAATTACTCCTAAGTCTCAATCATGACAGGGCAATACATAGACAAACACCAATAGGTTTTAAAGGTAAAGGTAAAGGGACCCCTGACCATTAGGTCCAGTCGTGACCGACTCTTGGGTTGCGGTGCTCATCTCGCTTTATTGGCCAGCTTCCAGGTCATGTGGCCAGCATGACAAAGCCGCTTCTGGCGAAACAGAGCAGCGGACGGAAACGCCATTTACCTTCCCTCCGGAGCGGTTCCTATTTATCTACTTGCACTTTGACGTGCTTTCGAACTGCTAGGTTGGCAGGAGCTGGCACCGAGCAACGGGAGCTCACTCCGTCGCAGGGATTCGAACCGCCGACCTTCTGATCGGCAAGCCCTAGAGGCTCTGTGGTTTAACCCACAGCACCACCCGCGTCCCTGGTTTTAAAGGTACAACCCCCCAAAATGTAATTGGTTTTACAGGTATCCTATTGGTGTTTGTCAATGTATTGCCTTTCTGTTTAGTTTAGCTTTGCCAACCAGGAACCGTTGAGGTTGTGAGTGTTTCAGCCTAGCTAAGTGTTTATGCATGAACAATCTGGTGAGTAACTTTGAATGTAAACGCTCACTATGTACATTGTAAATTATAATGATTATTATATAAGACGATGTCTGTCCCTGAAGAAACGATAATAGTGAAACGGGGATAATACAAGCTAGCCGCCTGTCAGGAGAAGCAGACGTGGACTCCTGAGAGACTTTAGCACTTTATGACATTGGACTTGTTGCACATCGGACATTGCACTTTTGAATCTCTTTGCACTTTTTGAGACATTTGTACGTTGTATGGAGTGGATTTCCTCCGGTTGCATATGCATATATATATGATTGAATATTCTTCATGGTTTGCGTCATTTTGATATATTATTCTACTGTACCGTGTTGTCTATTTTGTATTTGCAATATGAACCACTGCCTTGAAGCAGCAAGTGCAGCCAGCTGCTTTCCCTTGCTCTTGCTTTGAGAAGTCAGGCAAACACACAGCAAGAGTAAGCGAGTGGGTTCTGGGGCTCAGCAGGGGCCCCCTTGCTGGGGTTGAGGGCTTTGGCATGTGCCTCATGATGCAAACCCAGGATAGGTATTTGTCCTATTTAATATTCTTTGTTACAGTATTGGGAACACACTTCTTTGGTGGGGAGGGGGGATCGAGTTCTGTAAGGACAGGTAACAGAAGGTACCCCACCTATCAAGGCTTTGCTGGAGAGAAAATGTGTCTGAAGATCTTCATAAATATAACCTTCTCCACCTGCCCCCCCTTTCTTCTTTTTCTTCTTCCCAGGAGGAAGGAGGGGTTAAAATGAGGAGCTGGATTTGTTTTGATCGCTGGCAGTTTATAAATATTTAAGTGTGAGTGTGTGAGTGTGTGTGTGTGTGTGTGTGTGTGTGTGTGTGTGTGTGAGAGAGAGAGAGAGAGAGAGAGAGAGAGAGAGAGAGAGAGAGAGAGATCAGACACGAGCAGCTTTTATGCTGAGTGGAAAGGCTAAGCTTACTGGTATTGCAAGCTGTATGGCAAGTTTGCAGCAAGATCATATGCATAACATCCCATTGTAAAGCAACTTGGGGAAAAAGAATATGGGAACACAGCACAGTTAAAATAAATTTTTCATGTGCATGCACACTTCTTCAGATGTCTGAAGAAGTGTGCATGCTCACAAAAACTTATACCCAGAACAAATGTGGTGGTGTTGTATAATTAATAATAAGTGCAATGTTAATAAATGAGCAACTAAAAAAAAAATTGTTTCCTGTTTTCTTTTCCCAAGCAGAGATAATGTGTAAGCATGGTGTCAGCTCCCTAAAAAAAGGTCAACAACTTTGGGGTCCCCCCCCTTAAAAAAGGTCAACAATTCTGGGAAACTGGGGGGGCTGACAGATCTTTGCACCATGGCACCGGATATGCTTAAGACGGCCCTGATGTTTGTGAGCTGTTTTCAGGGTCATTAAAGCAAAAAGAAATTATGAAACGCTGCAAAAAGACCAGCCGAAACTGAGTGAATGGGCTGTAAAAAGTGCAAAGTGACGCAACTCAAGCTTTATATATATATCATTTAAATTTTTCCCATATATAGGATCAGTCACCAGCCCTTATTACCCTCTTTCTCATTTAAAGATGGAAGGAAGCAAGAAAGCCATTTGTATCTCTTTATTTAGTTTTTTTTCCACATCGAGATACGTATTCCATTACATTTTAAGGGGACCCCGGACGCTTTTTGAGCAGAGGGACCCCAAGAGTAATCAGAGCAAGAAGCAGAGCCAGAGACATCAAGATGAGTCCAGCCAGCAGCCCAGGCGCTGAGAAGAATCCTGCAAATGGGGTGAGCGAGGGAGAAAAAGAGAACAAGTTCAACTTACATCAAAGCTGTCATAAGGCTGCAAACTCTTACTATTGATTTAGGGAACCTGCCTCCAAGTAACCTGCAGGGCTTCCTGCTACCATCTAACTTGCATTTTTGGTCAGTTTTGGTTAAACCACAGATCCTAGGGCTTGCTGATCAGAAGGTCGGCGGTTCGAATCCCTGCGACGGGGTGAGCTCTCATTGCTCGGTCCCAGCTCCTGCCCACCTAGCAGTTCAAAAGCATGTCAAAGTACAAGTAGATAAATAGGAACCGCTCTGGCGGGAAGGTAAACGCCGTTTCCGTGTGCTGCTCTGGTTCGCCAGAAGCGGCTTTGTCATGCTGGCCACATGACCTGGAAGCTGTACGCCAGCTCTCGGCCTATAGAGCGAGATGAGCGCCGCAACCCCAGAGTCGGACACAACTGGACCTAATGGTCAGGGGTCCCTTTACCTTTTACCTTTAAGCATCTTACAGCGCTGGCTGCTCCTTCTCTGTTAATATACCGTATCTGATGTGAAAGGAGTGGGGGCTATTGGTTCTCTCTACTTATATCCAACTTGCATTATTTGTAAATAAAACACAAATACCTGCAAACCTCCAGCAATCTCTTCCCAAAGGAAGCCCCAGGAAGTTCTAAGCATAGCAGGTTTATGTTGGGATGATGGGGGAGAAGGGTTAAGCCAGGAGGAGGGGAGGCCCTCCGGTTCAAAGCCCCCAAACCTCACCCTGAGTGCTTTTGCCTAGAATGCACCCCCCAAAACGCAGTCGCTTATTCCCATGCTGTGACCCAATTCCTTCCTTGTTGCCAGACAAGCTATCCAATTACTAACCTTCCAGTGCAAAAACAAGCCATCCCTAACTAATCACCACATTACTATCATTTGCCCCAGAGTTTTATTCTAATTCGCTAGCTAGATTCCTGAAGGAAATTCTCACTCTGCCCTCACCAGCGTTCTTGAAATATTTACTACTACTAATAAGGAAGAGAAAGAGGTACCACCATGTTCTGCTGGAGATTCCATCGTTTCACTTTGATGGGCTGAAAGACGACTTGAGCCCATGTATGCATCACGGACGGAAATGGGGCCGATCATCACATCAGTCTCCAGTTCCTTCACCAGTTGACCTGCATTTTGAGCAAGGTTAAACTTACTCATCAGTAGGTCAGCCTCACCCCTTTCATTTGGAGACCCCTGCACAGAACAGATGGGCTCCCCCGCCAACATGGATGGAACGCACCATGCTTAGTGGATACATCTCTGCCAGATCTCCTTCCTCTTGCCCACCTATCCCAGGGGTTGACCCTCCTTGGCTGCCCTCCAGTGACACCACAGTTCCCAGTCTCACAGCAGGTACAGATGCCCTGGGTACCCTCAACTGGAATCCACCTGGGGGGATGGGGGAAAGAGAAGAGAAGAAGAGTTTTGGATTTGATATCCCGCTTTATCACTACCCGAAGGAGTCTCAAAGCAGCTAACATTCTCCTTTCCCTTCCTCCCCCACAACAAACACTGTGAGGCGAGTGGGGCTGAGAGACTTCAGAGAAGTGTGACTAGCCCAAGGTCACCCAGCAGCTGCATGTGGAGGAGCAGAGACGCGAACCCGGTTCCCCAGATCTACCGCTCTTAACCACTACACCACACTGGCCTATGTTACCTGCAGAATTGGTTTGCCTAGGCAACATGGTCAAATACTTGACATAATTTTGTTAGACGCCACACCACAATCTCTGGATAGTGAGATTATGAGTGTTGTAATGTAAGCTGCTTTGAGACTTGAGTGAAAAACGGCATAGAAAATATAACAAATGGAATGAAATTTTAAAAATGCTGTTGGGTGGGTTGGAGGGAAGCTTCTGGAAACATCACTAGTTAGTTGTTTCTATGACAGCCAACTATTTGGAGAGGAAGGTACTCCAGAAGGTCATAACCACAGCCCGAAAGATTATTGGTCATCCTCTCCCATCTTTGGAAGAACTAACTATACAGTACCCGTTGCCTTAAAAAAAGTAAACAATATTTTACAGGATCCATCTCATCCGGGATATAGTCTTTTTGCACCACTGCCTTCGGGCAAGAGATATAGAACAATTAGATCAAGAACAAATAGATTGAGGAATAGTTTCTACCCAAGAGCTATAAGCATCTTAAGTGCTGTAACTAGATAATATGACCTTGGAGAGTTGTGATGGGTGTGTATGTATGTGCATGTGTGGCTGAAAATGTGTTTTTTTCTTTGTTTTTTTGTGCTGTTTTCTGTTTTGTTTTTATGGGATGGCATTCAATTTCGTTGCACTTGTACAACGTTGTACTTGTACAATGACAATAAAGAAATCTTATCTATCTGATATTATTTAGTCATAGGGACCCAGGTGGCGCTGTGGGTTAAACCACAGAGCCTAGGGCTTGCTGATCAGAAGGTCGGCAGTTTGAATCCCCGCGACGGGGTGAGCTCCCGTTGCTCGGTCCCAGCTCCTGCCCACCTAGCAGTTTGAAAGCACGTCAAAGTGCAAGTAGATAAATAGGAACCGCTCTGGCGGGAACGTAAACGCCGTTTCCGTGCGCTGCTCTGGTTCGCCAGAAGCGGCTTTGTCATGCTGGCCACATGACCTGGAAGCTGTACGCCGGCTCTCGGCCAATAAAGCGAGATGAGCGCCGCAACCCCAGAGTCGGACACGACTGGACCTAATGGTCAGAGGTCCCTTTACCTTTACCTATTATTTAGTCCTGTAGAAAGGTCATTGGCAGGCTTGGCTAGGGCTATTAACAGAATCATAGAACTGTAGAATTGGATGGGACCCCCAAGCCCCTGCACAAATCACAGCTGCAACATCCCCGACGGATGGCCATGCAACCTCTGTTTAAAAACCACCAACGAAGGAGAGTTCACCAACTTGTCCCAAGGGAGTCCATTCCACCGCCAAACAGCTCTTACTTAAGAGGCAGACTTGGCCACCTCAGCAGTTCTTTGTCCAAACCAACCCCCTCAATCCTATAGCAGGAGGCTAGCTCACTCACACGTTATTAGCTTGGTTGAAGGAGCAAGCTTTGTTTGCAGGATCAGGGGCCTGGTTGGCTGCAGTCACTTTCAGGTGGCAAGTGATGTAGATCTGGAGAAGCCAAGTAGACAACAAAACCCTCCATTAGACATTCTAGGCTTCAGTTCAAGGAAGGCTGTGCAAGACAAGGCTTCTCACCAGCTCTTGAGGCTGTCCTGTAAATCTGAAAACGTCCACTGTGAACTGGAGCAAATCCTCCTTGAGCCTTGGAGACACAAAGGCTGAGCTGGAATCTGACCTCCCATCAACAAGGCAGCTAAAACACAAAGAAAAGAAAAAAGAAAAGAAGAGAAGAGAAAAAAGAAAAGGAAAGAAAAGAGAAAAGGAAAGAAAAGAGAAAAGGAAAGAAAAGAGGAAAGGAAAGGAAAGAGGAAAGGAGAAAGGAGAGGAGAGGAGAGGAGAGGAGAGGAGAGGAGAGGAGAGGAGAGGAGAGGAGAGGAGAGGAGAGGAGAGGAGAGGAGAGGAGAGGAGAGGAGAGGAAGAGATCTGTATTTCAGTTTCTTCCTCATTTTTTTCTTCCACTCAAGTTCCATTCACATTTCCACATCAGTTTGCAAGCTTTTTTTTTTTAAACCCTCATGAAAAACTGCCAGCATTTTAGTGTCAATTTCTCCTATTAAATATATGCTTTTGTATCCATTTTCCATTAATATACATGTTTCTGCAAAGCAATGTCTCCTGGTATTACCGTGTTGCCCCTATTTTAAGACACCGTCTTATTTATTTTTTTCCTCAAGAAAACGCACTATGGCTTATTTTGAGGGGATGTCTTATTTTTATTACGTAAGCACGCCTTGGCAAGGCCACGCTCGAGTTCTGGGGCTGCGAAGGACGGGACGGGCGCAGAGCTCTTTGTTTGCTTGCTGGCAGCGGGGGGAGAATCCAAGCTGAGCTTTGAGGAAACGGGCACCAGAGAGACCCGCTTTCGCTGGGCTCTCTCTCCTGCTCCTCCTCCGCCACCTTCCCTCCTCGAAACTCGACAGAAGCCTTGTTTTCCAAGGGGCCTCTTGGGCGACGTGCAGGGCGGCTTGGGGGATTTCGTTGGGGCGGTGAGCAGGGAAAGCCCGTGCCGCCTTCCATCTCTGCCACGGCGACAGCCCCGTGCGCTCTGTGCCGAGCAGAGTTGGGCGAGCGCGCGGGCGAAGAGACCTTAGGAGTGTGCCTTTGTCGCGCCCACTGCCCCTTCCTGTGCGCCCTGCTCTGCAGAGTTCCTGAGCGCTGCTTCTGGGGCTGACTGGTTTTGGTGGTGGGACTGGACGCCCAGCCCCGCCTTTTCTTTGCCGCCCTCCAGAACTGCGCCTATCACTATGGCTTATTTTCGGGGTACGGCTTATATTTCGCAAATGCGAAAAAATCCTGCTATGGGTTATTTTATGACTCCATACAAACAGGGTATGTATGTCAATTCCTCCAAATATATGTATTTTTTATTCACACTTCACATGCATTTCTTACACATGGAGAGGGATAATTGCACTGTAAAATTCAGAGAATAGTGAAGTTCTCCAAGGATGCCATGTTTTGACAGATTTGCATTTAAATGCAAACAGAATCAACCCCTCCGCCCACCCCTAGCTGTCAGCAGTACTTCCTGTAACATGAGGTTCCTGGCTGCCCTAGTCCAAGGGTGGGGAACTGGCGGCCTGCAGGCCTGGCTCTGCCCACATGGCTACCCCTTTCTGCTCTTTGTCCCTTTTCCCTCGCAGCCTCTGGCCTGCCCAAGCATAGCTGTCAACCCTCCTTTTTTGTGGGAAACTCCCTTATTCCAATGCCATTTCCCGCTGCTATCCCGGATTGTTGATATCCCTTAAATTTCCCGGATTTCAAAGGAAGCAGCTCCTCTCCCTCCCTGCCGGCCAGGGAGGCTCCTCAGCTGCGTTGCTTGGCTGCCAATAAGGAGTCTGAGACCGACTGGGGGCGGAGCTTGCATGCCTTGTGCATGCCTTGTGCAGCCAGACCCTCACGCCCAACCAGACAGACAGCCTGCCACCTACGCGCTCGCTCTTTCGCTCACCCGTTCGCGCGCAGCTTCTGGAGCGCAGGGTGGCGAGGCTACTTGGTGCCATTGCACCGCCCTTGCGGCATCCCTTATTTTCAAATCCGAAAGTTTGGAAAAAATCCCTTATTTTCAAATCTGAAAGTTGACAGCTATGTGCCCAAGGGCACAGTGATTGGCAGGGACAACCCTAGAGAGCTCCTACCCGTTGTGGTCAATGATGGGATATCGGGGAGTTGCATCCCTGCTTGGGCTCAGCGTGGCGACACAGTGGTTGACAAACAGCCTCAGAGGAAGGTGGTTCTCCGTGTTCACGTCAGCCTGGATGTACATCACATCTCCCAGCTGGTACGCGCCGGAAGCTCTCTCAGTGCTCCAGTCATCTGAAAGACAAGAGAGTTACCTAGAGGGAAACAAACCTATCCAGCACAGACCTCAGCACTGGCTTGTCATGTCCAATGATGCATCATCATCTTGCAGCGCAGAGTTAAACTGCGGAACCCCCTCCCACAGGAGACAGTGATGGCCACCAATTTGGAGGGCTTTAAAAGAGGGTTAGGCAAATTCATGGAGGAGGAGAGGCCTATCGATGGCTATGAGCAGCGATGGCTAGGATCTGCCTCCACAGTCAGAGGCAGCAATGCTTCTGAATGCCAGTTGATGGAGGGAGGGAGGGGGGGGGCTCTTGGGCTCATGTTTGGCTCCCTAGTTTCCCGCCAGCATCTAGTTGGTTGCTGTGAGAGCAGGATGCTGAATTGGCCTGATCCAGCAGGTTCTCTCTATATTCTCAATAATAACAATCTATAAAATACAAACAAAATAAAAAAAATTTTTTTTTACTTCCAGTAGCACCTTAGAGACCAACTAAGTTTGTTATGGTCTCTAAGGTGCTACTGGAAGGAAAAATTTTTATTTTTTATTTTGTTTTGACTACAGCAGACCAACACGGCTACCTACCTGTAACTATAAAATACAAATATTTCTAAGCTCTAAAAAGATTACAGTCACACCTGCACCTAAAATTTAAACTCTTGTTTATCAGAAGATAAACACTTGTCCCAGGTCTTTATTTATTACATTTAAAGCTCATTGCCCCCCCCCCAATCCTGGGAACCGTAGTTTAAGGGTGCAGAGAATTGTAGCTCTATGAGGAGTCGCCTACAGTTCCCATGATTTTATTTTTGGGGGGGGGGGGGAGAGGATACAGCATAACAAGGCTCAAAGCTATGAAAAACTGCTCAATTAACAGCATTTGAATTGTATTTAAGTTTTATTTGAATTGTAAAAGGAACAAAAGTAGGCAACATGTCAGCTACATTGATCAAAACCAGGAACAGGAAAAGGAGGCAAGTATGTAAGGCAGTGTTTCCCAACCTAATCTAGGCAACGGCACACTTGAATCAAGGAAAAAATCTCGCGGCACACCGCTCCTCCCCCACCCGGCTGCGCCGGGTCTCCTGACCCAGAGTTACCTCTGGGATCAGCTGTAGCGCGGCGCGCGCGAGGCTTCCGGTCAGGATTCTCGCGCAAGGCTGCTGTTGCTGCTGCTGCAGCAGCCAAGGGAGCAGCGCCGCCCTGGCTTCCGCTTCGCCGCCGGGCTCCAGCAGCGCCGCCGCCACGGTCCTGTGCAGCCCTGGGCTGCAGGTCCCTTTTTCCGCGGCACATCAGCCGGTGTCTCGTGGCACACTAGTGTGCCGCGGCACACCGGTTGGGAAACGCTGATGTAAGGTGAAGCAAAAAAAAAAAAAAAAAAAACAAGTTATAGGTAGATAGCTGTGTTGGTCTGTCATAGTCAAAACAAAATAAAAAAATTCCTTCCAGTAGCACCTTAGAGACCAACTAAGTTTGTTCTTGCATGCACACGAAAGCTCATACCAAGAACAAACTTAGTTGGTCTCTAAGGTGCTACTGGAAGGAATTTTTTTATTTTGTTTCAAAAAAACAAGGCTATTCAGGAGCAAAGTCTTGAGGGGGAGTCTAAAAGAACAATATTTTTAAAAAAATAAAGATTGCCAAATAAAGTTACACTTCACAGAGGCCAATGGCTTGAAGTTCAATTAACCACATTAGACACCCCCAGATCCAGACACCCCTCAGGAGAAGAAAAGGTAGAACCCATCACAAACAAGTGACCGGATGAAAAACCAATGGAGTTAGGACTAGATGGCCATTACACTTTCAACTTTCAGGGCTCCCTTTGGCGTTAGTGGGCAGTGCTTGGCCAGCTGGCAAGCTTGCCTGGCTAGCGGCCGCCGAGACCACATAACACCGGTCTTGAAAGACCTACACTGGCTCCCAGTACGTTTCCGAGCACAATTCAAAGTGTTGGTGCTGACCTTTAAAGCCCTAAATGGCTTCGGTCCAGTATACCTGAAGGAGCGTCTCCACCCCCATCGTTCTGCCCGGACACTGAGATTGAGCGCCGAGGGCCTTCTGGCGGTTCCCTCACTGTGAGAAGCAAAGCTACAGGGAACCAGGCAGAGGGCCTTCTCGGTAGTGGCACCCGTCCTGTGGAATGCCCTCCCATCAGATGTCAAAGCGAAAAACAACTACCAGACTTTTAGAAGACAACTGAAGGCAGCCCTGTTTAGGGAGGCTTTTAATGTTTAATAGATTATTTTATTTTAATGTTCTGTTGAAAGCCGCCCAGAGTGACTGGGGAAACCCAGCCAGCTGGGCGAGGTATAAATAATAAATTATTATTATTAATTATTATTATTATTATTATTATGGTCACTGCACCCAGTAGCTTTGGGCAGCCTGTCTTGCTACCCTCTTGATTCCCACAGAGCCCCAGAGTGATGCTCAGCCAGGGATGCTGCGGATACATTTAGGGTGGCCAGATCCAGCTGCCTGGTGCTTGCTTGGAAAAAGGTGAGGTGTCTCCTGCCCTCAAACTCCCTTAGCCTCAGCAGTGGGCCCTGCCATTGAGCTAATGGCCCGTTTCTTAATTTTCAAGTACCGTTCATTAAGCGCAAGGAGAAGCTCAGCCTGTTTTCTGCGGAAATGGTCGAGCTGAATGGAGCCCATGTTGGCTTGATGGCTTCGCTGCTCACGTTGCTTCTCCTGGAAAGAGAAACAAATAAGGCAAAAGGCCCCCACACAGGTGTGTTTCCCAAAGTGGGCACCAGCAACCCCGGGGGGGCACTACAGGGGCAAATGACTACTATACCTTGTACAGCTGGTCTCCCTGGATCAAGTTCATCACTTTTGTTGAATTTATGAAATAGTTTTAATTGGATTTTGAAGAAATGAGCAATAAAAATTCAGAACCGTAACAATTATTGCATTACTATCTTCCTTAGACCAGGGACGCGGGTGGTGCTGTGGTCTAAACCACTGAGCCTAGGGCTTGCTGATTGGAAGGTCAGCAGTTCGAATCCCCGCGACAGAGTGAGCTCCCGTTGCTTGGTCCCTGCTCCTGCCAACCTAGCAGTTTGAAAGCACATCAAAGTGCAAGTAGATAAATAGGTACCACTGTGGCGGGAAGGTAAACGGCGTTTCTGTGTGCTGCTCTGTTTCACCAGAAGCAGCTTAGTCATGCTGGCCACATGACCCGTAAAAACTGTCTGCGGACAAACGTCGGCTCCTTCCGCCAGTAAAGCAAGATGAGCACCGCAACCAGAGAGTTGTTTGCGTCCTTTAACCTTTTTTTAAATCTTCCTTAGTGGGTCATGCAAACCATTATTCTGAACAGTGCTTTTCATAGGGTATGGTAGGGGCACTAGGAATGAGTTTATGGAACCAAGAGGGGGGATAGCCCTGCTGCGCATGTGAACGGCTCCTATGTGCCTGTCATTGCCGCCATCTCCCCAACTCACCTTGGATAGTGACATTCAATAGGGACTTCGGCTGCACTGGTTCGTATGACAACTGCATTGGCGCTGGGAGTAGGCTTATAGTATAAGCTTATGCTGTAAACCAGGGATTCTGGAGTCATCTGGAGGAAGGAATGCAAGATGACCCACTGAGCCTCATTGTGCTTTTTTAGTGCAAGGATAATTTAAGACCTATGGGACCCAGGTGGCGCTGTGGGTTAAACCACAGAGCCTAGGGCTTGCTGATCAGGTCGGCGGTTCGAATCCCTGCTACGGTTCGAATCCCTGCTACAGGGTGAGCTCCCGTTGCTCGGTCCCTGCTCCTGCCCACCTAGCAGTTCGAAAGCACGTCAAAGTGCAAGTAGATAAATAGGTACCACTCCGGAGGGAAGGTAAACGGCGTTTCCGTGCGCTGCTCTGGTTCGCCAGAAGCGGCTTACTCATGCTGGTCACATGACCTGGAAGCTGTCTGTGGTCAAACGCCGGCTCCCTTGGCCTGTAAAGCGAGAAGAGCGCGCAACCCCAGAGTTGTCCGTGACTGGACTTAACTGTCAGGGGTCCTTTACCTTTATCTAGATTTCAGTAGCTAGAAAACCTTGTGCAGTTTATATTCTGCCTTTCAAATTTGCATGCCAAAGCCAGTTAACAAGCAACTGCACAAAGTGAAATAGCTGTTGGCTGAATCCAAAGATTAAAAAAGGGCAAACCTCAGGACTAGCTCTCAGGTGATGCAGAGGAGCAGCAACAAGGGATGGAGGAGGAATTTGATTCATTTCACATGTGAAGACATCTGAGAGGGCACCAAGTTCCTACCCCCGGGTTTAAACTTTTCAGGATCTCAGCATTTAGAATCATAGAGTTGGAAGAGACCCCAAGGGCCATCCAGTCCAACCCCCTGCCATCAGGAAACACCATCAAAGCATTCCTGACAGGTGGCTGTCAAGCCTCTGCTTAAAGACCTCCAAAGAAGGAGACTCCACCACACTCCTTGGCAGCAAATTCCACTGTCGAACAGCTCTTACTGTCAGGAAGTTCTTCCTAATGTTTAGGTGGAATCTTCTTTCTTGTAGTTTGAATCCATTGCTCCGTGTCCTCTTCTCAGGAGCAGCAGAAAACAACTTTTCTCCCTCCTCTATATGACATCCTTTTATATATTTGAACATGGCTCCCAGTATGATTCATGCTAAGCTTTTATCTATAGGAATTTCGCCCATGGAAGTCCTGAATTACGATTTTATCACAGCCAAAAAATTTATTAACCAATGATTGGATGATATAGAGTGGCAACGTAATCTTATGCTTGGTGGGGGTACATGCTCCCCGAGGCACTTGGGCATAGCTCCGCCAGCCCATGTGCCAACCTACCTATCATCTCTCTCTATCGCCAGTCACCGCTTTGCTTTTATTGAAGCGTGTTTTAATGTATTCCCGTCAAATTCCCTTTTCCATAGATTTTCTGGGGGTCAAATTTCGGTTTTATGTTCTTGTGATAACAGATCGATAGAATCTCTCCACCATATGGTGTTTAACTGCCCTCTAGATGATGCTGCCCGGAAGAATTTAGTGCAACCATTAATCCAAAAACTGTTTGGGCACCCGGTTGACTTCCTCCTTGCTTTTTTATTGCAAGACACTGACCAGTTTGTAACCCTACAAATGGCAAAAATTTTAACTTCCGTTCTGACATACAAGAGACGAAGTGGACTGTTGATTGGAAATTGAAATTGTTTGGAATTAATATTTACACTATCTTGTATACTTATTAAGTCTTGATTACCACTAATTTTATTGCCAATAATTTTAAATTCAACTGTGTGAGTGTAACTGCTGTTCTTGCGTTGTCTTGTGTTATGAGCTTAAAGCTGAAATAAAGTTGATTGATTGATTGAACATGGCTATCGTATCACCCCTTAACCTTCTCTTCTCCAGGCTAAACATACCCAGCTCCCTAAGCCGTTCCTCATAAGGCATCGTTTCCATTTTGGTTGCCCTCCTCTGGACACGTTCCAGCTTGTCAGTATCCTTCTTGAACTGTGGTGCCCAGAACTGGACACAGTATTCCAGGTGAGGTCTGACCAGAGCTGAATACAGTGGTACTATTACTTCCCTTGACCTAGATGCTATACTCACAGAACCTATTGTAGTTTCAAAGAACCAGTGTCACAACAATAACCTGATGGGTAAGGATTAGGCCTCTTAACTAGCCTGGAAACAAATGCCGAAGCATGCATAGGATAGGTCAACATAGGTAATTAATACAGAGTTACCTGCAGGATACTGCCACACTGATGGAGCCCAACATCAAAGATCACTACATCCTTGGCAGCATCATAGGTGGTGTAGTGGCAGCCTGAGGAGCCCAGGCTGAGGTCCGTTGCCTGGATGAGTCTTCCAGTCCCAAACAGGTCCCTGTTCACTGTTACTACCACTTGGGCCTCTCCACACTGCACAGCGACAGGGACCAAGTAGGACAACGCCCTCACCTGGGAAGCATCAACCCAAGCCCAGGGAGAGGTCTCAGGCCAGGAGGCGGCAGGGGACACAGTCCTGGCAGGTCTCCAAACTGAGTTCCTCGGAGCAAACTGCCAGGGGTCATAAGAAGCAACCCCCCAGCAGAGCAAGACAACAGCCAAGTTTGCCCCGAACCCCATTTTGCTTCTTCAAGAAATCCAGCAACAAACACAACTGTTCTCTGCAAACCTTTATAATCCCACCCCCAAAGTCCACTCTCACCTGACTCAGGTAACGAGGAACCCAAACACACCTTTTGCTAAATGCAAACTCTGGAGGTGAAAAGGAAGGAAGGAACTAAAATTAGTCTCAGGTGCAAGTCAGTGCTTGCTGGGGAAAGCTGTAGCAGACAGCAAATGGAGGTCAACTAGTCCCTGAATTTATTATCATTGTTTATTAAATTTACATAGCGCCCTTCATTGGCAGGTCTCAGGGCGGTTCACAACATAAAAATACAATATAAAAAACACAGAATGCAGAGTAAAAATAAGGACAATAAGAAACTAATAACTCCCCCCCCCCACAACACATTTAAAAGGGTTCTGAAACTGAAACCGTTCTGAAACTGCTTTTGAACTGGCAGAGTCTGGAGCTGCGATATTAAATTGGGTTGGCTGCTATATCTGCATTAGGGTGATCTGTTGCATCGTAGAATTACCGAACTGTAGGGTTGGAAGGCACCCAAAGGGCCAGCTAGTCCAACCCCCTGCAGTGCAGTAGAGCCCCTCCATTTTCAGGGGATTTTAGCAGGTGCAACTTGTCCCATCAGGGTGCTGTGAGGCAGAGAACAGCGGCACCTCCTGAAATTCTCTCATTGACAGCCCACAGGGTATCAGGAATCGCAAAGCAATGGGCAAACGATCTGGTTGTGCTCTTCAGATGTTGAGAGACAACACTCAGGCTCCAATCCTGCACACACTTACCCGAGAGTAAGCCCCATTAAACTCAATGAGCTTACTTCCGAGTAGACATATAGGATTGCCCTGTGGGCCATTTTCTAGGATGGGGTAGGAAAGTTTGGGGGACCTGAGGTTGTTGGACTCTCAACTCCCATGAACCTTGCCCAGAGTAGCCAGTGGCCAGGGATGGTGGGAGTTTTAGTTCAGCAACATCTGGGTGGCTACAGGGGCCCCATCCCTGTCCTGGAGGACAAAGATAGCTCTACTCAAAAGGTTTCATATGGACTCTCAGCTAGACTTGCAAATGAAACTCCAATGCTAAGATGAGTCAACCCCAGAGGTTGGTGATAATGGCTGACCCTTATCATCTCATGCAGCTTGCATGGGAGGATGTTACAGATTGACTGAGTTAATTTTCCTCCCTTCTCTTTATGCTTGGGACAGTTTGATTATTTCTATTATGGTTCCCTGATTGCATCAATTAGTACTTATTTCATTAACATGGTAGAAGCATAGAATTGTAGAATCTCCTGCTCTGGAGGGTCAGATTCGAGGCAATGGCTTCAAGTTATAAGAAAGGAGATTCCGACTAAACATTCGCAAAAACAGTAAGCGCTGTTCAGCAGTGGAACAGACTCCCATGAGAGGTGGTGGACTCTCTTCCCTTGGAGGTTTTTAAGCCGAGGTCGGATGGTCAGGGGTTCTTCAGGTGCGATTCCTGCATTGCAGAGGGTTGGACTAGATCAGTGTTCCCCAACCTTGGGCCTCCTTCTGTTTTGGGACTACAATTCCCATCATCCCTGCCCACTGGTCTTGCTAGCGAGGTATGATGGGAGTTGTAGTCCCAAAACATCTGGAGGCCCAAGGTTGGGGAACACTGGACTAGATGATTCTTGGGTCCCTTCCAACTCTTAAGATTCTATGAGGTTGCTGCCGGCAGCAGATGCCAAGCTGCCGGCTCCGGTTGTTGGAAATAGAAGCGAATCTTGCTCAGCTTCTGGATTTTCCCCTCCGTGTCCTTTCGGATGCGATTCAGGTACCTGCACAACTTGCTCAGCCCCCTTTCTGGGTCCTCTTGGTAGACGTGCTGGAGCATGGACAGGCAGATATTGTGCAGCGCCAAGGTCTTTGCGGAGGGCTCGGAGAGGAGCTTCTGCCACAGGAGGGGTTGCAGGGAGGCGTAGGACCGTACGTTGGAGTAGGTAATGACTGGCCTCTTCTCCATCACAGGGTTAACCTCCAAGACAGTACACAAATCCTTCAGGGTCTTGGCACAGTTTTCGGCCCGCGTGTCGTTCAGCTCGCCCCAGAGAAGTGCGCTGTCCAGGCTTTTCAGCGTGTGGCTGGTCAACGACTGGGTCTTCTCCTTAATGAGGGGCAAGGCATCGATGAAACCAAAGATGGAGGCTTCGAATATTTCCTCCTTGTTGATAGCTTGCAGGGCGCCAACCAGGGATGGGAGATGGTCCATGGACCAGATGTCGTACCCCACCAAAATGGGCAGGGAGAGAGAGCAGACGTAGTAGAGGAAATTCTCCAGCCCAGTCTCGGAGAATTTGCTTCTTGCGTCTCCGCCAGAGGAAGGCACCAGCGGCCCGATCATGACAGAGCAGCAGTTTGCTTCTTCTGCTAGGGCAACCAGGTGTAGTCTGTCTCCCGCTGAAAGAGCAGAGAAAGGAGGTTAGTCCAGATTGACAATAGAGCACCACAAACAACTGTGCATCACAAATAAATAAATATTACTCAAGAGCCATCAGGTTATTTCAGGGAAGACGCCAGGCCAAATGGGTTGCTGATTTATTTATTACTAGCTGACCCGGCCACGCCTTGCTGTGGCTATGTGTGTGAATGCTGTGGTGTTGATGGCTGTGTCTGTGGGTGGTGGTAGGAGAGGAGAGGGCCGGCAGCAGCTGTGGGGATGGTGTCCAGCCTGCCTTTCATGGCAGCTGCGGTGGGGAAGTGGGCAGTGGGCGGCCCAGGCTGGCTCTGACGGCGGCGTCATGAGCGGCTGTGGAGAAGGGCCGGGGCCTGCCTTTCACGGTGGTGGGGTGGCTAAGGGGCCTGGGGAGCGGTTGGGCTGGGCCTGCATTTGATGGCGTTAACGGCGACGACCCAGGCTGTGGTGACAGTGCCGGCCTAGAAGTTCCCCTGTTCAACGTCCGTCTGCCCCTTCTCTGTCCCACCCCCATTTTCAATTACCCTCTTCTCGGCCCCCCTCTTTTCTATTACCCTCTTCTCGCCCCCCCTTTCAATTACCAGTTTGTGAGCTTGCAAATGGCCGACGGAGCTCTGAGGTTTTGATGGTGATGTCTAAAAGCTGCGCCTTTTTTTTGCTTTTGTAGCTGTAGTACCAGTATAGCCGTCGCTAGAGGGCGCTGTTTTGCTGATGACATGTAATAGCTGCGACAGGTTTTTTTGCATTCAAACTTTATTTTAGGTATGACAGTTGTGGTTTTTTTGAATTTTTATTATGCCAGATTATTTTGAAATGGTAATGGAACGCTGTGTCCAAATTTGATGCGATTTGGTCCAGCGGTTACGCAGCAAGGGTGTTTGGGACAAACACGCAATGGGAACATTTTTATATATATAGATTATTTACTTGTTGCATTTATACCCCACCTTTTTTTCTTCATGGTTCTCCCCCGTCTCATTTAATCCCACACAACAACCCTGTGAGGTAGGTTAGGCTGAGACCCAAAGTCTTCCAGAAAGCTTCATGGCCGAGTTGGGGTTCAGTGGCAAACAGCCTCCAATTATGGCATGGAGAAAGTGAATAGAGAAAAGTCTTTCCCCCTCTCTCGTAACACTAGAATTCGTGGGGAATGCTGAAAGATTCAGGACGGATAAAAGAAGTCCTCCTTCATACGGCACAAATTCAAGCTATGGCACTTGCTCCCACAGGAGGCGGGGATGACCACCCATTTCAGTGGCTTTTAAAGAGAACTGGACAAATGCATGGAGGGGGAGAGGGCTGTCAATGACTAAACGGCCTATGTCCAGTATACCTGAAGGAGCTTCTCCACCCCCATCATTCTGCCCGGACACTGAGGTCCAGCGCCGAGGGCCTTCTGGCGGTTCCCTCACTGCGAGAAGCAAAGCTACAGGGAACCAGGCAGAGGGCCTTCTCGGTAGTGGCGCCCGCCCTGTGGAACGCCCTCCCACCAGATGTCAAAGATAAAAACAACTACCAGACTTTTAGAAGACATCTGAAGGCAGCCCTGTTTAGGGAAGCTTTTAATGTTTAATAGATTATTGTATTTTAATATTCTGTTGGAAGCTGCCCAGAGTGGCTGGGGAAACCCAGCCAGATGGGCGGGGTATGAATAAATTATTATTTATTTATTTATTTATTTATTTATTTATTTATTTATTTATTTATTTATAGTAGCTAGGATGCCTCCACTCTGTCTCTACCATTGGAAGCAGTGATGTTTCTGGATCCCAGTTGCTGGAAAGAGCAGGAGGGGAGAGTTGCTCTTGGGTTCAAATCTTGCTTGCAGAATTCTCATAATGGGCATCAGGTTGGCCACTGTGAGAACAGCATGCTGGACTGGATAGCCATATGCCATTGCTGGACTGACCCCCCCCCCGTGCTTTAAGGGTATTTTTAGAAGGCAACGCGGGGTGGGGCTGCACCTGATCTCCTTCTGCTTCCCCACAAACATATTCACTGTGGTTATCCAGTTTGCTCAGAGGCCAATCAGCGGGTGCAAATTTGTGTCATGAACCTCTCTTCCTGCATCTTTTAAGTGCCTTGCAATACCCTTGCTCCTCCCCCCTTAGAAACCACCTGAGCTAGTGACCATCAGCACACCTTGTAGCTGGAAAGACCATAGGTAAGCTCAGATCACCATCATGCATTTAAAGAGCCCTTATACCCCAAAGAATCCTGGGAACTGTAGTTCGTGGAGGGTGTATAGCGTAGTGCTGAGATAAAGTCATTTAGTGGCGTGCTTGTTGCCTTGGTGGAATGTTGTCGCACAGTTGGAATACACAAGAACATTAACAAAGAGTGTTGTGCAACAAATTGTCCACTGTTGCACGACAAGCTTCCGCCAGCCCAATAGTTGTGTAGGATCAGTTGTGTTCAGCCTTTAAACCCTGGGATCTGCTTGAGCACGAGGACTCCGAAGAATGTTGGATACAGCCCTGGATCTTCAGGTGGTGCCTAAAACTCAACCAAGTCAGCGCCACTCACAGTTCACGGGAAAGGGTGCTTCATAACTGGGGGTGGTTTGGTGCCCCACAGTGGGCCCTGGTTGCCTCATAACAGATGTCCTTTGACTACAGCGCAGTCAGCTGCTGATCTTAACACATAAGCAGATTGATATGCGCAGAGGCGTACGAAGGAGGGGTGGGGGGCAGTCCGCCCTGGGTGCCACCTGGGGGGGGGGGGCTAACAAGATGGCTTGCTGCCTCCCCCCAGCTGTAGAGTGGCCGAGGGCGCGTGTGCAGTCAGTATGGGTGCTGCGGCGTCCATACAGGCATCCGTGCGAGCGGCGAGACCACTCGCACGGCGAACGTATGGGCTGCTGCACGTGTGCAGTCCATATGGACGTTGTGCATGCACCACTGGATATGGGGGTAGACACTCATTCAAACCTTCCTTCCTTCCTCTGTTAGTTGCTTTATATTTAAACAAATGTTTCAAAGGGACTTAACAAGATAAAATATCTAGTTCCCAGCTGTTTGGGTCTTTACAAGTCACCAACAGCACCCTGAATTTGGTTCAGTAGCCAATTGGCAGCCAAGCACAATTCACTCAGGATTGGTGCAATGTGCTCCTAGTAAAACGTAGCACTCAGCAGTTTAGCTGCCAAATGTTATCTATTTCGTAAAATTTACACACTGATTGGAGGAAACCTCAAAGGGCCTTACGAAAAGACTTCAGCACTAGCTGCAGTCCCCAAACTATCTTCAAGGGCAGTCCCACGTAACGAACATCACAGTAATCTAACCACAAGGTAGCCAGGCTACCCCTTTCCACAAAGTTGGGGAAAGGGGCTCTTTGTTCCTTGAGGCACATGTGACTTCAAGGAGCAATGTGTGAGCACCCCCAGCCTTTCAAGGGTACGCGTGTGACAAACACACCCACCCGCCAGAACAGCCCACCTGCCACAGGACCTGAGTCTTGTCGGGATTCTGCTTCCCCTGATTGAGCCTCCAAGTCAAGGTGGGTTTGTGGCATCATCATGCACTTGTGGGTTTCTCCTGTGGCCCCTAGCTAGGCACCACTGGAAAACAGAAGGCTGATCTGATGTGCCACAATGCTTGTGCTCTCATGGGAATGTATCTTGGAAGACAAAAAAGTTGGTAGCATCTTCCCTGCTGGAAGGAGGGCAGCGGGTGAGCAGCCGCTTTCCTGATGCCCCTCTGATACGCCACCCTCTCCCTTCACTCCCAGGTAGGGATGGGAACATATGCCAATTTTGGTTTCTCTCGGTTTCTCTTTTTCCAGTCTTAGGTTTGGTTCTCCACAATTCCACATCAGTTTGTGGTTTTTTAAAAAAGAGAAACTCCTCATGAAAAGCCACCAACATTTTAGTTCAAATCTCTCGTCTACACATTTGTGTGCACAGTTTTGCCCAATCTGCACATTTCTGCAAACCTGTTTTCCCTAATATAAGACATTCTTGTAGCGGCTTTTGACACCATCGACCATAACATCCTTCTGGACCATCTAGAGCAGCTGGGAGCTGGGGGCACAGTTATACAGTGGTTCTGCTCCTTCCTCCTGGGCCGTGTCCAGAAAGTGGTGGTGGGGGATGAGTGTTCAGACCCCTGGGCACTCACTTGTGGGGTGCCTCAGGGTTCCGTCCTCTCCCCCATGCTTTTTAACATCTACAGGAAGCCGCTGGGAGAGATCATCAGGGGGTTTGGGCTGGGTGTCCATCAATATGCGGATGATACCCAGCTCTACCTCTCTTTTAAATCAGAACCAGTGAAGGCAGTGAAGGTCCTGTGTGAGTGCCTGGAGGCGGTTGGAGGATGGATGGCGGCTAACAGATTGAGGTTGAATCCTGACAAGACAGAAGTACTGTTTTGGGGGGACAGGGGGCAGGCGGGTGTGGGGGACTCCCTGATCCTGAATGGGGTAATTGTGCCCCTGAAGGACCAGGTGCGCAGCCTGGGAGTCATTTTGGACTCACAGCTGTCCATGGAGGCGCAGGTTAATTCTGTGTCCAGGGCAGCTGTCTACCAGCTCCATCTGGTACGCAGGCTGAGACCCTACCTGCCCGCAGACTGTCTCGCCAGAGTGGTGCATGCTCTAGTTATCTCCCGCTTGGACTACTGCAATGCGCTCTACGTGGGGCTACCTTTGAAGGTGACCTGGAAACTACAACTAATCCAGAATGTGGCAGCTAGACTGGTGACTGGGAGCGGCCACCGAGACCATATAACACCTGTCCTGAAAGACCTACATTGGCTCCCAGTACGTTTCCAAGCCCAATTCAAAGTGTTGGTGCTGACCTTTAAAGCCCTAAACAGCCTCGGCCCAGTATACCTGAAGGAGCGTCTACACCCCCATTGTTCTGCCCGGACACTGAGGTCCAGCTCCGAGGGCCTTCTGGTGGTTCCCTCCCTGCGAGAAGTGAGGTTACAGGGAACCAGGCAGAGGGCCTTCTCGGTGGTGGCGCCCGTCCCGTGGAACGCCCTCCCATCAGATGTCAAAGAGATAAACAACTACCTGACATTTAGAAGACATCTGAAGGCAGCCCTGTTTAGGGAAGTTTTTAATGTGTGACATTTTAATGTATTTTTAATCTTTGTTGGAAGCCGCCCAGAGTGGCTGGGGAGACCCGGCCAGATGGGCGGGGTACAAATAATAAATTATTATTATTATTTATTAATATTAATAATCATTATATATCCTTTTTAGCAATATATGTGTATTTGTATGCACACTTTACCCTAGGATGTGCAATTTTGTGCACATGACTTGGCTGGATAACTGCCCTGCAAAATTCAGACTGTGCAGAAGCGCAGACTTTGCAGGATGGCTGGGTTTTGGTTTATGCATTGTTTTGGAAAGTGAAAATCCAGTAGATTTGCCTTCAAATGCAAACTGAACTGAATTTCTCCCCCATCCCTTCTCCCCAAGCGATAATTTTGCAGTATCTGATTTCAGAAGTGGCTCTCAGCCCCTTACGTAGAAGCTTCACGTCGAAGAACACCATGGTCCCTTGCCCCGACTGAAACTCCTGCCTCAGGCATTCTTCCTGGCTACTCTGTGATCTGTTCCTGATGTCCTGTAGCAAGCTAGATTCCTGGCGAGGAGACAGACAAGTGGGGGGGGGGGGAATGACACTTCAGAGGTTATGGGCCACTAATTCACCTCCCTCCCCCAGCTGCAACCACTGCGCTGCTGCCTTGGGGAGTGGAGGGTTCCACGACCCAGAAAAAAAGAGCATTGTGACAACTTTAAAAGACTAACAAGATTTTATTCGCAGCATCATAGCACTGTCGAGAAGGAAGATACCCCCAAGCAGGCCCGGATATAGGTTTGATGAGGCCCTAAGCTACTGAAGGCAATGGGGCCCTTGATATGCCCAGCTGTCCTTTGTCAACAACAAATTGTCACTGTTTTTTTTGTGTTGAATGTATGCTATATGGTAATTTATGGACCTAAAGCGGTACCTCGACTTACGAGTAACTCGACTTCCGTTTTTTCCGAGTTACGAGTGACTTCCGGTAAAAAAAATGGCCGCCGCATCCGAATTTTTTTGACTTACGAAAAGACGTCGCGGCCGCTTTTAATAGGATTTTTTCGACTTACGAATTCCCCCCCCCAATGCATTCCTATGGGGATTCGACTTACGAATTTTTTCGACTTACGAAAATCGCGTCGGAACGCATTATCGTCCTAAGTCGAGGTACCACTGTAGGTATATAAAGCCATGTGCACATAACAAAATATGTATTTTATCAAAGCAATTGTTGAACTGAAATACAATTAAGAAGAAGTATATTAATAGTGAAATACAATTAAGAAGAAGTATATTAATAGTGAAATACAATTAAGAAGAAGTATATTTTTTGGTGGGGCCCTAAGCTATAGCTTGTTTAGCTTATACATAAATCCGGCACTGACTCAAACCCATGGCTTCAAGTTACAAGAAGGGCGATTCCGGTTAAACATCAGGAAGAATTTTCTGACAGTGAGAGCTGTTTGACAGTGGAACAATTCCCCTCAGGAGGTGGTGGACTCTCCTTCCTTGGAGGTTTTTAAGCAGAGGTTGGATGGCCATCTGTCTTGGATGCTTTAGCTGAGATTCCTGCATTGCAGGGGGTTGGACTAGATGACCCTTGGCGTCCCTTTCCAACTCTGCAATTCTATGAACATCGAAGGTCTGCTTTGCTGCGCCTATGTCACAATCTGGTGCAAGGAAAGGATTGCTTTTTTATTATTATGTATAGTTGAAAAGGGCCACCAACATGCTGTGAGGCCAACAGCTTTCACATGGGACTCCATTGTCCAGGGGGCAGTGAGGAGGGCACTATGCGACAGCGCGGCAGCACCTGGGTCTCTGCACTCACCGCAGATTCGTCGTCGGTGATTTCGTCTCCTGAGGAAATGCTCACAGGAGCATCATCTGCAAGAGAAAAGCCGGACATCCAATGAAGGCTCGCCTTCTGCGCTGGCCCTTCCCACTGCCAAGTGGCTCTTAGTGTCAGAAATCACTTCCTAGTGTTAAGTTACAATATACACACAAACACACTATTATTTTTGCACACTTCTCTCACAGCCGGCTCCAGTTTAAAAGAGGCATTCCTGCCTTTCTTTCAACCAGGTAATGCTTCTTCCAAGATTTGTGTAAGGTAAAGGTAAAGGGACCCCTGACCATTAGGTTCAGTCGTGACCGACTCTGGGGTTGCGGCGCTCATCTCGCTTTATTGGCCGAGGGAGCTTCCGGGTCATGTGTCCAGCATGACTAAGCCACTTCTGGCGAACCAGAGCAGCGCACGGAAACGCCGTTTACCTTCCCGCCAGAGAACCTATTTATCTACTTGCACTTTGACGTGCTTTTGAACTGCTAGGTTGGCAGGAGCTGGGACCGAACAACGGGAGCTCACCCCGTCGCGGGGATTCGAACCGCCGAACTTCTGATCAGCAAGCCCTAGGGTTAGTGGTTTAACCCACATCCTTAAGATTTGTGTAAGTACCTGCATTAAATATATATATATATATATATATATAAATTCTGATTGATTGTGGGTGCTTTTTAATCAATAGAGAAGGTGTCAATCCACTACGTGACCTGATTGATTAAACCAGGAGTGGGGAGACCGCACCCCTCCAGAGGCTGTTAGATTTCAACTCCCCCCAGCCTCTGCCAGAGTCGCCAATGGTCAGGGATGCGGGTGGGAGTTGTAGTTCAACAACATCTGCAGCGCACCAGGTTCCTCACACTTGGTGGCCAAGTGGTTCAGGCGATGGATTAGAAATCCACTGGGATCTCGCCCCACGGGTTCAAATCCTGCTGACGATGTACTGATGTTACTATTTGAGAGCAAGCGTGGTGTAGTGGTTGGTCAGACGATGACCGGGGAGAGAGGAGGAGGAGGAGTTTGGATCTGACATCCCGCTTTATCCCTACCCGAAGGAGTCTCAAAGCGGCTCACATTCTCCTTTCCCTTCCTCCCCCACAACAAACACTCTGTGAGGTGAGTGGGGCTGAGAGACTTCAGAGAAGTGTGACTAGCCCAAGGTCACCCAGCAGCTGCATGTGGAGGAGCGGGGACCCGAACCCGGTTCACCAGATTACGAGTCTACCGCTCTTAACTGCTACACCATACTGGCTCTCCTACACCATACTGGCTTGAACCAGGGTTCAAGTCCCCACTCAGCCATGAAGCGCACCGGGTAACCTTAGGCCAGTCCCTGCTCCTCAGCCTAAGAATGGGGAGGTGGCGAAAAAGGTGGGATATGAATGACATAGGTAAATAAAAAATACCTGGATTAAACAATTTAGCCTTCCTTAGGCTGTCGATTTCATGATGAGAAGCTCACTTCTCATGACGAGAAGTCATTAGTATCCCCCCCGCCTCAAAAAAGATAACAAAATTGTGTGACTTGGTCTTAAAAATCCCTGAGTAAAACAGCAGCTTCTGTCTGTACCTGGCTCAGACAGCTCTGGGTCAGACCTGGGGGGCGACTTTGAGCTGCCCACGCCTTCTCCTGCCTTGTCCCTGCTCCCTGTGGAATGGGCGCATCCTGGAGATTGAGAACTGGTCTGCATTTGTTCCAGCCACCAGTTGCTAGGCTGCTGGCTGGATCTCCCACCATCGCCATCCTGTTCCATTTTCACCACTTTTGTAGGGGTCTGGACAGCCCTTTCTGTGTGGGCGGATTTCCTCTTTGCTGGCGACTTCGGGAGGTGGCCCTAGGAGACAAGAGCGCGGAATAGGATTATATGGCCATTAATTAATTAATTAATTAATTAATTACTTTGTGCGGCAAAAGCCACTACAAAGTGAGATACCAAAAAAAGAGAAAACATATCATGCAGTTAAAATAATCGTTAAAGTTAGGCATTCCATCTAATGAAAATTTGCTCCACTGAAGAATTCAACTTAGGCCCACAAATATTTCTCATTAAAAATGCCACTCTAAAGGGAATGCAGGCCACCTTGTCAAGAAATGTTCAGGGGACCTGTCCCCTCATAAAAAGTGAACCAAGTACCCCCTTGATCTTTCAGCTAAGAGGTTTTAATCTTTGAACACGGTTGCATTTACTACGACTACTACTTTGGGCTCTTTGCATTTTTGTGGGGGGAAAGAAATGAATGATTTTTTAGACATTTGAATTTAAAAGAAATACTGTTTAACAGAAAGTGGAGAAGATGGATGCTATAATGGAGTGCATATCTTAAAAAACTTTTTTTAATGTAACTAGCAGATGGAAAATCGGAAGTCTGTTTTATTTTATTTTTTTATTTTTTAAATTTATTTAAGTTTATTAAATTTTACGCAGAAAAAAGAAAACAAACAAAGAGCAATACATAACACTATATATACACTTATATAAATATTTTCCGCAATAAAAACTAAAAAGAAAAGAGAGAAAAAGAAAAGTAGAAAAAAAGAAAGAAAAAGGAAAGGAAAGGAAAGAAAGATAGAGGGGGGGGGGGAGACAAAGAAGAGGAAAAGAAATACTTTTCATAACCAGAATTATTACCAAATCCATACTTCAAACACTACAACAGGGGTGGCCAACTCCCAAGAGACCAGGATCTACTTACAGAGTTAAAAACTGGCAGTGATCTACCCCGTTTTGGGGGGTTTGGGTCAAAGTTGGTGAGCTTTTTTAGGGAGGGGGAAAGCCCTGTTTTTGGGGGGTGCAGGGCAAAAAAAAAAGTGAGCCTTTTTTAGGGGAGCCAAAGTTGTTGAGCTTCTTTGGGGAGAGCCAGTGATCTACCACAAACGTCCAGTGATCTACTGGTAGATCAGGATTTACCTGTTGGACGTGCCTGCACTACAACATATAAATCTTAGTTAAAATATTCATAAAAGACTTCCACCACTTTCACCACACATCTCTTAGTAATCCTACTTGCACTTGCATCTGTTCTTCAATCATTTTCCCAGGAAGTCTGTTTTGTTTCTTTTTCTTTTCTTCCTCCCTCTCTCTTTCTTGTCTTCTTCCTGCTTCTTTCTTTTTATCCCCGCCCTCCCCCTTTCTCTTCTTTATTTCCTGTTCTTATTTCTTTCAAGTCCTAGGTCTGGGGTCTTTATTAGGGTCCAGGGACTGCAGGCTCATGGGGTGGAAAATGGTGGATGGAGGACCCTGGATGGGAGGCTGGGATTTGCCGGTCTCCCAGGGTGAGAGAACTACATTTAAGAGAGGGCTCCGTATTCTATTTTTACTTTGGGTAGCCGTTTCTGTTTTTTATTTACATTCGTTTTCTATATCTTATTGTGCCACAACAAAACTTTAATAAAAATCTTAACTGATTTTAACAAACCAGGATAATAAATCAGTACAGAATATGGTCATATGAATCCAGGGAAAGTATGGATGAACCCTCTGATTCTACCACATCACATAGCGTTGCCATAAAATCCAGACACAAAAGTTATTCAGCTTTTGGGGGGGCGGGTGTTGCCTGAAGCTGTTGAAGCTTTAAAGCTAATTTAAAGAAAAGTTGCCAAAACCAACACTGCCGACATGGGTTGCCATATGACTGGCATTTTTGCAATTTCCACCCGGAAACTGCTTCCAACTGCAGTATTATGGGTATGTCCAGGGACGCGGGTGGCGCTGTGGGTTAAACCACAGAGCCTAGGGCTTGCTGATCAGAAGGTCGGCGGTTTGAATCCCCGCGACGGGGTGAGCTCCCGTTGCTCGGTCCCTGCTCCTGCCAACCTAGCAGTTCGAAAGCACTTCAAAGTGCAAGTAGATAAATAGGTATCGCTCCGGCGGGAAGGTAATTTCGTTGTCCCCAAAGGGGACAATGACAATAAAATATATTCTATTCTATTCTATTCTAGATGGCGTTTCCGTGCGCTGCTCTGGTTCACCAGAAGCGGCTTAGTCATGCTGGCTACATGACCTGGAAGCTGTACGCCGGCTCCCTCAGCCAGTAAAGCGAGATGAGCGCCGCAACCCCAGAGTTGTCCGCAACTGGACCTAATGGTCAGGGGTACCTTTACCTTTGCCAGGAAATTCCAGGCATATGGCAACCCTAGCATCACCCCACATTTTTTCTGTTCCAGTCTCTCTCTCTCTCTCTCTCTCTCTCTCTCTCTCTCTCACACCCCCCCCCTAGAAGGAAGCCTCCTTCCCACATTCGTCACAACCAGAGAATGCAGGAGGGTGGGAGGGAACAGTGCTTTCTGACTTACCAGATTATTGGTGCTTGCGTTGCTGCTGCTGGGGCCATCTGGGTCACTGATGTCTGTCATTCTGCCCACCGCATTAAGGCGGCGGTGGGGAGGCTGTTTTTCAGACCCTCCCTGAGGATGGGTAATGCAAACAGTTTTACGAGTGTGTTAATAGAGAAAACTCCCCCTATTATCGCATGAATACTCTGGAGTTAGCTATTTGTGGTAGTGTTTATAATAAAACAGTAGCAAGGTGAAGGCTCCACTCCTTCCCTCCCTAGAGGTCCAAAATGTGAGGAGTCGCTTCCAACGTGGGTATCTAATTGTGTTCTGAACACTATGTGAAGGTTTCGAGACACACACTGTTTACAGAGGATTTTAAGCAGCCCAGTTTGGCCCTTCTGATGGCAGACGAAGACTTTCTTGTTCCAACAGGCTTCTGGGAACTGCCTGTTTTTAAGGAAAGGACTGGTGTTGGGATGTTTTTATTGCAAAGATCTGTATATCTTAATAGACACACACACACACACACACACACACATCCTTAAGTGTTTTTAAGGATGTTCTTCTCCCCAATGTTTTTAGCTGTTTCTATTTATACTGTGAGCTGCCTTTGACTAGATGTCCCTCAGGGGCTCTTCCAACTCTAGAATTCGAATTCCTATGACCATATTTCCCAAGCCACTCAGCCCCTGCTAGGATTTCACTTCTGCTCAAGGATTCGAAAGTAAGTTTCCCTGCCTGGCTAACCCCATTCCCTATCCAATGGTTAAACTGTCAGCTTCTCCCTTAAACGCTCTCTTTTCTCTCCTGAGTGGCATCTCTGAAAAGATCCCTTATATATGCATCTGGAGTTTGTCATTGTGGAGATGACAGTTCATGATGAACACCAAAGATGGGCGAACCTGCAGCCCTCCAGAATTTGTAGCGCCACAACTCCCATCATCCTTAGCCATTGGCCATGCCGCCTGGGACGGATGGGAACTGGAATCCAGTAGCGTCTGGAGGAGCACTTGTTCCCCAGTCCCAATGTATGCAAAAGCAGTTCTCACCTGGTTGGGTGCAGTTTCCAGTCCACCTGGGACAGCTTCTAAAAAAGAGTGAGGCATTATTAATTAGAAAATGGAGCAAATTGGTCTGTTCCTATTCAGAGATGGCATCACCAAGTATTTCAATTCTGCAGCCATTACTGACAAATCTGTAGTTACAGGTAGGTTGGTCTGCCGTAGTTGGTCTGCCGTAGTCGAAACAAAATAAAAAATTAAAAAATTCCTTCCAGTAGCACTTTAGAGACCAACTAAATTTGTTATTGGCAGGGTGGATAAAAATCAACGGTTTTTTAAAAATATATATTAAAAAATCAGAATTTTTTTATTTCAATCGGATTTTTTTGATTTAAATTGGATTTTTAAAATAAAATGCTTTTGGAGGAAAAATCTTTCTAAATATAGTCTTCTATTTAAGTTACATTGTAGTCCAAAGGATATTCATCAGGAAATAAGGATTTGTTTTAAGTTTATCAAGTGTTTTAAGTTTGTTTTAAGTTTATCAAGTTTTTTTAAAAAATGTTTAACCACATCAGTTAACAAACATGGATACATATGCTATCATGTTATTGTTTTAGTTAAATAAATTGTTTAAATGGTTATTAAGGAAATGATTATTTTTCTCCTTCCAATAAAGTACAGCAGAAAAGTTGTCCAAATATAAACAGTTAACTTATTAAACCTCACCATAATTTCATAATTATCTGTCTATGTATTTCTAGTAGTATAACCAAATCAGTAATTTTTGATACAACTGTAAAAACTACTCTGAAAATTTATTATTCCAAAAATGAAACCTTCATATGGTTGTAAATATTAAGATTATACCAGCAAGAATGAGTCTTTCTGTAAAAAAATATTTAAATCAAGCCTTACTGACGAGTGATTTAAATTGTGATTTAAATTGTGATTTAAATCAATTTGATTTAAATCAAGCCTTACTGACTAGTGATTTAAATCGTGATTTAAATCAATTTGATTTAAATCAAATCCACCCTGCTCTGATTATTTCTTTGCTCTGGCAAAGAACCAGTGTAGAAGTCCTGCCCTGGTGCCCCCACTGGGCCTAGGCCTTTCCACACACAGAGCAGGTCTGCCACTAGGCTCACTTCCTCTCCTACCCAGCCACACCAGCCATCCATTCCTCTTCAAGTCTCTCACCTCTGTCCTTTGTCACTCTTTCATACAGAGCCTGGAGCTGGGTCTTGACCTCTGCAAAGTCCCTCGCTTGGATCTGGAAATGGACAACTGGCGGCTGCTTATCTCTGAGCTCCTCCAGGGACCTTTTGATGTAGGGGTGCATCTCCAAGAGCACCTGGTCAGAGGCGTAGCGCTGCATCTTCTCCACCAGCTGCTCGCTGGATGCCATCCTCTTGACCAGGCCTTCCACGTCCTTGAGCCTCCTCTCTACATCCTGGACTTGTTGCTGGTGCTGGTCCTCCACTTCTGCAAGGAACGCGGCCTCCTTTTCTTGCAGCACCTTCACCATCTTGCCAATCTGTTGCTGGATCAGCTCCCTCGTCTCGTTCCTCGCCTTCTCCATGCTTCCCACCAGCTCCTGGAGGCTGCGGTAGGCTTCGCTGTGGTTGCTTTTCTTGAGCTCCCTTTGCATGCTCTGCAGCTCGTTTTGCCTGCGCTGGATTTCGTCCGGCATTTCGCAGTGCTGGCTCTGGTGTTGTCTGTCCAGCGTAACGCAAACCATGCACATGGGCCGCTTACACTCATTGCAATAGAATCTGTAAATCAAATGCCATTGGCTTTGCTTATTGGGACTGCTGCTCATAGTTATTGTTATTAATTGTGTTTTCATTATGATTATTTTTTTACTAAATTTTAGTAACACCGAAAATTAGTTCTTTTAAAAAAGATAAGTTGTCACAATTGCCAATATAGATGCACTGAGTTGATCATAAAACATGTAGAGAGGGAAATAATGTTTACTGAACCCAGACACTCACATAGACCTGCGGTAAAAGGCAACGGGTAAAGGGACCCCTGACCATTAGGTCCAGTCGTGACCGACTCTGGGGTTGCGGCGCTCATCTCGCATTATTGGCCGAGGGAGCCGGCGTACAGCTTCCGGGTCATGTGGCCAGCATGACTAAGCTGCTTCTGGTGAACCAGAGCAGCACATGGAAACGCCGTTTACCTTCCTGCTGCAGCGGTACCTATTGATCTACTTGCACTTTGACATGCTTTCGAACTGCTAGGTGGGCAGGAGCAGGGACCGAACAACAGGAGCTCACCCCGTTGCTGGAATTCGAACCACCAACCTTCTGATCGGCAAACCCTAGGCTCTGTGGTTTAACTCACAGCGCCACCCGCGTCCCTAGACCTGTGGTACTGGCTTGTTTTGATTGTATGTAATCTGCTCTGGGAGCCTTTCTGGCTCAACCACAAGGCACAAATGCTCTAAATAAATACATGTAACCTGATGCTTCTGGGCTGCTGTAAAGGTAAAGGTACCCCTGACCGTTAGGTCCAGTCACGAATGATTCTGGGGTTGCGGCGCTCATCTCGCTTTACTGGCCAAGGGAGCCAGCATTTGTCCACTGACAGCTTTTGGGTCGTGGACAGCGTGACTAAGCCACTTCTGGCGAACCAGAGCAGCGCATGGAAACGCCGTTTACCTTCCCGCCGGAGTGGTACCTATTTATCTACTTGCACTTGACGTGCTTTTGAACTGCTAGGTTGGCAGGAGCAGGGACCGAGCAACGGGAGCTCACCCCGTCACTGGGATTCGAACCGCCGACCTTCTGATCGGCAAGCCCTAGGCTCAGTGGTTTACACCAAACAGTCAAAAAGGTAACCTCATCCTGAGACCCATCTGAATCCAGGAAGTTGGATTCCGTTGGCAGCAGCCCGCTGGATCAGGCCAATGGCCCATCTAGTCCAGCATCCTATTCTCACAGTGGCCAACCCATGGTAGGAAACCCACAAACATTCAGGTAGAGGATGGGACAGTGGGCTCAACCCTGGCACTCAAAATAAGATCTCAGACTGAGAACGAAGCGCTGACGGACCACCTACCTTGCAGTATCGCCATTGTGGTTTGTTTTGGGGCAGTTCATGACACTTTGCTTTCTGGTCCCTGCAAGGAACTGTGCGCTAGACATGGCCTGGAGATTCTTCAGTGGTATGACTTCATGGTGGCTGTTCTTCTTGACTTTCTCGTGGTTTTTGAAACACACGCCGTCGCAAAAGTGCCAATCACATTCGGAACACCAGAACACTGCCTCTCTCTCAGGGCCACAGGAGCAGGGCAAATCTTGGCCTTGGCTGATCTTCTGGTAGATGCTCAGCTGGGACCGAAGGTTTGCAAAGAGCATGTTGCACTGCAGTTCAGGGAGATTGTACGGGAATCTGCATACGGCACAGTGACCATTGGGCTGGTCTTCGAGGCACTGGGTGCACAGGTTGTGAAGGCATGGCAGGAGTTTGGGGCTCTGGACTTCCCCATGGCAACCCTCACACAAGAGGAACTGTAATTCACCCATCTCCTGTTGTGAAAAACAATAGTTTGGAAGATGCCCATTAAGCTTCAAATAGGGATGGGGGGGGGAAATTGGGGGGAGGGGGAATCACCAGCATTTTGCTGCAAATTCCCCCCAACTTACCGGTACATATTTCTGTATGACATTTTTTCCCCATAACTGCACATTTTGGAAAGCAAAGGTGAATCTACATTGTCTAGCAGAGACCCCACAAGCCCCATTTTGCAGCTGAATCTCCTGGCCCAGAACCCGCATTTGTTGAAGCAGCCCAGGGGTTTAGTCACTCGCAGCCCTGGCCTTTCTCAGAGGGGGGGGGGCTGCTGCTCTGGTCCCAGATCTTGGAACTTCAGTGCTCAGGTGTTCCAAGGAGAGCCAGTGTGGTATAGTGGTTGAGAGCGGTAGACTCGTAATCTGGTGAACCGAGTTCGCTTCCCCTCACCTCCACATGCAGCTGCTGGGTGACCTTGGGCTAGTCACACTCCTCTGAAGTCTCTCAGCCCCACTCGCCTCACAGAGTGTTTGTTGTGGGGGAGGAAGGGAAAGGAGAATGGGAGCCGCTTTGAGACTCCTTCGGGTAGCGATAAAGCGGGATATCAAATCCAAACTTTTCTTCTTCTTCTACTTGCATCCTCTTGAGCCAGAGGACACGGCTACCTAAAACTTTGGAGAAGGGGAGCCTCTCCTGGCACTTGGCCTCTCAGCTGCCAAATGCAGAAATGGCTCAAGCACAGATCAGGTTACAAGGTACACAAGCCAGCAGTTGTATCAGAGCACTAAGGCACATGGCTGGGCATAAGTTAAGATGTTGTCCCAACACCTTATATGCCCTCTGAGCTCTCCTTTTTACAGTTTCGGGTTGAGGCAGGGCATGATTTATTATTTTTTTTAATGGATACTATGTACTTAGCATTGCCCAACGCAACTGCAGGAAGGCAGAATGAGTTAATAATTACTCATTTCCTGAGAACTTTCAGCTTCCTGCTGAGTTAAGAAAAGGACCAAATGTAGGTACTTTGAAAGTCATCCTATCTTACTTGTTATGCTGAATTATATTCTACTGTTTTAATTAGTGTTTATATTCTACTGTTTTAATTAGTGTTTTGTAGTTGTTTTGAAGTTGTGTGGCGTGCCCTGTCTGGGTGGGTGAAGCAGCCGAGTAATTTCTTATCTATTTTATCTTAGATGAAGGTATTCTTGCAAGGACACACAAGAACGTAAGAATCTGGATCCGGCCCATGGTCCATCTAGCCCAGCATCCTCTTCTCAGGGTGGAAGACCAGATGCCTTTGCGAAACCCACAAGTAGGACGTGAGCACAACTCCCAGCCCTCAACCCCCTGTGACTGGTATGCAAAGTCTTACTGCCTCCAACAGAGGACATGAAAGATGCCCTTTCCCAAAACACTTTTAGATGGGGGCAAACCCCTTTCCCGGGTAAGATAGAGAGCAATTCCTCCCAGCATAATGCATGCTTGTATTTCATTTTCACGGGTAAAATGTGCATTTCTGTAGACATTGCAAAATTTGGACAATTGAAAATTTTAGAGGATAGCTTTGTTTCGGTTTGAAAGTATTGTCCAGAAAAAATGAACTTGGCAGATTCAGCTGTAAACAACAACAACAACAACAACTTATTATTTATACCCCGTCCATCTGGCTGGGTTTCTTTACTGAACCGAGTTTCTCCCCCCTGCCCTGTCCTTAATTCTGTATATATATATATATATATATATATTGCCCACCTCCTTCGCTTTCACCCTCCCCTCCTCTACTTTTAACACATACACCTGATTTAAAAAGGCTTCTAGGGATATTTAATAGGTTTGTGTGTGTGAACACAGTAGGATTGTTTAAAAAAAATAGCATGTAGGCAATCAAGATCTGTAGAGCTTTCTCTCTCTCATTTATTTATAAATTACATAAGCTACAAACACTGAACCCAATATTGCATGGCATTTACATTAGATTTCACTGAAGGCATTACAATAGTGTGTCAGTTTGGATGTCGATGACAGCAATATCCTCCTTGGAGGAATTAATCTGGTAATGTTAGTTTCCATGATCCATTAACACCAAAAGGAACTTGGCTGCACTATTGGGTTCAGTGTTTGTAGCTTATGTAAATTATAAATAAATAAGAGAGAGACAGAGAAAGCTCTACAGATCTTGATGGCCTGCATGCTATTTTTTTAAACAACCCTACTGTGTTCACATGGGACGCGGGTGGCGCTGTGGGTTAAACCACAGAGCCTAGGGCTTGCCGATCAGAAGGTCGGCGGTTCGAATCCCCGCAACGGGGTGAGCTCCCGTTGCTCGGTCCCTGCTCCTGCCAACCTAGCAGTTCGAAAGCATGTCAAAGTGCAAGTAGATCAATAGGTACCACTCTGGCGGGAAGGTAAACGGCGTTTCCATGCGCTGCTCTGGTTCGCCAGAAGTGGCTTAGTCATGCTGGCCACATGACCCGGAAGCTGTACGCCGGCTCTCGGCCAATAAAGCGAGATGAGCGCCGCAACCCCAGAGTCGGACACGACTGGACCTAATAGTCAGGGGTCCCTTTACCTTTAAAGCCCTAAATGGCCTCGGTCTTGTATACCTGAAGGAGCATCTCCACCCCCATCTCACTGAGATCCAGCACCGAGGGCCTTCTGGCGGCTCCCTCATTGCGAGAAGCGAGGTTACAGGGAACCAGACAGAGGGCCTTCTCGGTAGTGGCACCCTCCCTGTGGAACGCCCTTCCAGCAGATGTCAAGGAAATAAGCAGCTATCCTATTTTTAAAAGACATCTGAAGGCAGCCCTGTTTAGGGAAGTTTTTAATATTTAATGCTGTATTGTTTTAATATTTGATTGGAAGCCGCCCAGAGTGGCTGGGGAAACTCGGCCAGATGGGCGGGGTACAAATAGCAAATTATTATTATTATATTATTATTATTATACCTTTACTGTGTTCACACACACAAACCTATTTAAATATAATATCCCTAGAAGCCTTTTTAAATCAGGGTGGTGTTTTATGAATCCTAATGCTTTTTGCTTTACTTGGTCCTAAGTAATGGGTACGATCCACCCAATTACACTTCTCAGTCCCACAAGTTCCTATGTTAAGAGCTTATCGCTTGCAGAACCAGCGCCAGGGCGTGAGCGTCTCCTGGTCTGCACCTTTCCCTCCTCCTCCCTTTGCCCACTATGCAAAAGAAGGCAAGGGAATGGAGAGGGATGGACAGCTCCCTCCGGGCTGCAGTAGCTTGAAAAGGAAGGGTGGGTGCACTGAGGACCCCCTAAAACTCCGGAAATGAGCTTCTGAAGGACGCCTTGGCTAAATGCCCCCTGGTAGTTTCCTTGTTCCCTGAAACTTAGCTGAGTCCTCCCAGGACGGGTCCAGGGTCTTACCTGGCTCTCGGAGAGGGATGCTGAGGTCCCCTGAGCCATGCTTGTCTTCCCACGAAGCTCTTTCCTCTTCCAGAGGAGCTCTTAATGGAGAAGGGAGGCTGCCCAGATGTTTCTGCTTTTTAAGTTTCGTTTTCATAGAAACGGAAAGTTTCTTTCTTGGTTGTTTGTGTGTGCCCCTGGGCGTAGCTAGGATTTATGTTAGGCGGGGCAAGATTTACCAGGGGAGGACCAGAGCCGAGCTATCTGCAACACTACTGGTCAGTTTAAGGTGGATTTTTTCCAACGGTTATTTCAGTTTCCCATAGCACTGGCAATGTCAAAAACAAATACATGTATAATTTTAACAATTAAGCATGGACCTACTTTACACAATTTTGTTTTAGACAGCTTTGACAACAGGAATAAACCAAACTGACAAAGTAGAGATAATTACTACTTCTTCTTTTTTAACAGAACTCTCACAGAAAAGTGAGAATATAAATATCAGAAACCAAACTTTTCCGAGAGAGACATAACTGAGTGGTTTTGACTGACAAACTGAAAGCATTTGTGCACTAGCCAGTTACATCAGAAATATATTTGAGGGGGTGCGGATTTTATCCATGACAATCTTCTGTAGAAAACACACACCCTCCAGCTACTAAATATAAATTCTTGAAGCTGTTACAGGTTACTTTGAAGACCCATTAGTTTCCATTTAATATCCTCTGAAAACTACATTAATACACTCATCAGATGTATTCCAGAGTCCAGGGCTGGAGCTAACTTTCATCCAAAGAATGTTTTTTTTAAATGAAAGACACCATCCTAAAGCAAACCCACACAAAGAATATCTGCTCTCTTTCAAACACACACTCTTAGCTTCTGTGTCGGCATTGCTGGCTGTTCCTGCCCTGCCCCAGCTGCTTTCTCTCATCTTGCTTTTTAATATATTTTTTAAAAATAATATTTATTGGGTTTTTCACCAAAATAACAAAAAAGAAAAACATATAAACAAACATAACACCACAAAAAATACATTACTACAAATACACACACACTAATTTCTTGATTCCCATCTAATTTCCTCATCATTGTATTCCGACTTCCTCCTGTCTTCCCCTCTGCGTTTCAAAGTATAACTTTAATTTCTTTAGCAATTTCCTCTCATCTTTTACTCTTACATTCATTTTTTATTCTTGTTGTTCTATCTTATTCTAATTCTTTATCTTATTTCCTTGTTATCTTATCAAATTTTCACCTTTATATCATTGTACCTTATACTTTATTTACTTAATATTATACTTATTCTCCTATCTTATCTTACTTAAACATTCTCTATTCTACTCTGTAAATTATTATTCTTCTAGCATTATCTCAACTCTAGGTATTACAATACTTTTTGAGATATTCTCTAAACTTCTTCCATTCTTTCTCCACCGCTTCTTCCCTCTGGTCGCGGAGTCTCGCAGTCAGTTCGGCGAGTTCCATATAATCCATCATCTTCATCTGCCATTCTTCCGTTGTAGGTAAGTCCTTTGTCTTCCAATACTTTGCGATCAGTATCCTTGCTGCTGTTGTGACATACATAAAAAACGTGTGATCTTCCTTTGGTATCTCCTGGTTGACCATTCCAAGCAAGAAGGCCTCTGGTTTCTTAACAAATATGTTTTTCAACACTCTTTTCATTTCATTATAAATCATTTCCCAGAAGGCCTTCAACCTTGGGCAGGTCCACCACATATGATAAAATGTTCCTTCAGCTTTCTCACACTTCCAGCATTTGTTATCCTGCAAGTGATAGATTTTAGCAAGTTTGACTGGAGTCAAGTACCATCTATATATCATTTTCATAATATTCTCTCTTAACAAATTACATGCAGTAAATTTTATTCCTCTTCTCCACAGTCTTTCCCAGTCAACCATCATGATGTTGTGTCCTACATCTTTAGCCCAATCTATCATTGCAGATTTGACCAATTCATCTTGTGTATGCCATTCCAGCAACAAATTGTACATTCTAGACAAAGTCTTAGTTTTTGCTTCCAAAAGCTCCATTTCCAATCTAGACTTTTCCATCAGAAAGCCAAGTTTCCTGTCCTGTTTAAAGGTCTCATTAATCTGATGGTAATGTAACCAGTCCTTCACTTCTCCTTTCAATTGTTCAAAGGGTTTCAACCTGACGCTTTCTCCTTCTTGTACTAAAATGTCACAATATTTTGGCCACTTACTTTCCATATTAACCTTTTTATGGGCCTTAGCTTCCAATGGAGAAATCCATCTGGGTGTTTTCCTTTCTAGCAAATCCTTATATTTCGTCCAAACTCTATACAATGCTTTCCTAATTATATGGTTTTTAAATCCTTTGTGAGCCTTAACTTTGTCATACCACAAATATGCATGCCAACCAAAAGCATTATCATGTCCTTCCAGGTCTAAAACATCTGTATTTTCCAACAGGAACCAATCTTTCAGCCAGCAGAAGGCAGCCGCTTCAAAATAAATATTCAGATCTGGCAGGGAAAATCCCCCTCTTTTCTTATCATCTGTTAATATCTTGAATTTAATTCTAGGTTTTTTCCCCTGCCAGAAAAATTTCGATAAATCCTTCTGCCACTTCTTGAAAGGTTCCAATTTATCCACTATCGGTAGAGCCTGAAAGAGAAATAGCAGTTTAGGCAGCACATTCATTTTAATCACAGCTATTCGGCCCAACAAAGAAAGTTTCAAATTGTTCCAAATCTCAAAGTCTCTCTTGACTTCATTCCAAACATTTTCATAATTGTCCTTAAACAGATTCTGATTCTTTGATGTCACATTTACACCCAGATATTTGACCTTTTTAACAAATTTAAGGCCCGTTTCTACCTCTATTTTATCTTTCTCTTCGAGCGTCAGGTTTTTCCCTAATACCGGTACCTTAGTCTTGGCTTTGTTCAATTTAAATCCCGCCACTAGCCCAAAATCTTGTATTGTTTCCAGTGCCTTAACTGCACTGGTTTCTGGTTCTTGCAGGGTCAGTACCAAGTCATTCGGTGTTAATTCGGTGTTAATCATTTCTCTGTTTCTGTTGCAAGAGAAAGATCACTCACCACAAGGATTTATGCAGGCTGGGCATCATTCATTGCTGTTCCGCTTGAAATGCTACCAGAGTGTGTTGTTGTTGTTGTTGTTTGCATACTGCCTACATACCCATAGGTCTCAGGGCGGTGCGCCACACAAAGTTACAATATGCAAAGCACAAAATCTATATATATATATAAATGTTCCCATTGCGTGCTTGTCCGAAATACCCTTGCTGCGTAACCGCTGGACCAAATCGCATCAAATTAGGACACAGCGTTCCATTACCATGGCATACTAATCTGGCATAATAAAAATTCATAAAAACCACACCTGTCATACCTAAAATAAAGTTTAAATGCCAAAAAAAACCCGTCACAGGCATTAGATGTCATCACCAAAACAGCGCCCTCTAGCGACGGCTATACTGGTACTACAGCTACAAAAGCAAAACAATGGCGCAGCTTTTATACATCACAGCAAAACCTCAGAGCTCCGTCGGCCATTTGCAAGCTCGCAAACCGGAAATTGAAAATGGGGGTGGGGACAGAGAAGGGGCAGACGGAAGTTGAACAGGGGAACTTCTTCAGTTTCACAAAGCCGTGAAAGTTAGGCTGGCACTGTCACCACAGCCCGGGTCGTCACCGTTAACGCCATCAAATGCAGGCCCAGCCCAACCGTCACCCAGGCCCCTTAGCCACCCCGCCACCGTGAAAGGCAGGCCCCGGCCCTTCTCCACAGCCGCTCACGCCGCCACCGCCAGAGCCAGCCTGGGCCGCTGCCCACTTCCCCACCGCAGCTGCCATGAAAGGCAGGCCGGACACCATCCCCACAGCCGCTGCCGGCCCTCTCCTCTCCTACCACCACCCACAGACGCAGCCATCAACACCACAGCATTCACACACATAGCCACAGCAAGGCGTGGCCGGGTCAGCTAGTACATAATAAAAATAAACAAAACATCCTGATGGCCTGAGGTGTTGCTCCATGGAACAGACTGTCTCAGAAGGTGGTGGGATGCCATGGCAGCGGATCTCCTGCTTCAGCAGGGGGTTGGACTAGATGACCTTTGGAGAACCTTTCAACTCTAGGATACTATACTTTGCATGCAGGAGGCTTCGGTTCTTATAATCTCCTGTTAAAAGCAGGGAATGGGAAAGGCTTTCTTCCTGAGACCCAACCGGCCTTGGCCCTAGGACATTTTTTCTACCTGCTCTGCAGTGATGAACCCCGGTGTGGCAGCCACAGATAGGTACCTTGAGAAAGGCACATTGGGGTGCGTGACGGCAGCCCTCAAAGATTGAGCGGAGCCAGAGACGACTCCTCCCTCATAGAATCATTGCACTGAAGAGTTGAAAGGGATCCCCAAGGGTCATCTAGTCCAACCCCCTGCAATGCAGAAATCACGGCTAAAGAAACCCTAGCAGATCTCTCCCCCCCCCAACCTCTGTTTAAAAACCTCCAACGAAGGAGAGCCCACCACCTTCCGAGGGAGTCTGTTCCATGGTCAAGCAGCTCTTGAGAGCCAGTGTGGTGTAGTGGTTAAGAGCGGTAGACTCGTAATCTGGTGAACCGGGTTCGCGTCTCCTCTCCTCCACATGCAGCTGCTGAATGACCTTGGGCTAGTCACACTTCTCTGAAGTCTCTCAGCCCCACTCACCTCACAGAGTGTTTGTTGTGGGGGGAGGAAGGGAAAGGAGATGGTTAGCTGCTTTGAGACTCCTTCGGGTAGTGATAAAGCGGGATATCAAATCCAAACTCTTCTTCTTACATCCTCCTTAAACTGGGGTGCCCAGAACAACTCACTTGGAGAAGCCAGATTGCTATTTCTGCGTTAATGAGCAGGGATGGCCAAGCCTTGCCCTGCCAGGGGCTGTGGGATTCCAGTTCCCATGAGCGTACAACCACCCACCCCGCCACGGTCAACAACCAGGGAAGATGGGAGTTGGGAGTCCTGCAACTCTGGAGTGTTACAGCTCTCCCCCCTCCCTCACTGTCTTATAGTAAGTCAACCCCAAATGGGCAGAGTGATGACTGGTGACTCAGATGGGCGTGTGTAAAAAAACCCAGCTCAGAGAAACCCAGCTCACGGCACTGTGAGGACTTTCCCCTCTCCCCAATGTAAATTCAAAGACAATACTTTCCCTTGTGCACCAAGTCCACATTTATGTGACTCAACAGAAATTGAGTTGGTTTAGTCATGATGAGCACGCAGGAACATGCCACCTGTAGGAGATGTCTGCCTTTTTTGGCATTGCTCTTAAAAACTCAAATGTTACTACTGTGCTAGAACCACAGGGTTGTAGAGTTGTGTTTTAATTTTTTCCACACTAGAACTTTGGGACATCTAATGAATGTTGAGAGGGTTCAGGAGAGCTAAAAGAAAGGACTTCTCTATACAGCACAAAGTTAAGCTATGGAACTCACTCCCACAGGAAGAAGAAGAAGAAGAGTTTGGATCTGATATCCCGCTTTATCACTCCCCGAAGGAGTCTCAAAGCGGCTCCCATTCTCCTTTCCCTTACTCCCCCACAACAAACACTCTGTGAGGTGAGTGGGGCTGGGAGACTTCAGAGAAGTGTGACTAGCCCAAGGTCACCCAGCAGCTGCATGTGGAGGAGCGGAGACGCGAACCCGGTTCACCAGATTACGAGTCTACCGCTCTTAACCACTACACCACACTGGCTCTAAACCAGGAGGCAGGGATGGCCGCCAACGTGGATGGCTTTAAGAGACAACTGGAAAAATTTGTGGCGATGGCTCTCAATGGCTGCCAGCCATGAAGGCTAAGCTCTGTCTCCACAGTTGGAGGCAGCCATGCTTCTACATACAAGTTGCCGGAAACCACAAGAGGGGAGACTGTGGCTCTTGTGCTCAGATCCTGCCTGCAGGTTTCCCCTTGGGGTACCTGGCTGGCCACTGTGAGAACAGGATGCTGGACTAGATGGGCCATTGGCCGGATCCAGCACGGTGCTTCTTATGTTCTAAAATTCATGTAACCTGCACTGAGATCACTTGCTGAAGGGCAGATAAGAGACAATTAATAATACCAATACTACTAATAGGTCAGGGACGAGGGTGGCGCTTTGGTCTAAACCAGAGAGCCTTGGGCTTGCCGATCAGAAGGTCGGCGGTTCGAATCCCCGCAATGGGGTGAGCTCCCGTTGTTCAGTCCTAGCTCCTGCCCACCTAGCAGTTCGAAAGCATGTCAAAGTGCAAGTTGATAAATAGGTACCGCTCTGGCGGGAAGGTAAACGGCGTTTCCGTGCGCTGCTCTGGTTCGCCAGAAGCGGCTTAGTCATGCTGGTCACATGACCTGGAAGCTGTACGCTGGCTCCCTCGGCCAGTAAAGCGAGATGAGCTCCGCAACCACAGAGTTGTCTGCGACTGGACCTAATGGTCAGGGGTACCTTTACCTTTACTAATAGGTCAGACTTGCACAGAAAAAGGTGGCCCTGAGTAAAGTACCTTACTTCCTAATTCAGGAGGAAAGGAGATACCTGTCCCGCCCAGTCAGATATTTATTCCGACTAGAAATACCCTCTCATAGAAGAGCATTTACTCTAGCACGTAATCACATAATGCCTTCTGCAGTTCTCCAAGGGAAGTACAAACGGACCCCATTGTGCGAGAGATACTGCCTGTGTGGATCTGGAGAGGTGGAAACTACTGACCACATACTTTTGCGATGCCGCCTCTATGAGGAGGAGCGAGGCGAGCTTATCCACACGATGCTGACTGAGCTACCTGGACGTTCGGACAATTTCTACATAGAGTGGCTCCTTTCAGATATTAATGATAATGTAACAGCAAAGGTAGCCAAGTTTTGTGCTAGAGCTATAAAAATTCGGTCCGATCTAGCTAGCAGCATCCACACAACTTCAGGACAGAACTAAAGACGGACCAGTGTTATAATTGACCGCAGCCCTATTTTTAAAGTAGAGATATCGTCTTTTATTTAAAGTTTTTAAAGTTTATATTTATAGCTTATAGTTTATATTTTTACAATGTATTTTGGATTGTATTTATCGTGCTGATGGATAACCATAACAATAAATTATCTAAGGTGGCCCTTCCAATAGCCAGGCCCCAAGTCGTTTAGGGCTCTGTAGGTCATAAGCAGCACTTTGCTGAGTTTGAAAATAAACTGGGGATCCTGCACAATTGTTTCCATCACACGAAGCACATACTCCCCATAACTGGACCCAGTCAACAGTCTGCTTGCTGCATTAGAACTAACTCAAATAGCTACACAGGCTTTGTTCTGTTAGTAAAATCACTTTAATAACATAGACAGAGGCCAGAGAGAAAAGTCTTGATGACACTTTACTGAGCAAACTGAAGAAAACCTGGGTATCATTTGTGGAGGAAGGAAGAGAGGCTGTGTCTTTCTTAGTTCAGGCAGGGAGACGCTTAACTAATATACAGGGTTAAAACTCCCTCAGAACTGCTATGCCAGTAAGCATCATGCCACTCTGCCTGGTTGCTAAGCAACACCTTCCCGCCCCCTAGGTTAAGCTGGCTTCCTGAGGACAGAATTAACCCTTAGGCGGCAAACTGAATGATCCCTCCTCTTGGACTCCCAACATGTTCATCTTTGTTGCTTCATCACTTTGAAGAGCTCTTCCAACTTGAGGGCTACACTCAGGTCTCCATGGACCTGAAGCCTCCCGGAGACGTAGGCATTCAAAGGATGGAGCTCCCCCAGAACGAAGGCCTCTAGGTCACTCTCAGACACCTCCAACACCACATCGGGACTCTGGTCGGGTGGCCCAGGGCCTATTCGCCCACGTCCTGCAGAAAAAAAAAAGAGGAAGACCAGTAGGCCTAGGAATTCAAATCAGGACAGCAGCTCTTGAAACCCGTGTTCACTAAATAATAGAAAAGGAAAGTTTGTTGGAGGTTCGCTAGTCCAGGGCAGGCTCTTCAGGGCAGTGTTTTAACTACAGAATCCCTGACTCATATCACTCCAGCTTCTGCTGACATGGAATTTTGGTTAAATCCATTATCCGTGAGGAGTGTGTCACATATTCAAGAACGCTATCTGGCAAGAACTAGCCTAACGGCTAAATGCTAAACTGAAAAACAACTCCAGTTCTAACATGTACACTAAAATAATTGGGACTGTGGTTGGATGACAGAGGGTGGGGAGCTGGGATGGCAGAAAGCGGTTGGATAGAGGATGAACAGCTAACATGATGTATATTTTGCCAGATTAGTTTCTGTCCTAATAGAAATGCTCCCACATCTTTGGACTGTGTCCAGTAATGCTTTACTGAATAAACTGGGAGTTTGGTGTGGGCCTCTGTGTTGTTGTTATTTGTTTGTTTGTTGTTGTTTATTGAATTTATATACCGCTCTGTACCCAGAATTTATATACCGCTCTGTACCGTCTCAGGGCGGTTCACAGAACAAAATCAAAATACAAAACTTGAACCCCCAAAGGGAATTTCACACCACTTATCTACTTCCAGCAAAGGAGAGCCCAGCCTGTCAAGCAGCTCTCACTACTGGGGAGGTGTCTCTATCATAAAATCATAGAATTGTAGAGCTGGAGGGGACCCCAAGGGGCTATCTAGTCCCACCCCCTGCAATGTGGGAATCACAGCTGAAGAATCAGGTCACCGCCTAATGTTTAGGTGAATTCTGTTCCCCGGACATTTCCACCTGTTGGTTCTAGCCCCCGCCCCCCGGAACTGCAGACAAGAAAGTCTACTCCGTCTTCTGCAGAATGCATCTTTAAAAAAATACAAAACCCACAATGTCAGCGTTAGGATTTGCACATTCCCTCTTATGCCTGAGCAGTAGGGTGGGTCATAAAAAACTTTTTTTTGAAAATGTTTCCTCCCTTGATCTTATCTCAGGCGTATGGTATAAACATAGTTTAATTTCAAATTTGGGACAAATCGGTTAATATTTAGACCCTGCTCCTACAAATTGAAATTTTGCCTTACCACGAGTGATAAAAACATAGGAATTTGACTCATTTAATTCTCAGAATGTTAAATTGTGAACTAATAAACATAAATTTTAGGTTTTATGTAGAGCAATAATAGTTGCATACTATTATTTTCTGCAATATTTATTTTCGGAAAAAAAAAATTTATGACCCACCCTACTGAGCAGTGAACACGGCTCTGTTCTGGCAGCCCTGTTTAGGGAAGTTTTTAATGACTGATGTTTTAATGTATTTTTAATCTTTTGTTGGAAGCCGCCCAGAGTGGCTGGGGAAACCCAGCCAGATGGGCAGGGTATAAATATTATTATTATTATTATTATTATTATTATTATTATTATTATTATTATTATTATTATATAACACCCAGAGCACTGTTACGCCCAGACTCTATGATCCCAACTGATCCCAACCCGGACAGGTCCTGAGGGCCCAAATGGCCACCTTAGATTGGTTGTTTCTCACGTGATGTAACTAACAGGTGGGGTTTGCCCAACATGGCCATTTTCAGAGGCTTGGGAGACCTTTTCGGTGCTGTCGGCTGGAGGAGCCCAACGGCTGGATACAATGTGCTGCCTTAGGGCCACCTACTTCCCAAAATGTACACTTTGCTTGACTGTAAAAAAACAACAAACCCCCAACAAAGATAAAACAATAAAATTATCAACAAGGAAAAATTAACAGCAACAAATTAAGGCTTTCGAAAAGTTAAAATGACAATAGACTAACAACAGCTTAAAACTCACATCAACTTCCTAAGCATCTGGGCGCAAGCTTGTCTAAACAATAATGTTTTTGGCAGATGCCAAAAAGAGACAGCCAATTGGTGTCAATAGGCAGGGAGTTCCAAAGTGCAGGTGGCGCCACACGAAAAGGCCGAATGGGCATTATGTAGCCCCGGCAACAGGGCCCTTCAAAGCGGTCAAGTGGGCATATATGGGGCAATGAGATCTCGCAGCCAATCAGCAGGCAGTGCGGATCTCTGGGCACAGGTGTTCTGTGCTGGCAAGGCCTCACACCTGTCAGCAATCGTGCTGCAGCATTCTGCACCGACGGCACCTTCCAGACGATGAGTGAGGGAAGCCCCACAGGAGAGGGCCTTTGTCAATGGCTTCATTCAGCAAAAGAAACTGACCTTCAGAGAGATCAATGATATAAGTAGTCTTTGTTCCACCGGCCAGCAGGACATTGATCTGGTAGCAAGCCTTGACCTGGTTAACTAGGGATTCGGACAGGCCCTGCTCCAACGCGGAGAGGTGCTCCCCGGCTTTAAACCTCCTTCCTTCACTGCTGCCGCCGGGCTCTGTGTGGACAGCATGCGGTGGCTCCTCCATCTCGTTCTCCACCTCCACATGTTCAGCTGGAGAAAAAGGGCAATTGGTACGTAGGTTATGGCAGGGGTGGCCAAAGGAGGGCCTTCCTCCAGCTTATAATTATTTGTTGCATTTACCGTATTTTCCGCTCCATAAGACGCACCTGAACATAAGACGCACCTAGTTTTTAGAGGAGGAAAGGGGGAAAGCCCTGTTTTTTTGAGGATCAGCTCAAAGTGGGGCAGCTTTTTTTGCAAAGGGAAAAGCCCTGTTTTTTTTGAGGATCAGCTCAAAGTGGTGCAGCTTCTTTTGCAAAGGGAAAACCCTTCTTTTTTGAGGATCGGCTGAAAGTGGTGCAGCTTCTTTTTCAAAGAGGAAAAGCCCCGTTTTTATGGGGTTCAACTCATAGTTCTGCAGCTTCTAGTCCTACAATTTCCAGACAGATAATCTAATCAGCCAGTCACATGTCGCTGGGGAAACAAACAGCCTCCCTCTGCATTCAACAACGGAGGCCTGGGCAAGGGGGCGGGGCTGGAAAGGGAGCCTTATCTCTCTCCCCGATCGCTTGCTAAACAGCTGTTCCGCGGCTTCCTTTCAACACCCTCTTTTCTCTTTGTAAAAAAAAAGAGCACAATCTGCTTTTGGCCCCTAGGCAATTTGGCTCCAGGGTCCATGCATTCGCTCCATAAGACGCACAGACATTTCCCCGTACTTTTTAGTAGGAAAAAAGTGCGTCTTATGGAGCGAAAAATACGGTATATCCCACCCTTTCCTCCAAGGAGCTTGAGGAGGCATACATGGTTCTCTCCTCCTCACTAAATGCCCACCGCAACCCTGTGAGGTAGGTTAGGCTGAGAGGCAGTGTTTCGCCCCAAGGCGGGCTTCATGGCTGAGTGGAGGATTTGAACCCTGGTTTGTCCTGGGTCCTCATCCGACACTCTAACGCAGGGATCAGCAAGCTTTTTCAGCAGGGAGGCGGTCCACTGTCCCTCAGACCTTGTGGGGGGCTGGACTATATTTTTTTGGGGGGGATGATGAACGAATTCCTATGCCCCACAAATAACCCAGAGGTGCATTTTAAATAAAAGCACACATTCTACTCATGTAAAAACACGCTGATTCCCGGACCATCCGCAGGCCATATTGAGAAGGTGATTGGGCCGGATCTGGCCCCCGGGCGTTAGTTTGCCTACCCATGCTATAACCACTACACTGCACTGGCTCTCAGATGCAGAAAAACTCCCATCGGCCCCAGATAGCATGGCCATTGCCTACGGACAGACCACAGCACAGTGGTGTTAATTAATTGTGATCATTATCATTATTGAATCCATATCGTGACCAAGGAGTGACTAGGGATAAACAGTAAGGGATGGCACAGTTCCGCTCATGACCGACAGGAAATGGCTGACTAATTCCATCGCTCCCGACCCCTGCGGGGAATTTTCGAGGCTGTGATGGGAGTAAGCAGCCTCCCTAACCTTCCCAGGCATACGGGAAGGGCAGCTCGCCCGCAGATGCCTTTAAACCTGCTTCGACCCCAAAACGGGGGGAGGAGCGGGGGGGCCAAGGGCGGAAAGCACGGGGGGAGGAACTCCTGGAAGCCAGCCTGTTCGTGCACGAGTCCCAATGCTTTAAAATATAATTAGTGAGAAGTCTTGGGCATGCTTCGAACAAAGGAGGAAAAAGTATTTTGTTAAGGAATTCAGCCACTGAACAGCTAAGAATAAAAAGAAAATGGAGAAGATTTGATCATTATATCGGTATGTGGAAGCGGGACGGAAAGGGGGGGGGAGCCTCAGACTCTGTGCTATTCTGTTTTACTACTTTACATAAATAACGAGCTGATACCCCAAACCCCTGAAGACCCAAATTCACTATGCATAACAAGCAAGATATGAAAGACTGATAATTTGATTTCGAGGAGAAGATTTGATATTATAAATATAACCTGTGTGGGAATGGAGATGGGACTTAAAAAGCAATGTCCTGGCATGAGAATGAAATATACTGTGGATATTTGGAAGAGGATGAAAGTGCTTTGTGGACTGATTTTGGCAAAGAATGCTCCTTAGACTCTGACTGACTTTAATTGGAGGAACTTGGACGGTTGCCAAAGTACGCAGTTAATAATCTCGGTCTGCACACGGAAATCAGAGGGAGATAAAAGCCGAAAGAATTTATAATTTACGACTTTTCAACATAATGGGCGGAATCTCCTGGACTGATAGAAGTGAAAATCAGAAGGGTGAATAAATAATTATTGTGGAAAAATATGTTTGGAAACTACGGAGACGGAATGAAAAGATGGCGACGGTCCGCGATGGAACTTTTGGCGTCAGAAGAGTCAAGGAGAATGCATAGTGATGAAATACGGTTACAAACCCACACAGAGACATTGTTTGCTTTGATTTATCTCGCTTGTTGGATTACATCAGAGGTTGTGAGAAGATTGGAAGGACAGAAAACAAGGGACAAGTTGATCAGTTGGCCTCCGGAATTTGAAGCATGGGGACTCCTAAAAAATTTAAATACGAATTTGGCAGATTTGGAACTTTTCTTTTCTTTCTTTTTTATTAATAATTGGATAAATAATTTGGAATGTAATCTGGAATGTTTCAATGTAATTTGAATGTATTGGAAACTCTAATAAAAATGATTTGGGGAAAAAAACAGTAAGGGATGGCTGCCATAAGAAATCATTAATATTATTATTTTACTAAGTCATGCTTGGGGAACTGACATGTGGTTACCTGTCTCAAAATCTCCATTTGGACTGGTGGCCACCGCCTCCAGGGTCTTGCCAAAGAACTGGAGAGCCAGCATCTGAATGGTGGTGTCCAGCCCTTCCAATCCTGGGATCGGAGGCATTGAGCCTCGCACCTGTGGGACGTTCTCCTGGGACGCCTGGAGGACGCCCCCCAGTATCAGTTCCACCCTGTCCACCTCAAGGCCCCAAGACTTGGTGATGTCATTGATTTCCACCTAGAAAGAAGAGAAGGCAGGGAATTTGGATCAAGGGCAGGTGAAGCCTGCGACCCTACATGGAATTCATGGAATTGTAGAATTGTATAGTTGAAAGAGGACGCGGGTGGCGCTGTGGGTTAAACCACAGAGCCTAGGGCTTGCTGATCTGAAGGTCGGCGGTTTGAATCCCCGCGGCGGGGTGAGCTCCCGTTGCTCGGTCCTGCTCCTGCCAACCTAGCAGTTCAAAAGCACGTCAAAGTGCAAGTAGATAAATAGGTACCGCTGCAGCGGGAAGGTAAACGGCATTTCCGTGCACTGCTCTGGTTCACCAGAAGCGGCTTAGTCATGCTGGCCACATGACCTGGAAGCTGTACGCCGGCTCCCTCGGCCAGTAAAGCGAGATGAGTGCCACAACCCCAGAGTCGTCCACGACTGGACCTAATGGTCAGGGGTCCCTTTACCTTATAGTTGGAAGAGAACCAAAGGGTCATCTAGTCCAGGCTTGTCCAGCACGTCGATCACGATCGAGGAGTCAATTGCAGGATTGTTTCTCGTCGATTGCAGGCCGAGAAAGAAAAGCCTTTCTCCACAGCCTCGGACGTAGCAGCAGCAGCCGCTGCCAGTCTCAACAGCCAAGCCTGAGCAGCAGTCACCTAGTCCTCCTCTTCCCCCTTTTTCTCCAGCCGAGCCTCCTTGCCTTCCTTCCCGCTCTGTGCTGCGCTCTCGGGGGTTAGAGCGCAGGTGTTGGGGTGAGCGGGACATGGCGCCCTGAGGCTGGGGTGTTTGTGTGTGTGTGGGGGGGGAAAGTGTTCTTGCCTGGGGATCTGGGGAGCATGGTCTCAGCAGGCGAGGGGGGCGCAAAATCTGCTCCCTCGTGCGCAGTTGGCAAGGGAATGAATGGGCAGGAGGGCACATGGGAGGGAGGGAAGGAAGGTGTCCTCTGGGGTGGGGCTACCGTAGCCAGGCAAAGGGCGCCGCGAGGGAGATGAGGCAGTACCTGAGTGCGCTTGAGACCCCTCTGGAAGGATACAGAGGGGCAGCGTATAATACCAACCGCGCCCCATTTGCGGCTGGGGCATCAGCCTCTCCCACAGCCCTGTGCGGGAGCCCCAGAAAACAAGGATATATTTTTTTTAAAATCAGAATTTATCAGAGTGCCTCTGGGCATGTGCAGAGTGTTCCTCCCCAAGCAGTAAGAGAGGTCCGCCTCCCGCTTTTGGGAGGAGGGCAAACAGTTCAGTCCAGGGCAAAGGGGGCGGTGAGGGGATGTGTGTGTCTCCCCCCCCCCACCTGGTAGCCTTGGGACTTCTTGCTGTGGCGGAAGGAGCCATGTGTCTTGTGTGTGTTCTGCCCCTCATGTTTTCCCCCCCTCACACGATTCCTTCTGCTCACTGCCACCCCCAGCATTCCCCTCCCTCTCTCCCCGCAGCCCAGCATGCATTGCCAGGGAGCAAGAGGCGGGCACCAGTCAAGGCAGCGAGCAGGAAACACCAACACACTCTCTATTTTAAAAGCAGAGTCCCAGTCTCACCTCTTTCTCTCTCTCTCTCTCTCTCTCTCTCTCTCTCTCTCTCTCTCTCTCTCTGTGTGTGTGTGTGTGTGTGTGTGTGTGTGTGTGTGTGAGAGAGAGAGAGAGAGAGAGAGATAGGGAGAGAGATGAGCAGATATTCTTACCAGGAGCTGGTCTGCGATCCGCAGCTTCTCTGTTTGAATCTCCCGCAGGTACTTCTTAAGCACAATCTTGGTCATGGCATTTTGGGCAGTCATCCGCGTGGCAATGTTGAGATCTTTCACCATCATGACTGACAGCAGCGGATCCCAAACACGGAACTGGACATCAGCCCCCACAGAGACCCACGCTCCATCCCGAGATGTTAGCTGTAAAGGCCAGAGACAGTCACAGTGAACTTTGTGACCCTCACAGGGAAACTTTCCCTGAGAGATTCCTTCAAGCGCAACAAACCACTTATAGCAGCAGTTCTCAAACTTTTGGGGGGCTGCTGTCTCCTTGCTTCCATAAACTCATCCCCAGTGCCCCTTCCCCACTCTAGAAAAACATTATTCAGAACAGCGGTTTGCACAACCCACTAAGGAAGATAATAACATCATAAAATTCAAAACAGTATCTATAAGTTGCACATTTATTCAAAATCCAATTTAAACTGTTTAGCACGATTAATTCAACAAAACGGATGAACTTGATCCAGTGACATCAGCTGTTCAAAGCCTGGTAATCATTTGCACCTCCTTACCTGCCTCCCCCTGGGACCCTACTGTCCACTTTGGGGGCCTATAGCATCCTTCATCCTAGGCGCGGGTGGGGCTGTGGGTGAAACCACATAGCCTAGGGCTTGCTGATCAGCAGGTCGGCGGTTTAAATCCCCGCGACGGGGTGAGCTCCTGTTGCTCGGTCCCTGCTCCTGCCCACCTAGCACTTCAAAAGCACGTCAAAGTGCAAGTAGATAAATAGGTACCGCTGCGGCAGGAAGGTAAACGGCGTTTCCGTGCGCTGCTCTGGTTCGCCAGAAGCGGCTTAGTCAAGCTGGCCACATGACCCGGAAGCTGTATGCTGGCTCCCTCGGCCAATAAAGCGAGATGAGTGCCGCAGCCCCAGAGTTGTCCGCGACTGGACCTAATAGTCAGGGGTACCTCTATCTTTACCTTTTACCTGCTTCCCCCTGGGACCCTACTGCCCACTTTGGGGGCCTATAGCATCCTTCATCCTAGAGCTCCCATCAGACCCAGCCAGCATGGCCAAGAGTCAGGGATGATGGGAGTTGTAGTCTCACATCTGGAGGGCAGCAGGTTCCCCACCCCAGCACTGATGGGCTGCATGGAGGGAGGCAGTTTCATTTCCCACTGTTGCCCCCCCCCGCCCTTCTCCTGCACTGCTCTGAGCTTTCACCCTGACCGGCTCCCTTGGGCGTCCAAGGCAGCCTCGCTCTTCGGAGAAGCTTCTTTCGAGGCAGCAACAACTCGCCTTGCATGGCGGGATGCTGAAGGCCCGTGTCCGCAGGTCCACCAGCTGCCAGTGACCAATACAGGGCAGCACCAAAACCACCCCCGGACCTTGGGGGGCTCGGATCCGCCCCAGACGGAACACGATCATGCGCTCATAAGTAGGCACTATCTGGAAAGGAAGTGGAAAGAGACGCTGCAGAAACTAAAGGAGAAGTACTGAGATATAAACAGATATATACATAAGTATATATATATATACAGAGATATCCTATATAATAAAGTGCCTGTGTCCGTGCGTACGTTCCGTGTGTCAGTGGAACTGCGCGAGTGCGCATGTCCCACAGGGACGCACGGATTGGAGAGCTCTACTTCCCCCCCCCAACAGGGACGCAGGCATTGGAGCGGCCGGAGAGGGGGCGTGTCCGAGAGGGCGGCCGTGCGCAGGCGCGTCGTCAGTTGGGTCAGTGCCGCCGCCTCGCACGGTCGCCCTCCCGGGCCGCTGAGGGGGCAACCGACCGCCGCCGGGCTCGCCCTGCCCAGGCACCTCCGCGGACCTGCCGGCTTCGCCAGGGGCGCTTCGGCCCTAGCGGAGCCTCCCTCCTCAACTGGGCGAGGGGGAGACCCGGACGCCGCCCTGGAGGCGGCTGAGGCGAGCGGCTCGGGTTTCACCTCGGCTCTCGCGGCCTCTGCAGCCACAGACCCGCCCGCCTCGCCTCACCTCACCCGCCTGGTTTGATGCGGCTGCAGCCTCGGACGGGGGAAGCAGCCCGAGGAGGACGCCGTGGCGGGATTTGAACCCGGGCCTCCTCGCCTCCTCCTCCTGGGGCTCTGCCTCCTCCTGCCTCCTCCTCCTCTAGCGCCTGTTATTTAACGGGCTAACTTCAACTAGTAAACAGATATAAGCGAAAGGAAGGCTCTTTCCTTTCCTACTCTGGCTTGCAGAGTAACCCTGCGGAGCTGCTAGCCGTCAGAGTAGACAATACTGGGCCCAATAGATAAATAGTCTGGCCTGGTTTAAGGCAGCTCCCTGTGATCTAGTAAAGTCAAACCTCTGCTTGAAAAATATTTCAGGTGTTTCTGCCTTAGACAATTGCATGGAGGAGAGAGGGCTCTCGATGGCTGCTAGCCAGGATAATAATAATAATAATAATAATAATAATAATAATAATAATAATAATAATTTTTTATTATTTATACCCCGCCCATCTAGCTGGGTTTCCCCAGCCACTCTGGGCGGCTTCCAACAGAATATTAAAATACAATAATCTATTAAACATTAAAAGCTTCCCTAAACAGGGCTGCCTTCAGATGTCTTCTAAAGGTCTGATGGTTGTTGTTCTCTTTGACATCTGAAGGGAGGGTGTTCCACAGGGCGGGTGCCACTACTGAAAAGGCCCTCTGCCTGGTTCCCTGTAGCTTTGCTTCTCTCAATGAGGGAACCGCCAGAAGGCCCTCGGCGCTGGACCTCAGTGTCCGGGCAGAACGGTGGGGGTGGAGACGCTCCTTCAGGTATACTGGACCGAGGCCGTTTAGGGCTTTAAAGGTCAGCACCAACACTTTGAATTGTGCTCAGAAACGTACTGGGAGCTAATGTAGGTCTTTCAGGACCGGTGTTATATGGTCTCGGCGGCCGCTCCATGTCACCAGTCTAGCTGCCGCATTCTGGATTAATTGCAGTTTCCGGGTCACCTTCAAAGGTAGCCCCACGTAGAGCGCATTGCAGTAGTCCAAGCGAGAGATAACTAGGATGGCTCTGCTCTGCCTCCACAGTTGGAAGCAGCAGTTCTTCTGGGTACTAGTTGCTGGGAACCACAGGAAGGGAGAGACTAGACGGGCTACTGGTCTGACCCAGCAGGGCTCTTCTCAGCCTCTTAGCCATGTCTCCAGCCCACTCCCTGCAATGTCAGCGCTATGCGGGGATCTGCATCAGGGCTCAGCTTGGAGAAAAGAGATTTGCAACGGAGCTGAACCTGATGGGTTGGAACTTCCCTCCCTCCCACCCAAAGCAAACAGGAATCAGATCTCCCCATCTCTGGTTCCTACCTTCAGAACAAACCAGGCCGAGATGGGGAAGAAGAGGATTGTGACCAGGAACACAAAAGTGGTGACCACCCCATGGCAAATCCATGACAAACACTCTTGAGGGGGATCTGAGGAAAACAAAGAGAAACAAACTACCGTATTTTTCGCTCTATAAGGCGCACCTGACCATAGGACGCACCTAGTTTTTAGAGGGGAAAAGCCCCATTTTTTTTTAGGATCAGCTCAAATTTCTGCAGCTTCTTTTGCAAAGGAGAAAGGCCCCATTTTTTGTGGATCAGCTCAAATTTGTGCAGCTTCTTTTGCAAAGGAGAAAAGCTCCATTTTTTGAGGATCAGCTCAAAGTTGTTGAGCTTACATTGCAAATGGAAAAAACCCTGTTTTATGGGGTTTAACTCACAGTTCTGCAGCTTCAGGAAAGGGAGCCATTTCTACAGTTTCCAGACAGATAATCTAATCAGCCAGTCACATGTCGCTGGGGAAACAGCCTCCCTCTGCAAGGGGGCGGGGCTGGAATCTCTCTCCCTTATCTCTCTCCCCGATCGTTTGCTGAGCAGCTGCTCAGCGGGCTTCCTTTCAACACCCCCTTCTCTCTCTTTCTCTTTTTAAAAAAAAGCACGATCTGCTTTTGCCCCTGGGCAGTTCAGCTCCAGGGACCACACATTCGCTCCATAAGACGCACAGACATTTCCCCTTACTTTTTAGGAGGAAAAAAGTGTGTCTTATGGAGCCAAAAATACGGTAATTGATGCACATTCACAGAGCACAACCTGGGAACTATAGTTTACCCCATACAACACCATTTCCTAGCACCCTTTACAAACTACTGTTCCCAGGAAGCTATGTGCTGTCAATGTGTGGTGCGGGTAGAAGAACACAAGAAGGCCGCATCCTGGACCCGGCCAGTGGCCCATCTAGTCCAGCATCCTGTTCTCACAGGGGCCAGACAGATGCAGGGCAGGGTCTCCATCTGGTCAGCCTAATGTAGGGATGCCTTAAATTTATATACCTCCCTTCATCCAAAGATCTCAGGGCTGTTCACAAGATACTGTACAGGACAAAAGCACAAATAAATAGTTTAAACAAAAACAAAACAGAACACCACCCCTGCACAAACATATTTAAAAGGCCATAGAATATTAACCAGCGAAAGGCCTGGCTGAAGAGGAACGTTTTCGCCTGGTGCCCAAATGTGTAGAATGAAGGCACCAGCCAAACCTCCCTGGGGAGAGCATTCCACAAACGGGGAGCCACTGCAGAAAAGGCCCTGTGAAAAGCTTCTCGTGTTGTCACCCTCTGGAGGAGGCACACAAAGAAGGACCTCAGAGGATGATCTCAGGGTCCGGGAAGGTTCATATGAGGAGAGGTGGTTTTGTGGTTATGAGGTTTTGTGGCCCTGAGCCATTTAAGAACCAGCACTTTCCATTGGGCCCAGAAACTAACTGGCAGCAACTGCAGTTTGGCCAAGATCGGTGCAATATGCTCAAACCATCTTGCTCCAGTGATCAAGCTGGCCGCTGACTTCTGCATTGGCTGGATTTTCTGAACTGTCCTCAGGGGCAGCCCTATGTATAAACACGTTGCAGTAATCTAACCTAAAAAAGTTACCGGAGCACAGACAACAGTACGGTATCTCCAATCCACACCACATAATCATAGAAGCATAGAGTTGGAAGGGACCACAATGGTCATCTAGTCCAACCCCCTGCAACGCAGAAATCTCAGCTGAAGCATCCAGGACAGATGGCCACCCAACCACTGCTTAAAAACCACCAGGTCCACAACCTCCCTAGGGAGACCATTCCACTGTTGAACAGCTCTTACTGGCATTTACCGGTAGTTGGAATTTCTTTTCTTGTAACTTGAAACCAATGGTTCGAGTCCTACCCTCCAAAGTGGGATAAAACTAACTTCCATGTGACAGCCCTCTAGATATTTGAAGATGGTTATCATATCTTCTTGCAGGGTGGATTTGATTTAAATCACGATTCAAATCACGATTTAAATTACTAGTCAGTAAGGCTCAGGGTGGATTTAAATTTTAAAAATCCGATTTTTTTTAATCGGATTTTTAAAAATTTAAATCCACCCTGAGCCTTATTGACTAGTGATTTAAATCGTGATTTAAATCAGTTTGATTTAAATCAAATCCACTCCGGGTCTCCTCTTTTTCAAGCTAAACATACTGTTCCTTCAACCATTCCTCATAAGGCTCGGCTTCTTGACCCTTGATCATCTTAGTCACCCTCTTCTGCACATGTTCCAGCCTATCAACATCCTCCTTAAATTGTGGTGCCCAGAATTGGACACAATATTCCTGCTGTGGTCTTACGAAGGTGGAATAGAGGGGTACTATTACTTCCCTTGATCTGAACACCATACTTCTGTTGATGGAGCTGAGAATAGCATCCGCTTTTTTGCTGCTTCATCATCACTGTCAGGTTCTCTTATCGGTTGTTCAATAGAAAGGCCAAAGCCGTTGGTCTTTAAGTCCTTTTATTCAGTGCCAAGCTATTTACAGTGCAGAGCTCAGTCTTATCATGCCTGCTCAGTCACTAGCAGAATCCGGAAGTGCCTCCCTCCTGTTTTGGCGCCAACACCACAATCTCGGCATCCTAAATTGCCGCCTCCTCCTCCTCCGTGATATGTGCGCTGACGTTTCCCCCTCCGATCGAGTCTGCTGGGTGGTGCCAGGTCTCCCACTAACTCCCTGGACACCTGGCCCTCCCTGGCTCCCAGCCACTAACTGCTCCTCCCCTGAGAAGGGACTGCCAGTTTCGCTCGAAGATGAATCTGTTGTTAACACAGGTTGCGGCTCTCTATAAACACTCAGAGCTGGACTGGCAAGGGCGGGCAGATCCCTGACAATCACACTGTTGGCTCATGTTGAGTTTGTGGTCTCCTAAGACCTCTGGATCCTTTTCACTTGTCATTATAAAGAGTAAAGGAGGGCTGTCGCTTGCATGCTCTCCCTGTAGGCTTCCCCAGTGCATCTGATAGCTTACCTGGGACAGGGCTGATGCAGACCTTAGATCTGATCCAGTTGGACTTTTCTCCTATCTTCAAACCCAACCACTTACCTGTTCCCTTCTGCATCAGCCTCAGTGTGCTCCATGTGCTCCCAGGTAGAAAGAAAGCCTTCTGAGGTTCATCTGGCCAGTTGCCCGATTGCTGGTACTGGTCAGCGTCTCCTAATGGCAACTCTTGGTATCCTGACCAGCTGAACATGTTCTGGTTAGCTCTCTTTGTTTTCCCCCTTTATGTGCATTAGAAAGAGCCCTGCATCGCCACTCCTTTAACTCTGCAAAGACAAAACATCACCAGAAAGATCTTTGCATGCAGTTTCTGCTTGGAACATATTTCCAATATTCTACTTGGAACATATTTCCATATCTGCTTGGAACATATTTCCATATTTCCACCTCTCTTTTTTGTATGAAAAAATGCCGTTTTATGTTTTCCTAAATGCTTTTTGTACTGCTGCAAACACCAGTGCTCCCATAGCCTGAACATTAGAAATAGAGGGAACGACTCCCCACTCATCCGCAGGAAAAAGCTCCGACATGAGCGTTAAAGCCGAGTTGCAGCCACGTCAACAAGAAATCTCAAATCTTCATCCCCTCCCAAGTACTTCTTTCGAATTTTCTGCCCCTGAGCAATCGGCAATTGCAGCTGTGTTCAAGAAATCTCACACTGGCACTATGAATGCATTTTGCACCTCAGTTGAAATCTCCCTCTTTTTCCTGTGGCTCAGAAGGTCCTTTTCCATTCAGATGCCAGGGCCTCTTTGTCACCTTGATAAATGATAGCTGGTTTCACAGCCCTCTTGATGCTAAATCACCTTCTGGGTTGTTTTGCATTAGAAGCACATTTGCACAATTCAAAGTGTTGGTGCTGACCTTTAAAGCCCTAAATATATATATCTGTATATCTGAAGGACGTCTCCACCCCCATCGTTCTGCCCGGACACTGAGGTCCAGCGCTGAGGGCCTTCTGGCGGTTCCCTCATTGAGAGAAGCAAAGCTACAGGGAACCAGGCAGAGGGCCTTCTCGGTAGTGGCACCCGCCCTGTGGAACGCCCTCCCAGTAGAGGTCAAAGAGGAAAACAACTACCAGACTTTTAGAAGACATCTGAAGGCAGCCCTGTTTAGGGAAGCTTTTAATGTTTGATGAATTATTGTGTTTTAATATTTTGTTGGAAGCCGCCCAGAGTGGCTGGGCGGGGTATAAATAATAAATTATTATTATTATTATTATTATTATTATTTGCACTCACACTTTTTCTCTGATCACAGGAGAGCAGCTGGTGTTTCTCTTCTCCTTCCTGTTTGGTCAGTTACACTGGACAAGTGACACAAACAAGAAGCAGAGGAAGGAGGCTGGCGTGTGAGTGTTTTTTAATTCCAGGGAGCTGCATGCAAGACTTACTCGCTCTGCCATCAGGAGGACTTTGATGCATTAAGAGCCCGTGGGAAGCACATGGGGTTTCTAAAGCCGGATTCCAACTTTTGAAATCTCAGTGTCCCCTTGCAGGCTTCTGCAGACAAGCTATGAAAGGCAGCAGTGTCAAAGAGCTGTAGGATGGGAAGGGATCTCAGGGGGTCATCTAGCCCAACCCCCTGCAGTGCAGGAATCACAACACAGAGATATTGTGCATCAGTAGCCTGGCCTGGGTTCCAAACGTGCTAAGGGTTTCACCCTAAAGCAAAACCTGAGGCCCCCACTTTCTAATTCCGGGCGCTGCCGTTTACCCCTCCCTGACTTCCCATCCCCACCAGCCCTTAAACTACAGTAGCCAGAATCCTCCGCGGTGGGGGGAAAAATGCTTTAAAGCCATCGCATGTACACACAGCCTTGTAGCGGCGCCGCCGGACTCTGCGCCTGTTTCCTCGGGAGTAAATCCACACACACACACACACACCCCGTAAGCTGCACGGGCTTGTTGTGGCAACAGCCGCTCCCTCGGACGCAGCGCGGCCTTTTCCTATTTGTTACTCCCGGGTAAATGCATGCATGCACGGGGCCGGAGAGGCCTCGAGCTTGCCGGGGCGTTGCAATTGCAGGAACCTGAAGCGGCGCGAAGGACTCCCCGGGAGCCGGATGCCGTTGCAGGCGGGCCGGGCCAGCGCTGCTCCTCCCTCCCGGAGGGCTCTCCTTTCCCGGCAGCCCCGCGCTTCCTCCGCCTCCTCCTCCTGGCGGGGACAAAGCGAAAGTGAACCCCGACGCCTCGCCGCCATCCCGAGACGCCGTTGCTGCTTCGCGATCCCGGACACCGCTGCAGGTCGCGCCTTTCAGCTGAGTTCCTGGAATTGTGCGTGGCTGTGTTTGCAATTTAACTTTTATTTATGCATTGCGTCGGTACGCCACCTCTTGACTCTCCGGGGAGCGCAAGGGGGCGTGCATGGTCCTCCCTCGCCCCCCATTTAAGCCCCACAACAACCGTGTGAGGTCGGTTGGACTGGCTCCCAAGGTCACCCGGGGGGGAGGATTTGAACCCTAGAATCGTAGAGCTGGGAGGGACCCTGAGGGTCATCTAGTCCAACCCCCTACGGTGTCCTGATCTCTCCGATCCTCTAGATTCCTTTCCCTCCTCCGAAGAATCGGGGGGTTTGGCTTGGCTGAATCTGCGTAATTCACCAGCCTCCTATAATGCCAAAGCGCCTTGGGGGGTGGGTGGGGGGGTCTGTGCATGAGGATGGGGGGGGGTGGATCTTGCTCGCTGTGCCACCCTGTTGGTGCAGCTGAGATAAGGCACTAGTTCATGTTGATAGAGTCACTGGTTCGTGTGTGTGTGTGTGTGTGTGAGCGAGAGAGAGATAGAATAGAAACTTCTTAACGATACTGAACCCTGTTACGGGACGGAATGGGGGGGGTGCACCTAAGCGAAGTCTCCTCCTGAGTAAACTTGTAGGGTACGGAGCGATGCCCTTAAGGGAGCCCTTCTGGAGAGCGGCTCCCGCCATGATATCTCAAGCAACAGATCACGTACCCACAGGAAGGGAAACCCAAAGAACAATCGCCAGCTAAATTGCTTTCCTCCAGGCCCATTAAGGGCGATAGAGCAAGCCAGCCAAACCCTTTTCAGGGATGTGCAAGGAATGTGGTTGTAAACGAAACGAAAACCTTGAATGCCTTTAACAAGACCCCCCCCCCTTTAATTTCCTTTGGTGGTTGTGGGCAAGGGGCGTTGGGGGGGCAGCTGAGCAGAGAAGCGGCTGGGAGCTCCCACAGAATGACTATCGGGGCATCTTTTTCTTCCTCCCTCTTTTTGGGGAGCAGTGGGAGGGGAAAGCTCCCTGGCCTTTTCCGTCTTGCCTTAACTGCCTTTGTCCTGTGGGAAGAAACACTCAGGGTAAATTCCTCAGTACTTATCACACACTTACATTTTATTTTCTCTATGTTAATCACATGTAACCCTCCCCTTTCTGACGTTTCAGCGGTGTAACAGTGAGCTAGTGGTGATGCTTCTCGAACTGTGTTCTGGGAGAGTGAGGGTAGTTTTAAAAGTTCTTGTCGCCCCATCTTCGGGGTTCAATCTTGCCTTGAACCTGTTGCGCAATAAACGTTGTTCTCCTTTGCTCCGGTTGGTGGCTGGTCTCCTTCTTTCATAAACAACCAAAACCACCACACAATGGCTGAAACTATAATAAAAGATTTACTGGAATCCTCTTCTGAAAAACTAATAGTCTTTCAATAAAGCCACATGATTAACAAGCCATACATGCATGATATAACAGAATGTATAATCAAAGCAAAATAAAATAAAAAATGCACACAAAAGCTCATACCAAGAACAAACTTAGTTGGTCTCTAAGGTGCTACTGGAAGGAATTTTTTTATTTTATTTTGCTTTGACTATGACAGACCAACACGGCTATCTACCTTTAACTAGAATGTATAATGTTCACGTGACTGAACCATTCAGCAACAGGTTGGGTTTAGCAACAAAATCTTGGTGCCAACAAAACATTCACAATGGTGAGTAGATAGTAGAATTCTTCAACGGTTCAAAGCAAAAATCTCATGGATGTAACAGTAGATGAAGCATATTTATATGAGTCTTGCAGCATCACCATCCAGCCAAAATCAACACAAGTGGCAAATGAGAAGGACGAAGAAGACCTGTCCTCCGGATTACTCACAGGTTTCGCTATATAGCTTCATCAGTTCTGTACAATATAGACAATACCCAAATTACAATGAAACATTATGCATGAATCGTACAAAATTGTTTACATAATACCATGTATCATCTTACCAGGTTAAGCATTCTGATTAGCACAACATGCGAAATATTCCACAGGCACAGCTTAGTGAACGAGTTGGTGGCTGGTCTCCTTCTTTCTCCGCAAAGTACCACAGGCTTTGCCTGAAGGGCCAAGTGGCTGAGCAGCCTCGCACCTGGATTTTTCCGTAACAACCCCAACCCTTTCTCTCCTTCTCATTTTTTTTTTTTTTTTGCAGGAGATGGAGGAAGAATTTGAGTTCTTGCTGTGCGGGAGGTGCCGGAGAGAAGCCCAGAACCCCAAGCTCCTGTCCTGCCTTCACACCGTCTGCATGGAGTGCCTGGAGGAGAACAAGCCCCTGGGCCAGTGTCCCGTCTGCCGGGTGTCCCTCTCGCGCGCCGGCGGGGCCTCCTTCCAGGACAACGTCCTCTTCGCAAGCCTCCAGGCCAAGCTGAACACCTACCGGAAGATCGCCAGCGACAGGGATTTGGTGTGCGATAACTGCAAAGACGCAGCCGAGTTCTGGTGCTCTGAGTGCTCCGAGTTCCTCTGCCTGAAATGCTACAAGTCTCACCAGTGGTACTTGAAGCAGAAGAGCCACGAGACCCAGAAACTGGCCGATCTGAAGCAGGATACTGCCCAGAGCTTCCTGGAGGGGGCAAAGAAGTCCAGCAACCTTTTGTGTTCGGAGCACACCCAGGTTATAAGGTAAGGCTACTGAGGGGTGTGTGTGTGATGCATAGTTTGCAGGAAGCTACCAGGCCACTGGGGACGCGGGTGGCGCTGTGGGTTAAACCACAGAGCCTAGGGCTTGCCAATCAGAAGGTGAGCAGTTCGAATCCCCGCGACGGGGTGAGCTCCCGTTGCTCGGTCCCAGCTCCTGCCAACCTAGCAGTTCGAAAGCACATCAAAGTGCAAGTAGATAAATAGGTACCACTCTGGCGGGAAGGTAAACGGCGTTTCCGTGCGCTGCTCTGGTTCGCCAGAAGCGGCTTATTCCTGCTGGCCACATGACCCGGAAGCTGTACGCCGGCTCTCGGCCAATAAAGCGAGATGAGCGCCGCAACCCCAGAGTCGTCCGCGACTGGACCTAATGGTCAGGGGTCCCTTTACCTTTACCAGGCCACTGCCTGTGAAGGGGGAGAGGGGATACAGGCCCTCATCAGGGCTGTGCCCCACTCATACGGCACACGTGCAACTTCATTTTGCATTGCCGGCCACCTCGGACCCCACGATCAGCAGGCGAGGCCTGGGTGGGGGACAGGGGAAGAGGGCCTTCTCGGTGGTGGCTTCTCCCAGGCAACTTTGGAACACCCTCCCCGGAGAAGCCAGACTGGTGCCTTCATTGTGGGCCTTCCGCTGACAGCTGGATACCTTTCTTATTCCAACAGACCTTTGGGAATGGACCAGGGTGGATAAAAATCAATGATTTAAAAAAAAAAAAAATCAAAAAAATCGAATTTTTTTTATTTAAATCGGATTTTTTTGATTTAAATCGGATTTTTTTAAAATTTAAATTGGATTTTTAAAATAAAATGCTTTTGGAGGAAAAATCTTTCCTAATATAGTCTTCTATTTAAGTTACATTGTAGTCCAAAGGCTATTCATCAGGAAAGAAGGATTTGTTTTAAGTTTATCAAGTGTGCTAAAATTCAGTCTAAGTTTTTTTTAAAAATTTTTTAACCACATCAGTTAACAAACATGGATACATATGCTATCATGTTATTGTTTTAGTTAAATAAATTGTTTAAATGGTTATTAAGGAAATGATTATTTTTCTCCTTCCAATAAAGTACAGCAGAAAAGTTGTCCAAATATAAACAGTTAACTTATTAAACCTCACCATAATTTCATATTATCTGTCTATGTATTTCTAGTAGTATAACCAAATCAGTAATTTTTGATATAACTGTAAAAACTACTCTGAAAATTTATTATTCCAAAAATGAAACTTTCATATGGTTGTAAATATTAAGACTATACCAGCAAGAATGAGTCTTTCTGTAAAAAAATATTTAAATCAAGCCTTACTGACGAGTGATTTAAATTGTGATTTAAATTGTGATTTAAATCAATTTGATTTAAATCAAATCCACCCTGGAATGGACTGCTTTTTAAGGAAAGGGCTTTTCCTAGCGCTGTGCTGTTTTCATTATCTGTATTTTAATAGCTTTGTTTTTTTGTATGGTTTTAATTTTTTAGGAGTTTAATCACTTTTTAACCATGACCTTTCTGTTTCTCTTCCATGTTTGTTCTAAGTTTTGTGAGCAGCCACCTTGAATCCTACTTGTGGGGAAAAGGCACAATATTATGATCCTTGTTATTAGCAACAAGAAATTGATGTTTACAGTTTAAATGCAGTGCTTACAGTTAATACGGTTTAATTAGTACTTACATTTAAATGCACTCTAATGCTTACAGTTTAAATGCAAATTTTTTCAAGCGTGTTGTTTTTAAATCTAGAAAAAAATTGGATGGAATAGACCTGTGGTCCCAAGTACATGGAAAACTGACATCATCATTATTTATACCCCCCCCCCCCATCTAGCTGGGTTTCCCCAGCCTCTCTGGGTGGCTTTCAACCGAATATTAAGAAGCAGGCTGATCTGTCCCTCCATAACTTTCCATTTGCTTCCCCTTCTGTTTTCATTTTCCTTTCTTCCCAGTGTTTGCCCTTTTCCCCAGAAACTGATAGCACAAAGCCTGGTGTTGTTATTTATCTATCTATTCTTACACTCACTCAATCAATCACTTTATTTCAGCTTTAAGCTCATAAGAACAACAGAACTAGAACAAATACACAGTACAATTTGATTTAAAAAAATTAGAACCAGTAAAACTTAAAAGAGTGCAAATTAGAAATAGATACTATAAGGAATTTTCAGCTTCCAAACAGCAGTCATTACGACGTTTATATATCAAAACGGAAGTTAAAATTTTCGCCATTTGTAAAGTTACATGATGATCTGTATCTTGCAATAAAAAGGCCAGGCGAAAATCTGCCGGGTGCCCAGGCCACTTGTGGATTAATGGTAACAGTAAGTTATTCTGGACAACACAATATAAAGGACATATAAATACTATTTTGATCGATCTATTCTTACACTTATTTGCCACCTATTCTCCCAGGAATTCTGCTCAGTGAGAGAGGTGAGCCTGAGAGATGATGACAGGAACAAGGCCATCCAGGGGGGCTTCGTAGCTGAGTGGGGATTTGAACTTGGGTCTCCTAGGTCCTAGGCCAGCACTCTTAACTGCTGTGCCACACTAGCTCCCTGTTTAAGACCCTAAGGAAATAATAATAATAATAATAATTTATTATTTGTACCCTGCCCATCTGGCCGGGTCCCCCCAGCCACTCTGGGCGGCTTCCAACAAACACTAAAATACATTAAAATATCACACATTAAAAACTTCCCTAAACAGGGCTGCCTTCAGGTGTTTTCTAAATGTCAGGTAGTTATTTATCTCTTTGACATGGGATGGGAGGGTGTTCCACAGGGCGGGCGCCACTACCGAGAAGGCCCTCTGCCTGGTTCCCTGTAGCTTTGCTTCTCGCAGTAAGGGAACCACCAGAAGGCCCTTGGCGCTAGATCTCAGTGTCCAGGCTGAACGTTGGGGGTGTAGACGCTCCTTCAGGTATACAGGACCGAGGCCGTTTAGGTTTCGATCAAGCCAATGGCCTTGTGGATTTCTGCTCTGCTTTTAACACTGTCCTCCCCCATAGATTGATGTCCAAACTAGAGGCGCTTGGACTTTCTAACTCCATTTGTCTCTGTGTTTTGAACTTTTTGTCAGACCGCTCTCAGAGGGTTAGAGTAGGGTCATATATGTCCACAGCCCTTAGCCTTAACATCGGCTCCCCACAGGGCTGTGTGTTGAGTCCCCTGCTCTATACCCTCCATACGTATGATTGTACAGCTACCCATCTTAGCAACAAAATCATCAAGTTTGCTGATAACACCACTGTGGTGGGGCTCATTTCCGAGGGGGATGAGTCCGGAGCGGCTCTGTGTTTGGTGCGGAGAAAATAATCTGGTCCTTAATATCGCTAAGACCAAGGAACTGGTGGTGGACTACAGGGGGGGGGGGGAGGCGGACATTCAGCCCTTGTATATTGGTGGGAACCGGGTGGAGAGGGTGGCTGTATTCAAGTTTTTGGGAGTGATTATCGAACAGGGTATGACTTAGAGCGCAAATACTGCTGCTCTGGTAAAGAAGGCCCAGCAGAGAATTTATTTCCTCAGACTTTTAAAGAAGAACAATCTGAGTGAGAGACTGCTGATGTCCTTCTATTGAGGCAGCATAGAGAGCATTCTTACATACTGTATCTGTGTTTACATACTGTGTCTTACATACTGTATTGGTTTGCCAGTTGCACAGTCACCAACAGGAAAATGCTCCAGAAGGTCATAACCACAGCCCAAAAGATTATCGGTCATCCTCTCCCATCTTTGGATGAACTATATAGCGCCCGTTGTCTCGAAAAAGCAAACAACACTTTACAGGATTCATCTCATCCTGGATATAGTCTGTTTGCGCGGTTGCCTTCGGGCAAGAGATACAGAACAATTAAATCGAGAACAAATAGACTAAAAAACAGTTTTTATCCAAGAGCTATAACTATTTTAAATGCTGTAACCAAATGATATGATCTTTGGGGAGTCGTGATGGATGGTATATATATATGTCGGTGTGGTTGTAAATGTATAAATGCGTATATGTGGCTGTAAATGTGGGATGGCATTCAATTTCGTTGTACTACGTACAGTGACAATAAAGTATCTATCTATCTATCTATCTATCTATCTATCTATCTATCTATCTCTATCATCTATCTATATCTATCTATCTATCTATCTATCTATCTATCTATCTATCTATCTATCTATCTAGTCCAGCCTCTTTTTCTTGCCGCGGCCATTCATTCATGCCGTGAACATTGTATTTATGTCGACAGCATCTACTGCCGCGGTTGCCGTAAGCCCCTCTGCTGCTCCTGCGCTCTGCTCGACGGCGAGCACTACAACGCCAAGCTGTACTGCGACATCCGCGCGGAAATCGAAGGCAGGAAGGAGGAGCTGGGGAAGATCAAGGCGGAGCTTGGCGAGAAGAGGAGGAGCTACGAGAAGACGTACAGCACCGTCCACGAACGGCTGCAGCAGCTGGAGAAGGTGCGCAACGAGACCCGGGATGAGATCCAGGAGAAGGTGGAGGAGATGATCCAGTGGATCCGGAAGAAGGGGGAGGAGCTCCTGGGGAAGGTGGACAGCCAGCTCCACCAGGAGCGCGAGGATGTGCAGAGGAAGCTGCAGTGCACCGAGCGCATCGTCAAGAGGTTCGCTTCGTTTTGATTGGGTTTAATGTTTGTACAGCCCGTTTGCATCTTACGTGGGGGTTTGGTTCCAAGGGTTCTGCATATGCGCAAAAATGCCTATGCGCAGGCCCTTGGAGCTGCCAATTTTCTACTAGGCCAAGTTCAAGACGATACTCTCGGTATATAAAACCCTTACCCAACGTACGCCCACTCCACCGTGCCAGTCGACGGAACGAGCCCTGTTACAAACACCCCATAGTCCCTATTCTGCCTTTGTAAGGACTCGGTCATTTAGTGTGGTGTCATGTACACTTTGGAACTCCCTGCCTAGTGAGACCAAGCAGGCGTCTTCGGGGCCTGCTGAAAACATTCTTGTGTACACCAGCCTACCTAGATGCTTAAAAGGGACTCTGGTGGCGCTGCGGGTTAAACCACAGAGCCTAGGGCTTGCCGATCAGAAGGTCAGCGGTTCGAATCCCTGCGACGGGGTGAGCTCCCGTTGCTCGGTCCCTGCTCCTGCCAACCTAGCTGTTCGAAAGCACGCCAAAGTGCAAGTAGATAAATAGGTATCGCTCCGGCAGGAAGGTAAACGGCGTTTCCGTGCGCTGCTGTGGTTCGCCAGAAGTGGCTTAGTCATGCTGCGGAAACTGGATGCCGGCTCCCTCGGCCAGTAAAGCGAGATGAGCGCTGCAACCCCAGAGTCGTCCGCAACTGGACCTAATGGTCAAGGGTCCCTTTTACCTTTACCTAGATGCTTAAAAAAGTTGAGGTAATTTTAATCTGTTTTAGTATTTTAACTTTTTGTATGTTTTAAAGCATTATTTTAAAGTTTTTATTTTATTTTATTGTTTTCTCTCTCTGTAAACCGCTTTGAGGGTTGTTTTTTGACCAATCGAGGTTTATAAATGTTATAAAATAAGTAATAATAAGGAACAGTTTAAGGAACAGCAAAACAGTGCCATCGATAGGAATGTTAAAACACAATAGCATTTAACTGAAGCAATGCACAGCAACAAATTGATCCGAGCGACCAAGACAGTTCATTAAAGCGGTAATAATTCAATGAGAAACCCAGCCAGATGAGCAGGGTATAAATAATAAATTATTATTAAATTACTATAACCACGGCAGGTTGGAGTCCAGCGAGCGGCTAGTGGAGAAGATGAACCTCTTCGCTTCGGACCAGGATGTGTTGGACATGGCTCCCTTCGTCAAGGAGTCCCTGGACGATCTCCGCAGGGAGAAGGTGCTGGCCGTGGGTTTGCGGGTCCAGGCGGATAACATCTCGGAGGTCAGAGGTGAACTCCAGGCCCTGTTTAAAAGGGTGAGAGGGTGCGAAGGTGAGGCACTTCCTGCAATCCTGCTCTCTTCGTCCCTCCCTTGCCAGGGGGCCCTGCTGGCTTCGGCTGCCATAATTCTCTGTCGCCCTGTCCTGCTGGTTGTGAGAATGAATGTGAATCGCAGGGCACGTTGGCCATGGAACCTTGGTTAGTCTTGTCCATTAACGTCAATGGGTCTACTATGAGTAGGACTAGCACTAATAATAATAATTAATTTTTATTTATACCCTGCCCTTCCCGATTTAAAAACCGGGCTCAGGGCGGCTAACAACAAATATAAAACATTGATTAAAAACGACTTTAAAAAGAAAAAAAGCTTAAAAAACAGCATCAAACACAACATAAATGAACATCACCAGGGCTAACTGGCCAAGTTAATCCTGCTAGGGCCAGTAAGGAGACCAGGGAAGAGTTTAAATGTGGGGTCTCAGAAAGGGTTTCTTCATAGAAAAAGGGAAGGGGAAAAAGGAATGACGGATCAGGCTAAATTGAAGGCCAGGAGGAATAGCTCTGTCTTACAGGCCCTGCGGAAGGAGATCAAGTCCTGCAGGGCCCTAGTTTTGTGGGACAGAGCATTCCAACAGGTCAGAGCCAACACTGAGAAGGCCCTGGCCCTGGTGGAGGATAATCTGGCTTCTTTTGGGCCCGGGATCCAGCAGGCTCTCCTTTGGTCCTTATGGCTAGGGGTCAAGGATGGTGAGAGCTGGACTCCAGCATCTCCTAGAAGATTACACGTTCTCCACCCCGGACCTGTGGTCCTCCTTTGCTGACTTGAGCTCTGCTTAGACACTGGTGCTGAACAGCTGAGCCCATTCCAACTGAGCTAAGTGAGAGACTAGGACCTGGGAGAGACCAGGGTTTGAATCCCCACTCGGCCATGAAGCTCTCTGCATGTGACCTGGGGCCGTCAGACAAAGAATTGTGGATTCTGAGAGACAGATGGACTGCTTGAGGTCCCCCGATTTCATTATAGCAGAAAACGAGAGATACGTTGCCGCCCCAGCAGCGTATCTCTTCTTTCTTGAATCTAGAAACTCAAGAAGAGCTTTTACGCTTGCCCGAAGCGCGGCTCTGCCCTCGCCAGTTCTGCTGGGATCCTTCGGAAAGATCCCATACGATCAGAGACTCTGCTCCTGCCCACTGGGGGAAGTAGGTAGCCCCGAGCATCTATTCTTTAGATGCCCTTTTTATGACAATGTGCGCAGAGACATCATTGCCCCCCTATTGGAGAGGTTAGCTGACCTTCCAGAAAAGACTGAACTCAATGCCCTTTTACTAGGCAAAGATCAAAAGATAACCTGGATGGTAGCTAGATTCTGCACGCAGATTTGCAGGCACAGTCTATCCTCCCAGAACAAACCAGTCAGCGGGGGAAACAGTCGCAGTGAGCCCCCGGGGCGATAGGGTCAATCTGTATGTGATTGATGCAGAAAGCTCCGAAGCACAGTGGAGGTCAAACAGTTCTGGCTCCACACCCCCATTTACTTTGGAGGAGACCCTGCTCAGTGGCTTTGTACGTAGAAGACCTCTTGTTCAGTCCCTGACCTCCCCAGAGTATTGAACCTGGTGTTGGGCTGTGGGTAGCAGCTCTTCTGTTTGGGAATGGAATGAAGACCTTGAGCAGAAGCTGGGAAAATGCAAGCTGGACCCTGCTCTTGGATATTTTTAGCCCCTTTAAAATTTTTAGACTGCTATATTCATTCTGCATTTTAATCTCCTTTAGCTTTGTAAAGCACTTTTCAGATTTGAAATGCTGGTCTATGACCGTAATAAAGATTTGATTTGATTTGATTTGATTTGACCTGGGGCCAGTCACTCGCTCTCAGGCTATCCTACCTCACTGGGTTGTTGGGATTAAATGTTGGGAGAGTCATGAGCTCCATGGAGAGAAAGGTGGGATAATATGGAGGAAACGAAGTGCAATGAGCCCTCCAGAAACCTCTTGGGCAGAGGCCTCATCCAAACACGTTGGAACACTCTGCCCTCTTTTCTTTCTTGCAGATGCTGTTGGCTGCCCGCCTTCTGTTTCTGTGCCGGTTGCCCCAGTGGTCTCTTCGGTGAGCTGGGATAGGAAACGCGGGCGTGGACGTAGAGAAACAGGGAGCTGAGAGGGGAACAAAATGTAGAAAAGTACCTGGGCAGTGAAAATTAGCAGTGGCCACTCACGAAACAGTTGCTGTTGAGAACACAGACACCCTGGCACTGGTATAACATGTGGCAGGATTAAAAATAAATAAAAATCATCCTCTGAGTTCAGTGCACAAGCAATAGGACTGAACCTCTTGATGTATTGTAATTTAGCAGTTTCATATCGCTGCAAATTTCCTTTGTTCTGGTGTGAACACTTTAATAATAATAATAATAATACTACTTCTCTTCTCATGAGGTACTTTGGCCACCTCATGAGAAGAGAAGACTCCCTAGAAAAGACCCTGATGTTGGGAAAGATTGAGGGCACAAGGAGAAGGGGACGGCAGAGGACGAGATGGTTGGACAGTGTTCTCGAAGCTACTAACATGAGTTTGGCCAAACTGCGAGAGGCAGTGAAGGATAGGCGTGCCTGGCGTGCTCTGGTCCATGGGGTCACGAAGAGTCGGACACGACTGAACGACTGAACAACAAATAATAATAATAATAATTTATTATTTGTACCCCGCCCATCTGGCTGGGTCTCCCCAGCCACTCTGGGCGGCTTCCAACAAATATCAAAATACATTAACACATCACAGATTAAAAACTTCCCTAAACAGGGCTGCCTTCAGGTATTTTCTAAATGTCATATAGTTGTTTATCTCTTTGACCTCTGTTGGGAGGGCGTTCCACAGGAAGGGTGCCACTACCGAGAAGGCCCTCTGCCTGGTTCCCTGTAGCTTTGCTTCTCGCAGTGAGGGAACCGCCAGAAGGCCCTCGGCGCTGGATCTCAGTGTCCGGGCTGAACGGTGGGGGTGGAGATGCTCCTTCAGGTATACAGGACCGAGGCCGTTTAGGGCTTTAAAGGTCAGCACCAACACTTTGAATTGTGCCCCGAAACGTACTTTAAGGACACATCTCTTGAAAATAAAACAAAAGGATGTAAGGTTAGTTGGCGTGTGAGATGACAGTTTGCCCAGGAGAACGATGTGTTTGTTCTGTTTCTGAAGCACAGGATCAGCCTCTCTTTTTATCTTTTGGTTATCTCCCACTTGGACTACTGCAATGCGCTCTACGTGGGGCTACCATTGAAGGTGACCCGGAAACTGAAATTAATCCAGAATGCGGCGGTTAGACTGGTGACTGGGAGTGGCCGCTGGGACCACATAACACCGGTCCTGAGATAACTCCCATTGGCTCCCAGTACGTTTCCAAGCACAATTCAAAGTGTTGGTGCTGACCTTTAAAGCCCTAAACGGCCTCGGTCCTGTATACCTGAGATCTAGCGCCGAGGGCCTTCTGGCGGTTCCCTCCCTGCAAGAAGCAAAGCTACAGGGAACCAGGCAGAGGGCCTTCTCGGTAGTGGCGCCCGCCCTGTGGAACGCCCTCCCAGTCAAAGAGATAAACAACGACCGTATATACTCGATTATAAGCCGACACGAATATAAGCCGAGGCACCCAATTTTACCACAAAAAACCTGGGAAAGCTTCATAGGAGCCACTGCCTGCCTCACTCGAGTATAAGCCGAGGGCGGCTTTTTCAGCACAAAAAATGTGCTGAAAAACTAGGCTTATACTCGAGTATATAGGCTATCTGACATTCAGAAAATACCTCAAGGCAGCCCTGTTTAGGGAAGTTTTTAACCTGTGATATTTTAATGTATTTTAATATCTGTTGGAGGCTGCCCAGAGTGGCTGGGGGGACCCAGCCAGATGGGCAGGGTACAAATAATACATTATTATTATTATTATTATTATTATTATTATTATTATTATTATTTTCTTGGTCTCCAAGGTTCACTGTCAGTCGCCCCCTAAGTGTTACAGCGCTTTAAAAATTCTGCCTTTGTCACTTTTGCATACAGAAAGGTCTTCATAATGAAAAAAGCCAGCCGAAGACCCAGGCGCCAACGTACACCCTCAGTCTCAAAAAGACACCTCATGGATTTGTAAGTTCTCTGCTGCTCGTAACACAATTTTGTGTCTTCTGTTCTTTTGATTCTTCTCTCTCTTCCCTGACAGGCTGTCCCGGCTCCTTCTGAGCTGATGGGCGCTGTATTTCCAGCCAAGCAAAAACCATAAAGTTGTATAGCTGGAAGGGGGGACCCCCAAGAGACATTTAGCCCACCCCTCTGCAATGCAGAAATCACAGCTAAAGGATCCCTGACAGATGGCCGGTTGTGAATTATTATTATTATTATGAAGAATGATTTCCCTCGTTGCCATTACTAACAGCCCAGAAGTGTGGTATCAGGGTGTTACTTCATGTCATATACAAAGCAAGCAAACATTATATATATATATATATATATATATATAAACCCACCAATACCAATTGAATATCCATATTTCCCTGTGGACGATGGTATGGAGGGTATCTTTTAAGTCAAGTATTTTAAATCAAGCATAAGAAATTAAAACCCCACCAGGCTTCATAAAAAGTGTTCTGGAAACACAGAGCTTGTCTGCAGTTTTTTCCACAGTAGCCCAAACACACAACTCCTTACGTTGCACAAATGCATATTTTCTGAGGTTTTCGAATTGATTTACTATTGATAATAATTTATTATCGAATTATTTTTTTGTGTTTTTTTTAAAGTATTTTTATTAAAGATTTCTTGATTTACAAAAGTATGTGCAATGTCTCTCATATTTTTTACATGTATCATTCTTACAAATCAGTTTCATTTGTTGAGGTCGGGTGGCGATGTTTCTATTTTACTTAATATATGTAGGGTTTGATGTCAGCATTGCTTGTGCAGGTTCTCTGCTGTTCACTTGTGTTCCTTTGGTGGTGAGAGAGGTTGGGGTTGGCCTAGGGTGGGGTTGTTCATTTGTGGTTGGCTGTGGTGGGCTTTGTTTTCATGTGTGAGTGGGCTGGGTGTGTGTTTTGGATCAGGTTAGCCATATTGATTTGTATGCTGTTGGTGGATTTTTGTCATTGTCTTGTTGGGCTGTGTGTGTGATAAAGGGGAGCCATACCGAGGTGAAGGCATCTTCTATTTGTCCCCATATCATTTTCAGCTTATTGGTTAATTTTTCTAGTAAGGCTGTTTCCCATACTATTTGGTACCATTGGTCCATGGTAAAGGTAAAGGTAAAGGGACCCCTGACCATTAGGTCCAGTCACGTACGACTCTGGGGTTGCGGCGCTCATCTCGCTCTATAGGCCAAGGGAGCCGGTGTACAGCTTCCGGGTCATGTGGCCAGCATGACAAAGCCGCTTCTGGCGAACCAGAGCAGCGCACAGAAACGCCGTTTACCTTCCCGCCAGAGCGGTTCCTATTTATCTACTTGCACTTTGACGTGCTTTCGAACTGCTAGGTGGGCAGGAGCAGGGACCGAGCAACGGGAGCTCACCCTGTCGCAGGGATTCGAACCGCTGACCTTCTGATTGGCAAGCCCTAGGCTCTGTGGTTTAACCCACAGCGCCACCTGGGTCCCTTCCATGGTCCATGGTACCATTATCGAATTATTGTTAATAAAAATAGCTCGTCTCATTTTTTAAATTTATATTACACTTGCTTTTTAGGTCTCCTCGATCACCTCCCCAGTGAAACGGGTGATGGGACGGTCGGAAAAGTCCATTCAGGCTTCTCCCAAGGTGATGAAGCTGGAAGACCACGACCGTGACAACGGGCAGACCTCCGAGCGGCAAGTCCAGGACGTTGGGCAGAGTTCCTGGTCCCCTTCCCCCCGCGAGTCGACCCCAGAGAGGGAGCAGAGTGGGCCGGTCAACTCAGTGGAGCTCTTAGAGAATTCTGTGCACGAGATCTGTGAATCGGGTAATGCCCCATCTCGCCCTGCCGCCTCTGCTCACCAGAGGCCCCTTGTGGGAAGGGAGCAAGCAGGACCCCCCGAGACCAAGAGCAGCTCTCTCGGCTCCTGCAGCCTCCAGCGAGTGTGGAGGGCAGAGCCGAGCCCCTCTGGCTAGTAGCAGCCAACGCTAGATGGGTCCTAGTGGGTGGACATCACTGCCTCCTGCCGGAGGGAGTTCAATCAATCAATCAATTTTATTACAGCAAGAGCCAGCAACACAAAACAACATGATTCCAAACAAAAGAATAAGCAACACCACCACAAAGAATCAAAATCCAAAGGGCAGAACAGAAGGTCAATGACGCAAAAGGAATTTATAGTGTGTTTTTCAGTAAAAGAGATTTACGTTTTCTGATAGCTAAGGTGCGAAATTTGGCCACGGCATAAGATACTGAGCTCAGAGAGTCTTCCAAAAGAAATTTGCGAAAATTTCAGGGGTGAATTCCAAGTAGTATTGCAAGGGTGTAAATTTTGATAAAAGGGGTAATATAAGTCGAGATCGTTTTTCACTGTAGAGTTCACAGAATAATAGAATGTGATAATAATAATAATAATAATAATAATAATAATAATAATAATTTATTTATACCCCGCCCATCTGGCTGGGTTTCCCCAGCCACTCTGGGCGGCTTTCAACAGAACATTAAAATACAATAATCTATAAAACATTAAAAGCCTCCCCAAACAGGGCTGCCTTCAGATGTCTTCTAAAGGTCTGGTAGTTGTTGTTCTCTTTGACATCTGAAGGGAGGGTGTTCCACAGGGTGGGTGCCACTACCGAGAAGGCCCTCTGCCTGGTTCCCTGTAACTTGGCTTCTCGTAGCGAGGGAACCGCCAGAAGGCCCTCGGCACTGGATCTCAGTGTCCGGGCAGAACGATGGGGGTGGAGACGCTCCTTCAGGTATACTGGACCGAAGCCATTTAGGGCTTTAAAGGTCAGCACCAACACTTTGAATTGTGCTCGGAAACGTACTGGGAGCCAGTGTAGATCTTTCAAGACCGGTGTTATGTGGTCTCGGCGGCCGCTCCCAGTCACCAGTCTAGCTGCCGCATTCTGGATTAGTTGTAGTTTCCGGGTCACCTTCAATGGTAGCCCCACGTAGAGCGCATTGCAGTAGTCCAAGCGGGAGATAACTAGAGCATGCACCACTCTGGTGAGACAGTCTGCGGGCAGGTAGGATCTCAGCCTGCGTACCAGATGGAGCTAGTAGACAGCCGTCCTGGACACAGAATTAACCTGCGCCTCCATGGACAGCTGTGAGTCCAAAATGACTCCCAGGCTGCGCACCTGGTCCTTCAGGGGCACAGTTACCCCATTCAGGAACAGGGAGTAACAGATTCCACCTTATTGGTCATGCATGGACATAGGCGCTCATGGATAGGTACCCGCAGGAATTTACCGTATAGTGCAGCTGTAGCCGGAGGGAGTTCCACCGTTTTATGCGCTCTTGAGGTGTGGGTCTCACATTGTTTGTCCTCCCATCTGCTTGCAGAGGTCGCCAGCATCCTGATCAGCAGCTCCGAGGACACCGAAGACGACATGATGGTGAGTAGGCCAGAGACCACACAGCAGGTGCAGGGCACAGGTCTTCTCTGCAGGGTTCCAGATAGGCAGCTGTGCCCTCTGCCAGGCTACTCCAGTCCTTCGTCAGTTTTTGGGTCCCCCTCCTTCCCTGGACACTCAGCATTGCATCCCCCCCCCTCATACCTGCAAACCTTGAGGTTCCTTCAAGCCTGCTGATTTCTCCCACACCCTTTGTTGTTGATGGCTACAGAACGATGGGAACGACATAGAATTCTAGAGCTGGAAGGGGGACTCCCCCCAAGGGTCATCTCGCCCAACCCCCTGCAGTGCAGGAATTCTTGAAATATGGCCCTCCAGTGGCGGGGTACAAATAATAAATTATTATTATTATTATTATTATTATTATTATTATTATTATTATTACTATGGTCTGTTTCCTTTCAGTGATTGCCCAGCACCGCTGGAATGTCCGCCTGAGGTCTGAGCGGCTGTCGACAGCAGCAGGGCAGAACTGGTGCCTTTTCCAAAGCTGACCTCGGAACCCCAGCCATGACATCGCTTGCCAAGATGCCCACATCTCTCTTCCTGACTCCTTCCTTCCGCTGGCTGATTCTGCAGAGAACGTCTTTCTCGCAGTTCGTTTGTGCACAGACAGTCCTGCTCGTCCCGGGGTTGTGTGGAGCTGTGCCGCTCTTGACCCTGAGGGAATGACCCGCTCCTCATTCCTGCCCAAGCAGCGCAAGTGCCTTTCGGTGATGCTACTGCCGCTGCAATACCTTATGAGTACTCGGCCAACCACCAGGAGCAACAGCAGATCACAGGCAGCGGTCTTCTGAGAAGGAACATGTGTTTCCCTGGTCAGCAATGGATTTTACCTTAAGCCCATCAGTGGGCCAAGGCACCGCCCATCGATTCTCCCCAATGGCTTGCTACCCCTCTCCTTTTATCTGGCAAAGGCTGGTGGCAGTCTTAAGGCAGTTGAGATTTGGCCATCCCTTATGTCCAATTATTAGCTTAGGAACTATTGTCATGAAACATGTTTAATGCGGAAAGCTGACTGCTTGCCACATGCCCCCCCTCGGATCATTTCTCTCCTGCCCTGGGAACAGATGCACCCAGGAGGCTTGAAAAAATCAAGGAGGGTTGGCAAGACAAGGTTACGCTCAGTTTTTTTTATGGGGGACCGGAAATTCAGAACACCAGGAGCGCAGTGCTGGGTCAGAGCATCCTGTATTCCAGCCAGATGCCTAGAAGAAGCAGGAGATGAATAGCCCCACCTGGATTCCCACCCATAACTCATTTCAGAAATTCACTGCTGAGAATTAGGCACGTTTATTTCATTTCTGGATTGCTACCCATGACAAAACATCCCAAAGAGATTAACTGTAGAAATAGATTTTTAAAAAATAATTCCAGTCCATTTGCGTTAGGTTCACGTTGCGTTTTTTCTGGTTACGAACGCGGCAAACCCGGAAGTGTTTACTTCTGTGCTCGCCACTTAGGAGCAATCTGCGTGCCTCGCGCATGCGCAGGAGCGCTCGTATCGCGTCACGCACGCACACAGAAGCGGCGCTCTACTTACGGACCTTTCGGGGTGCAAACGGCACCCCGGAACGGATCGCGTCCGTAAGTAGAGGTAACCACTGTACAAATCCAATGCAGGTACAGACTGGGACATGGATACCCACTTAAAAGACTGGAGGTAGCCAAAAGGCAATAGCGGCAGTGAGCAATGAGGATGTCTTAATGTTGGCCTTTAGGCATGACAAATGGGGCCTCCAGGTTCAGGAGCAGTATACCACTCTTTACTGCTTGTTGGGGAATCTAGAAGACGAGGGCTATTCTTTTCACTATTCCTTTCACGTCTTGCTTGTGTGCTTCCCATTTGAGGCATCTGTTTGGCCGCTGTGAGAACAGGATTAGGTAAAAAGGACAATCACGGGAATGATACAGCAAAAAGAAGGGAAATAACCCCATGAAAAACCCCTGAAATGAGGTGAATGTGTATTCAAAAAATGTGTTAAATTAATCTCAAAAAATATTTTTTAAAGTTGCTTTCAAACAGAAGTGCTCAGACACATGTAACTAACTCAAAGGATTGTAAATAATGAAAAGAACCCTCCAAAAAACTTCAAATGATGAAAATTACTGTAATACAACCTTAAGTGGCTTTCAAAAAACTTTTTGGAGTAGCTCCTGAACAGAATTGCTCAAACACGTAGTAAACTGCTTAAAGGGTATAAATAATGGCAAGAGCCCTCCAACTGAACTTAAATTAATGTAATATACTACAAAACAAACTTGCTAAATAACAAATAATGAAAATACTGCAAAACAACCTTAACGAGGTGCCAGCTATTAAACTCGTTTCACTGAAAGTCTAACAGTTTCCTCAGAAGGAAAAAAAGAGACGGTAATACGTTAACCATAATTCAAATAAGGCATAATTGCTGTTGAGTTTAAGGGGAGAATCAAAAGAACTTCAAACAGAAAACTCCCAAACAAAACGTGGTAATTATCCACTCAAAACAACTGATGTAGCTTCTTCAAGGTGAAAACCTACACTAAGGTTTAAACACAAGCCCCATAGCTTGTTAATTATTTTCAAAAGAGGCTAAGAAAGCTTGCATGATCCCGTTCTTACGAAGCTATTACGGAGACGTTTCAGGGGTTTTTCATGGGGTTATTTCCCTTCTTTTTGCTGTGAGAACAGGAGGCTGAATTAGAGGAGTCATTGGCCTCATCCAGTACCCAGGCTCTTTTGACGTTCTCGGTTTTTTTAGGGCCCCTCCAGCCTGGTGGGGTGGGCTTTCTTTGCTTTTCTCCCGCATCAACTAGTATCGGTGCAATATTGCGGATTGCCCCTAGATCAGTCCGCTTCATTAGTTGTTTCTGAGACGCTTTCCCTGCGTTGCCGCATTATTGCTTTCTGGATGGACACTCCTGCCCTGTTAAACCTGCAAGATCAGTGGTTTGAAAAGTTAGCAGGATTTCGGCAGGAAGTGGTGGGACCTGCACTGATTGGAAACGGAAGTAGAGCGGCTGCCCCAATACTTTGGCAGATGCAAATGGCATTGGAAGTCATCCCATGTAACTCCTCCGATAGCATCTGGACCACAAATAATAATGAGTGCACTTTAAAAAATAAATAAATAGGATGTCTAAAACTTCCCTAAAGCAAATTTGAGCTGAAGTTTCAGTCCTGTCTGTTGCTGGTTGATTTCACTTTTTAAAAACACTAGTAATTTATTGATTTTCCAAAGATAACACACACAAAAATAAAAACAATATCAATACAAAAGACAAAACAAAGCAGAACTAATTGACTTCCTTCTAGTCCCTTCCTTGTTTCCATTATTTATCAATGTACCGCATGTCCACTGTCCAGTTTTAAACCTGTTTAAAATTACTTATTATCCATTCATAACAAAGTTACAAGTAATTTTAAAACCTTGCTAACGTATTAACCTGTGTACAATGCTTCTCTATATATGCAATAAACATCTTCCATTCTTCTTTAAATTCATTGTCGTCTCTTCCTCTTAGTTTCATTGTCAATTTTGCCATTTCAGCAAATTCCATTGTTTTAACTTGCCAGTTTTCTTTAGTTGGGACACCTTCTTCTTTCCAATGTTGTGCAAATAATGTCCGTACAGCCGTAGTTGCATACATAAGTAAATTCTTTGGTGATTTTGGTAAATCCACTCCTATAATACCTATTAAGAAAGCTTCCGATTTCTTAACAAAGGTTATTTTAAACATCTTCAATTCATTATAAATCATTTCCCAATATTTCTTTATGGTTTTACATTCCCACCACAAATGGAAAAATGTCCCTTCTGTAGTTTTACATTTCCAACACTTGTTTTCCTTAGATTTATACAATTTTGCTAATTTAACAGGAGTTAAGTACCATCTATACATCAATTTCATACAATTTTCTTGGATCGCCACACATGCTGTAAACTTTATGTCCTTCTTCCATAGTTTTTCCCATTCCACCACCTGCATATTATGCCCCACATTTTGTGCCCATTTAATCATGACAGATTTACCTTCTTCATCTTTCGTTTCCCATGCTAGCAACAGATTGTACATTTTCAATATTAGTTTTGTGTCATTTTCTATTATTTCTCTCTGAAATGTTGAAATTTCATACGAAAAATCTGTCTTTTTCTCATTCTTAAATATTCCATTTAACTGAAAGTATTGTAACCAATCCGTTACATTCTCTCTAATTTCGTTAAATTCTTTCCATTTTAATTGGTTTTCTGATTCTATCAACAATTCTCTATATGTAACCCATTTTGTGTCCATATTTAATTCCACCCCCCCTGATATTGCCTCTAAGGGAGAAAGCCACCATGGTGTTTTTTGTTCTAGTAATCCTTTGTACTTCTCCCAAACTTTAAAAATCGCTTTCCTTATAATGTGATTTCGGAAACTTCGATATACTCTTGCCTTTTCATACTACAAGTACGCGTGCCAGCCTAATCTATTGTCATATCCTTTCAGTTGATTTCACTTCTGGTCGTCTTGCTCACTGTTCACAGATAAACCTACATATGTAACTTATGGTTATGTGCAATTTTGTAGACGGCTTTCTCACAAGCGGAGTTTTAACAAATCAGTTAAATGGTTGCTGAAATAATCAAATAAAAGAATGTGTGAAATCTCAGCAAGCCAGCTGCAATCATTTTTATTTCCTGACTTTATTTTTGGTGGCCTTTCAGCCCTGACAACTCCCAAAGGTAGTTGAAACAATAAAGGTAAAGGTACGCGGGTGGCACTGTGGGTTAAACCACAGAGCCTAGGGCTTGCCGATCAGAAGGTCGGCGGTTTGAATCCCCGCGACGGGGTGAGCTCCCGTTGCTCGGTCCCTGGTCCTGCCAACCTAGCAGTTCGAAAGCACGTCAAAGTGCAAGTAGATAAATAGGTACCACTCCGGCGGGAAGGTAAACGGCGTTTCCGTGCGCTGCTCTGGTTTGCCAGGTTTGTCATGCTGGCCACATGACCTGGAAGCTGTACGCCGGCTCCCTCGGCCAATAAAGCGAGATGAGCGCCGCAACCCCAGAGTAGGTCATGACTGGACCTAATGGTCAGGGGTCCCTTTACCTTTACCTTTAACCCTGACTGTAAGGTCCAGTCGCGGACGACTCTGGGGTTGCGCGCTTTACTGGCTGAGGGAGCCGACGTTTGTCCGCAGACAGCTTCCGAGTCATGTGGCCAGCATGACTAAGCCGCTTCTGGCGAACCAGAGCAGCGCACGGAAACGCTGTTTACCTTCCCGCTGGAGTGGTACCTATTTATCTACTTGCACTTGACGTGCTTTTGAACTGCTAGGTGGGCAGGAGCTGGGACCGAGCAACGGGAGTTGAAACTATACAAGTCCCCCCAAAAGAAATACTGTAAACCCACACCCAAATAAGTCTTTTATAACACAACAGCAGGAGCAAACAGCGTCAGCAAACAGCCAAGGTTAATTCTCATTCACTCTTATTTCCAATGTTCAGAGGGCAAGGGGCAAAGTGCACACAGGATGGAAAGCACCAACAGGCTTGGGAGAAGCCCAAGATTTGCAGAAGTACTGACAGATGGGGGGGAATGCCTTAAGGAGGGGACCCCAAAAATACAGCTGGATGAGCATACCCAACGGCCACAAAATGCTGAGCTTGATCTACACATGCGGTGGTAGGGGGCTCTGTAGAGGGGGTGCCCCACGCCAGGCTGCAGAAGGGCAGGAACGGGACAAATTCATGGTGGATCAAGCTATTGGCAACTGCTAGCCAGGATGGCTCTGCTCTGCTTCCATAGTTGCTTCCGAATACCAGTTGTTGGAAGCCCCAGGAAGGAGGAGAATTGCTCTTGTGCTCTGGTCCTGCTTGCAGGATTCTCATAATGGGCATCTGGTTGGCCCCTGGGAGAAGAGGATGCTGGACTAGATGGGCCACTGATTCAACAGGGCTGTTCTTGAGTCCTTGCGTTTGAATGATTTTAAACCATGAACAGTGTGTGTTCTTTTCCGGTACTTCTTTCCTTTTGTTGTGTTAAATATTTGAAGACTCCTATTCAAATGAGGGAGGGACGCGGGTGCGGCTGTGGGTTTGCCGATCGGAAGGTCGGCGGTTCGAATCCCCGCGACGGGGTGAGCTCCCGTTGCTCGGTCCCAGCTCCTGCCAACCTAGCAGTTCAAAAGCACGTCAAAGTGCAAGTAGATAAATAGGTACCGCTGTTGCAGGAAGAAGAGAGGAAGAAGAGTTTGGATTTGATATCCCGCTTTATCACTACCCTAAGGAGTCTCCAAGCGGCTAACATTCTCCTTTCCCTTCCTCCCCCACAACAAACACTCTGTGAGGTGAGCGGGGCTGAGAGACTTCAGAGAAGTGTGACTAGCCCAAGGTCACCCAGCAGCTGCATGTGGAGGAGCGGAGACGTGAACCCGGTTCCCCAGATTACGAGTCTACCGCTCTTAACCACTACACCACACTGGTGTTTCCGTGCGCTGCTCTGGTTCGCCAGAAGCGGCTTAGTCATGCTGGCCACATGACCCGGAAGCTGTCTGTGGACAATCACCGGCTCCCTCGGACAGTAAAGCGAGATGAGCGCTGCAACCCCAGAGTCGTTCACGAGTGGACCTAATGGTCAGGGGTCCCTTTACCTTTACCTTATTCAAATGAGACTTCTTCATGTCGGGCAGCAGGTGTCGCCCTTGGACAATAATGAATGTAGCTCTACTTGCTGCAGCAAGGCACAATTCAAAGAACTGTACTGGCTTTGTGAATACTGCATGTCCTGACAATGGTGTGTGGAAACGGGTAGTACCCACGTCCCACAAGAAAAAACTTGAAGCTTACAACCCTCCCTTATTTATTATTTCATTTATATCCCACCTTTTTCTCCACGTTGGTTCTCCCTCTCATTTAAACCCTGCAACAACCCTGTGAGGTAGGTCAGTCTGAGGGACAGTGACTGGCTCTCCAGTGAGCTTCAAGGCCGAGTGGGGATTGCAGCCCTCGTCTCCCGGGTCACATTCTGACACTGCAGTCTCCACCCCGCACTGCTCAGCCAAAGGCACCTTCAGAGCTTCCCACTTAATGGAGCAGACGAGGACATTAGAGGCCTGGCCAGAGGCTATGGACCCATTCCTCAGATGCCTGAACAAGGCTAGCGTTGGATCGGTCCATGGGATTCCTGCATTGCAGGGGGTTGGACTAGATGGCCCTTGGGACCCTTCCACCTGCAGTACTATGAATGTGATAGCATTGCTGGACCGAAATCGCCCCCACCCCTTGGGCAGGGACATGCTGTCCATTAGGGCCAGCACTATCTACCATCAGTTCCCCACACCCTGCTTTTGAAATAAAAAGCCTAAGATCAATTGCCAACTGGGGGTGTGACTTGCACTGGGTCCCAGGCCACAGAAACCATTTGACATGAGTTCAGCCATGATGCATCCCCACTCGGCCTCAGTTCTTGGTGGCAGGCAGCACAAACTCTGACCTGCTTAGCTTGCAAGTCTGTTGTTCTTAGAGAAAACTAATTTTGCAACCTTGCAGACTCTGGTTAGTAAGGTAAAGGTAAAGGGACCCCTGACCATTAGGTCCAGTCGTGACCGACTCTGGGGTTACGGCGCTCATCTCGCTTTACTGGCTGAGGGAGCCGGCGTACAGCTTCCAGGTCATGTGGCCAGCATGACTAAGCCACTTCTGGCAAACCAGAGCAGCACACAGAAACGCCGTTTACCTTCCCGCTGCAGTGGTACCTATTTATCTACTTGCACTTTGACGTGCTTTCGAACTGCTAGGTTGGCAGGAGCTGGGACCGAGCAACGGGAGCTCACCCTGTTGCGGGGATTCAAACCGCCGACCTTCTGATCGGCAAGCCCTAGGCTCTGTGGTTTAACCCACAGCGCCACCCGCGTTTCCTGCTATTGTCAAAAGTACCGTGCTCCAGAGGGAGGGGGTCAAGGCAACAAGCAAACACAGCACCTGCTCGAGCCACTTTCAGAGGAGGCAAGCACCCAACACCTAGCTGGAGACTTACCTTCGGCAGCTCAGGCTTCCTTGGGGTGATTTAAAGCAGGGCTTGGACTGAAATCAAAGCAGGTCTGGGACAAGGAGGCATAGCTGTCAACTTTCGGATTTGAAAATAAGGGATTTTCCCCAAACTTTCGGATTTGAAAATAAGGGATGCCGCGAGGGCGGTGCAATGGCACCAAGTAGCCTTGCCACCCTGCGCTCCAGAGGCTGCGCACGAATGGGTGAGCGAAAGAGCGAGTGCATAGACGGCAGGCAGGTTGTCTGTCTGGTTGGGCGTGAGGGTCTGGCTGCACAAGGCATGCAAGCTCCGCCCCCAGTCGGTCTCAGACTCCTTATTGGCAGCCGAGCAACGCAGCTGAGGAGCCTCCCTGGCCGGCAGGGAGGGAGAGGAGCTGCTTCCTTTGAAATCCGGGAAATTTAAGGGATATCAACAATCCGGGATAGCAGCGGGAAACGGCATTGGAATAAGGGAGTTTCCCGCAAAAAAGGGAGGGTTGACAGCTATGCAAGGAGGGAGGGAGAGCTAAGGAACAGTCACTCCCCAGCCCATCGCCTCCCCCTCTTTTACTTTCCCTTGTCCTGGCCTCCTGTGTTGAAATATCTGGGTGAGCAGAGACGGCTTGCAGAGCACACAGCACCCCGTGCTAATAATAGCGGCCCTGAAGAGCTTGGTGTGAAGGGAATTTGCTTGCAAGGAAGCCACAATACCTTGGAGCTGTACCCTACTGTGGAACAATTAGCTGCTTCCAAATGGAAGGCTGCCTTTAAAGATAAGAGGTCTTTTGCAAGGGGGGGACTCCTTCAGCGTCTCCTAATCCAAGACTTGGAATTATGTGATGGGATGAAAGAAATCAGACCTTTAATTCTGCCCCAGGAAGAACAGTGCCTCATCTCAGTTTCTCAATTCAGCAAAGGCAGTGGGAAATAATCGAGGCCACCCCAAGACATTTTGCTGCCAGAGCCAAAGATGGCACCCCTGTTTCCGCCAAATCAATATGCCGGAGCTGGGGATGGAGGCGAGAATTTGTTTCATAAAATCACAGAATGGTAGAGTTGGAAGAGACGCCGCAAGAGTCAAATAGTCCAACCCCTGCAGTTCAGGAATCGCAACTAAAAGCATCCCTAACAGATGGGATCTACAAATCTGTTTATTTAATTATTTAATTGCTCATAATCTAACATTGTGTATGCCATCAAATGCCAACAGTGCCCTTCAGCTCTCTATATTGGACAAACAGGCCAAACCCTACGCCAAAGGATAAATGGACATAAATCTGACATCAGGAATCACAAGACAGAGAAACCAGTAGGAGAACACTTCAATCTCCCAGGACACTCTATACAAGATCTCAAAGTAGCTGTCTTATTGCAAAGGAATTTCAGAAATAGACTGGAAAGAGAAGTTGCTGAATTGCAACTCATTACCAAGCTTAAAACCATGGAGAGACCTGGTCTGAACAAAGACATTGGATTCTTATCTCATTATACATGACAAAGCTTTTTTAACCTTCTCACCCCTTGCTTTTTCCTGCAAGACCAATTGCAGTCGTCAACAGTCGTCAACAGGTTTACCACAGCTATCAGCCTATCACCCATTCCCACCACCCTTCTGAGTAATACCCCTCCTACCCTCTCACTATATATAAGGGTCTGGTGACTTCAGTGTATCTGAAGAAGTGTGCATGCACACGAAAGCTCATATCAAGAACAAACTTAGTTGGTCTCTAAGGTGCTACTGGAAGGAATTTTTTTTATTTTTTATTTTGTTTTGACTATGGCAGACCAACACGGCTACCTACCTGTAGATGGGATCTACGAGAATCACACTCTCCCCCAAAATACGCAAACTGAAACACAGCCATCCTTGGAGACTGGCACTTCTCTGTATGTTGCAATGCAGTTTTCTAACTGGTGTTTACAAAAATTCATACATTTGAGCGAGGCATGCACAGGAATGAAGGGAGGTGTGTGCAAGAGTCAAGAGGTATACAAAGGGCTCCAGGGCTTAATCGAGAACACCACCAAGCCTGAAGTGAGGGCATCTGTCCCGTAAGGGGAAAGGGATAAATTTGTTAATTGCAGTTTCCCTCCCCCCCCATCCAAAATCCAGTTATCCAGCTTTCTACAGCCGCTTGCCAATTTTTCTCTGAAGTACTCACAAAACTTCATCAGGATTTTAGTGCCAATTTCTCCCAATAAACATATTTTCTTTGTATGCAGTCTTGAGCAATGCACATTTTTGCAAGCACTTTCACTTAATATAATGCATTTTTGTATGCTACTTTCATCCATATAGGCGCGTTTTTAATGCACACTTTCCTGCGATACACACACACAACATTCAGCTGGAGAACTGCCTTGCAGGATTCAGAGAAGTCAAGTTTCATTTGCACTCTGCTTTGAGAAATATGAATCAAGAAATTCCTAATGAAAATGCAAACAGGACATAGGCTCTCCTTTCCTCTTCACATGATGTACCTAACATAGCAAAAAAAAAAAGTTTGGTTTTTAATGTATAAATTCTGGAATTTATTTTGAACTCGGAGAGAAATGGATTACAACTTGCCCAGTTGATATGTTTTGTATATGACTCAAGACCACAATATCTCAAGGACCACCTGTCCCCATAAAAACTCACCTGAACTCCGCACTTATCATTTGGGGCCCTTCTTCACATGCCTCCTCCATGTGAGGTTCGGAGGATGGTAACATGAGAACCAGCCTTTTCCACAGTAGCTCCCCATTTGTGGATTGCTCTCCTTTAGGTGCCAGGTGAAAATGTTCCTCTTCAACCAGGCCTGGGGCTGATTAATATTCTACAACCTTTTAAATGTGCTTGTGGGATATGGGGGTTACTGCTTTCTTGTTTTCGTTTTGACTATTTAATTGTGTGTTTATCTTGTGTTTTTGTCTTGTGAACCACCCTGAGATCGTTTGGTGAAGGGCAGTATATAAATCTATCTATCTATCTATCTATCTATCTGTCTATCTATCTCATACTTACGGGACCGCCTCTCCTGGTATGCCCCACAGAGGACCTTAAGGTCCACGAGAAACAATAGCTTAAGGGCCCCGGGCCCCAAAGAAGCCAGATTATCCTCCACAAGGGCCAGGGCCTTTTCAGTGATGGCTCCGACCTGGTGGAATGCTCTGTCCCATGAGACCAGGGCCCTGCGGGACCTGACCTCCTTCCGCAGTGCCTGTAAGACAGAGCTATTCCGCCTGGCCTTCAATCTAGCCTGATCCCCTATTCCTTTTCCCCCTTCCCTTTTTTCTGAAGAAACCCTTCTGGGTCCCCACATTAAAAATTTTCCCTGGTCTCCCTACTGGCCTAGCAAGACTAACTTGGCCAGTTAGCCCTGGTGATCCCACTGATGTTTGTTTTTTATGCTGTTTTTAAAGTTGTTATTAATCATTGTTTTGGATTTGTTGTTAGCTACGCTGAGCCCGGTTCTTGGACCGGGAAGGGCGGGGTATAAATAAAAATTTATACAAGGTTGTTAGACTGGTTTCAACTAGGGCCAGGGCCTTCTCAGTACTGGCCCCAACTTGGTGGAACGCTCTGTCACAAGAGACCAGGGCCCTGCGGGATTTGGCATCTTTCCGCAGGGCCTGCAAGACAGAGCTGTTCCGCCTGGCCTTTGGGTTAGTTTCAGTCTGATGTTTCCTCCCCTTATGGTTTTGATTATGGGTGATAAATGAAGCTGCATTTAAATTTTAAATTTTAACCTGTATTTTAATTAACGGTTTTTCTTTCTTTTATATTTTATTGTAATTTTTATTGGTGTTAGCCGCCCTGAGCCCGGTTTCAGCTGGGGAGGGTGGGGTATAAATAAAAATTATTATTATTATTATATTATTATTATTATTATTATTATCATCATCATCATCATCTATATCTATCTATCATCTATCTATCTATCATCTGTTTCTTTGAAGCTGCATTGTTTTTTCTTTCCTTTTAATGTTTTTTTTATTATTATTGAATGAAGATCTTTCTTTTTTTAAATGCAAACAGGAGCAAATTCCCCTCCCTACACCCTGAGCCAGAAAATTGACCCTTCAAATCCTTCCATGTCTCTCCAAGGTTTCAGGCTGGGGACTTTCCTGCAAAATGACAACCAAGCCTTTTCAGTGGAGAGACCAGGAATCAAACCTGGTTCCTGCTGTGTGCAACACACAGGGCTTGGCCACTAAGCTGTGGTCCCTATCCGATGCAGAAGCATCAGGGAGCATGGCCAAGGGCCATTCCTGGCGCACGGCCACCACCAGCCTCTCTCCCAGTGAGTTTGAAGACATGCATTTCCCCTTCACACTTCACAGCACACACAGGGAGCACACCAGACGGACAGCTGCCATGTCAAGGCAAATTGGCAAGCAGTACAGTATTGGGGAAGACAGGAAGGCCATTGCCAGGATAAAGACATCTTAGCTGATTCATCAAATGAGTGTTTAATCATTTGTCACACATTAGCGTGTGACTAAAAGCGAGAGGCTTTTTATGTGGGGGAGGGGATGGAAAGACGCTATTTTGTTGGTTTGCGGATGGTGCCAAGATGGAGCCGTTTTCAAATATCTGAAGGGCTGTCACCTGGAATCATATCATAGAATTGTAGAGTTGAAAGGGACCCCAAGAGTCCTCTAGTCCAACCCCCTGCAACTCAGGAATCAGATGGAAGGTGGAACCATCTTGTTTTTTGCTGCTCCAGAGGAACTGAACCAGCAGATTTGAATGACAAGAAATGAGACTCTGACCACACATTAGGAAGATCTATCTATCTATCTATCTATCTATCTATCTATCTATCTATGTATCTATCTATAGAAGGGACCCAGGTGGCGCTGTGGGTTAAACCACAGAGCCTAGGGCTTGCTGATCAGAAGGTCGGCGGTTCGAATCCCTGCGACGGGGTGAGCTCCCGTTGCTCGGTGCCAGCTCCTGCCCACCTAGCAGTTCGAAAGCACGTCAAAGTGCAAGTAGATAAATAGGTACCGCTGCAGCAGGAAGGTAAACAGCGTTTCCGTGCGCTGCTCTGGTTCGCCAGAAGCGGCTTTGTCATGCTGGCCACATGACCCGGAAGCTGTACGCCGGCTCTCGGCCAATAAAGCGAGATGAGCGCTGCAACCCCAGAGTCGGACACGACTGGACCTAATGGTCAGGGGTCCCTTTACCATATATATATATATATATATATATATATATATATATATATATATTTGAATTTTAATATACTTACATCTTTTTCAAATATTACATTGTAATTGTTCATTCCTTATTTCTATGCATATACATAGACTTCCACACTTACATCTTCTATCTTCTTTATATAAATCATTTATTTTTCGCATTTTCATGCTATGTTCGTTCTTTTCTGTTCTCTAATTTAGTTACATAAAATCTAAACATACCATTCCAGTACCTATACAATTCTCATTTGTTTATTTTTCCTGTACTTAGTTTTGACATTGTAATTTCCTAAATTCTTTATTTATTTTCCCGTTATGAGGTGTATTTCACTTCTACTGGTAATTTTTATATTAACAAATTTTCTTTATATAATCTAAAAAAATTCCCCATTCTTTTTGAAATGTTTCACTACCCTGTTTCACAACAACAGGAAGAACTTTCTATCAGTAAGAGCTGTTTGACAGTGGAATGGACTCCCCTGCAAGGTGGACTCTCATTTGTTAGGGGTTTCTGAGTAGAGGCTGGATGGCCATCTGTCATGGATGCTTTAGTTGTGATTCCTGCATTGCAGGGGGTTGGACTAGATGACCCTTGGGGTCCCTTCCAGCTCTACGATTCTATGATTCTGCTGTCTTACGGTGTGCATGTGGGTTCTTTAGGTGGCAAGGTGTATGACTTCACTTGCTCCCAAATGTGGCAAGTCAGCTTTGCTGTGTTTGGGCAAAAAAGACAATCACGGGAATAACTGAATTACAACAAAGGAAATCTACACCGTGAAAGATCCCTGAAACGAGATTAACGTATATAATGATACTCAAACAAACAATATGTTTAATGATTCAAGAGCAGAATTGCTCAGGAGCAAAAATACTCAAAAACCTTATAAACTAATTCAAAGAAATATAAATAACTCAAGAAAATCTTCCAAATAACTCCAAATAACAAAAAATAACTCAAGATAAACTAACAAATAACCTTAACGAGTTGCCGGCTAAGATTCTCATTTCACTGTTATGATCTATCAGTTTCCTCAGAAGGAAAAAAGTTAATGCATTTATATAACTCAAAGTAGCTTGTTTGCTATTAAATCTAGGGGGAGGATTAAAGAAACTTCAGAGAAGAAGAACACTCCCAAACAGTAAGTGGAAATTATCCAGACTAGGAATTCTAATTTTGCTTCATCCAAAAGGTTAAAAACCTAAACTCAAGTTCAAAAACAAGCTCCATGGCTTGTAAAACACGTGAACGGAGGGCTATGGAAGCTCACACAATCTTATTGTTACAAAGCTATTGTTACGAAGCAAAGTTAGAATTCCTAGTTTGGATAATTACCACTTACTCGTGTCAGGGATCTTTCACGGTGTAGATTTCCTTTGTTGCTGTGTTTGGGGGCCCTCCTGCTCACTCTTCTGAGACTTCTGCCCCCAAACCCTTCCCTGGGTCACAACTTGGCCTCCCCCGAAGAATCCTGGGAAACATAGTTGACCAAGGGTGATAGGAATTCTAGCTCCGAGAGCTCTAAATCCGAGAGCCCATGTGGCGTAGTGGTTAGAGTGTCAGCCTACAACCTGGGACACCAGGGTTCAAATCCCACCCCCTCGGCCATGCAGCTCACTGCGTGACCTTAGGGACCAGTCGCTGCCTCTCTCAGCCTAACCTACCTCACAGGGTTATTGTGGGGATTAAATGAAGGAAGAGAGAACCGAGTTAGCCACACTGATGTCCATAGAAAAGTTGGAATATAAATGAGATAATTAAATATGCATGAGATTTGAATGCATATGTGGGAAGCATTGAAACAGCAATTCCACTCTACCCCAGGGAAGAGTAACCTGTGGCCCTAGAGATGCTGCTGTGTGGACCCCAACTCCCATTTCCCCAGTCCATTGGCTTTGCCGGAGTCCATTAACACAAACTGCCCACTCTTTCTCTGCACTGTGGCCATACAGAGCTGTTGTTGCTGCTGCTGCTGCTGTTTATGTTGGTCCAGCCAATCCTCATAGCTGTCAACTTTCGGATTTGAAAAGAAGGGATTTTTTTTAAACTTTCGGATTTGAAAATAAGGGATGCCGCGAGGGCGATGCAATGGCACCAAGTAGCCTCGCCACCCTGCGCTCCAGAGGCTGCGCGTGAACAGGAGAGCGAAAGAGCGAGCGCATAGACGGCAGGCAGGCTGTCTGTCTGGTTGGGCGTTGTGGGAGATGAGCGGGAATATGGATGAGGGAATATTGTTTAATATTTCCTATCCCAGCTTGTGTTAACAAGCTCCAAACTTGCAGAGATTCTCATCCCCAATTAAACGCAGCAAAATGTGGCAATCAAGTTCTTTTGAACTTCTAAAACAAGGCAGATTCCTGGTACTTTCCCCTGGTTCCCCCTTAAAAGTAAATACACGACACATAGCTCTTTAAAAGTAGAAAGGTTTACTCACAGACATTTCCAAGGTTCTACAAGTCTCAGAAAGGCAGGCTAACTTAGATTAAATGTGTGTACGTGGAGACTCTCCTTACGGGAGAAGGCTCCATCTGGGCCCTCTTGGCTGGAAGCCAAGAGTGCATCTTCTCTTGAGGTGTTGCTTGCTCGAAGTTCTGATGGAGAAGAGAGTGAAATGGCTGCACAGGTAACTGCACAGGTCAGGCCACTCCCACCTCTGGTCACACAGAGGAAGTGGTCTCAGTCCAGGTACAGGAAACTCTAACTGGAGGACTGAGACCCTTCGTGTACATTCTAGGAATGTTGTGATTGACTGCATCAGTGTTATGCATCCCACAGGCGTGAGGGTCTGGCTGCACAAGGCATGCAAGCTCCGCCCCCAGTCGGTCTCAGACTCCTTATTGGCAGCCGAGCAATGCAGCTGAGGAGCCTCCCTGGCCGGCAGGGAGGGAGAGGAGCTGCTTCCTTTGAAATCCGGGAAATTTAAGGGATATCAACAATCCGGGATAGCAGCGGGAAACGGCATTGGAATAAAGGAGTTTCCTGCAAAAAAAAGGGAGGGTTGACAGCTATGCACTGATGTCCATAGAAAAGTTGGAATATAAATGAGATAATTAAATATGCATGAGATTTGAATGCATATGTGGGAAGCATTGAAATAGCCATTCCACTCTACCCCAGGGAAGAGTAACCTGTGGCCCTACAGATGCTGCTGTGGACCCCAACTACCATTTCCCCAGTTCATTGGCTTTGCTGGAGTCCAATTACACAAACTGCCCACTCTTTCTCTGCACTGTGGCCATACAGAGCTGTTGCTGCTGCTGCTGCTGCTGCTGCTGCTGTTTATGTTGGTCCAGCCAATCCTGGCGAAAAGTGTTTTAACAGCCTGCGAAATAACATTTACCTTTTGGAGCAATATATTGCTTTGCTCATTTGAACTAATCTCCCCAAATGCAGTTCAATATGCAGCTTGCCTGATTCAGCGTCATCAATAATGTATTGCTTAATTTAAACCATTCACAAAAAAAAAATATCTGCAAGAGCCTGTGGCAGAGTCTGTTTCAGAGTGTGCAGTGACCACCCCCTCCGTGCCATAATGAAAGACAAAGGAGCAGTTTTGTGCTCATTTATGCTGTGCATGCTGTAGTGAATGGGCTTGGGAGGTTAGCTCAGGGAGGCCAAAAATCACTGGACTGCACTGGACATCAAAGGAACCTGCTGGATCCAGCCAGTGGTCCACCTAGTCCAGCATCCTGCTCTCACAGTGGCCAACCCCCAGTGGCCAACCCACAAGCAGGACCTGAGCACAACAGCATTTAAACTAGTTCTGAGGATCATATTTTTAAAATAATCACACTATGACTGGGGAGGCACTGGCTCCACCCACTCCCAGCTTTGGCCCCACCCAGCATCAACATGTGGCCCTAGACAGGACACACACAGAGCCCAGTGAATGTGGCCCCTATTCCACAGTGGGATACAAGGTTCATATTTTTTACAAAATGAACGCTCTGCCACAAGTCCTTCAGTGCCGTCATGAAAAAGAGCACACAGGGGGGAATGAACTGCACACCTGAAGCAAGTTTGGCAGTCTAAATCTCCATATTGTTAAATGAAGAGCAATCGCTTGCCATATTTTTGCCTTTGGTTGGAATATAGAATTTATATGGTTTCAGAAAGGTAAAGGGACCCCTGACCATTAGGTCCAGTCGTGTCCGACTCTGGGGTTGCGGCGCTCATCTCGCGTTATTGGCCGAAGGAGCCGGCGTACAGCTTCCAGGTCATGTGGCCAGCATGACTAAGCTGCTTCTGGTGAACCAGAGCAGCGCACGGAAACGCTGGAGCGGTACCTATTTATCTACTTGCACTTTGACGTGCTTTTAAACTGCTAGGTTGGCAGGACCAGGGACCGAACAACGGGAGCTCACCCCGTCGCAGGGATTCGAACCGCCGACCTTCTGATCGGCAAGCCCTAGGCTCCGTGGTTTAACCCACAGTGCCACCCGCACCCCTATGGTTTCAGTACAATTGTGTCTATACCTGAACTGGTCTGTTTATATCTTGGATATAATATTGTTCTATAATTTATCGTTTAAACCTTTTCATACATTACTTGAGGCATGATGTTTTCATCTGCAATTTTATCTGCAGTACAATTTTGCTGCATTATGTTGTAATGTGGTCAGCATTACATGAAGGGCAGCATATTAATTTAATAAATAAAGTAAAGTAAAGTCTATTCATAAACACCACCAGATAAAACCATACGGAGCAAGAATGTGTCGGCCATGAAGTTGTTGGGTCATATTAATGAACAGCCCCACAAACAGAAGCAAAGTCTGTGGGGTCTGCCTCACCCCTGGGGACACGTTTTTCAGAGATGGTGAGAAACATGACTTTTTAAAATCACAAGTCCAAAGAATAGAAAGATGTCTCCTCCCATCTTCGAGAAATCACTAACCTAGTGGTGGTCAGCAGATATAGAATTGTTGACAAAAAAGATTGGCACTTGCATCATCAAAAATGGACAAAATACATAACTCCTGAGCACAGTTACATCCCCACCACATAGGCAAGTATGTTCCTCACACCTTCTGACCCCACCAGCATAAGGGGGAACCAGATCTGAGCTAGTTGGATCTGGGTTATAAACCAGCAATGGGCCACCTTCAAAGAACTGTGGACTGTGAACAGTTTTCCTGGGAGTGTGAATAAATTAATCGCAATTAATGGTTATCTTAGTGGGCCATGCAAAGTGCCCTTCAGAAAGAGTCTATTTCAGGGGTCAGCAAGGTTTACTTTGCCTGGGCCGGTTCACTCCAGTGGAGATCCCTCTGTGGGCTGGATTGTGTGCGAGCGCGCAATTTCCGGTGTCTGTCTCTGTGCAGACGTGATTTTCAGCATCTGCGCATGCACAGACATGATTTTCAGCACCGCGGAAGCGAGTCCCTGCGCTGCGCTGCACTGGTTTAGCGCAGTGTGCGGGGACTCGGCGAGCAGGTGGCTTGGTTCGGGGGCAGCTCGTGGGCCGGTTAAACGACCCCCGTGGGCCACATGTGGCCCATGGGCCTTAGGTTGCCGACCCCTGGTCTATTTTGATTGAGTAAGGAGGAAGACCTGCGCTGCCTTCACTTGTGGGGTGGGTGGATGCATGACTGCTGACCTCTAGGCCTTGGGACTCTCCTCAGGCTCTGCACCTCCGATGCCACCCCCCTCCCCAGTCCTGTTCTCCCCTCTCCTTGAGCGCCTTCGCCTGGCTAGAAGGTGCCTTTGAACTGCCACAATGCCTCGCTTACCTGAAGCTGCTCGCAAGGGGAATGGACTGCACAGGAGGATTATAAACAGAAGTTGGATGGTCATCTGTCATGGATTATTGATTCCCGTTTGACAGGGGGTTGGACTAGATGACCCTAAGAGGTGCCTTGCAACTCTGCAATTCTGATTGTAGAGGTGGGTTCTATGGAGCGCATCCATAGAAAACCACTGGCTTTTGCACGGCGCGCACATAGCTTACTGCCAGGGCTGGCTGGCTCGCCCATGAGGCGAGGTGAAGTGACGGCTGTGGGAATGTTTAGGAATGTGGGGGAGCATATATTGTTTAAGATATCCTATCCCAACTTGTGTTTCCAAGTTCAGCAATATCGGCAGAGCTAACATTCCCCTTTTAAAGTCACACAGCGAAAGCTTGCTTAGATTCGTTTGGATCTCCTTAAAATAATATCCTGGTATTTCCCCTTTAATCCCTCTCAAAATAAGACACTACACAGTCTTCTATAAAAGCATATAAAAAGTTTACTTACAGACATCCGATCCCAGAAGGCAGACTTAATTCTTAGTAAAAGTTACATGTGGTCAGGAGACTGTCCCATAAGGGAAAGCAGCTCCTTTGTCCTCTCTTGGCCTCGAAGCCAAGAGAGCATCCTAGCATGTTGCTTGTTTGAGCGCGTTGTCCGAAAAAGTGAGAGAATGGAGTCTGGCCCCAGTGGCTTTGTGTTACCTGCCCACAGGTGAGGCCACACCCACCTCCAGTTACACAGGGGAAGTCCATCCCAGCCCAGAATAAACAGGAAGTTTCAGCTGGTGGACACAAAAGCTCATACCAAGAACAAACTTAGGTTTCTAAGGTGCTACTGGAAGGAATTTTTTTATTTTTTATTTTGTTTTGTCTATGACAGACCATCACGGCTACCTATCTACCTGTAACTGTGTCTACTCTAGCAATGTTGTGTTTGACTGCTCTGTGTTTACATCCCACAACTGCCTGGGGCGGCAGGATCCGTGGGGCGCGGTCAGATCCGGGCAACCCCCGCCAAGCCCTGGCGGCTGCTGCTATGTCTGCCCCTGTAGCAGTTGTAGCTGCTACAGTTTCCCCTCCAGCTGCCGCCCCTTTCCGACAAGCGAGCGCAGCGTTCCCTTCTGGCGTCACCCCCCCCCCAAGCTCGCCCACAGAGCGGAGAGGGACCAGCGAGCAAAGCCTGGCAGGTGGTTTTTCTGAGAGTCCGCCCCCCCCCCACCGCCGGGGTTCGTGCTCAGCTTTGCTTCCTGGTTCTGCGATCAGAAAATGCAATTTGCATTTCTCACTTCCACTCCCGGGTGTGTTTACTCAGAACAATGAGGCTTACTTGCAAGTAAGAGAGTGTCTGTGCACCAACTTCAGTCCTCATTTTCATTTATCGCTTTGCTTTGGCCTTCTGCTTCCCCTTCTCTCCTCCTAAATTGGAGCCCCCCCTCACTTGCAACCAAATCTCCTGCTTTTCGACGGAGTTGCTTTCCAAAGCACCGGGTTTCTCGCGCGAATGGGAAGCTTTCACAGCTCCCTGGTCCGGTTGCTGCTCCTGTACAAAGCACAGAAAACTAAGGTAGGCATTTTTTGGGGGGGGGGGGGCACAGCCAGCACCACCTACTTTCCTCTCCTTGAATTGTGTGTCGTTCTGAACTGCGTATTGAGTGAGAGAAGCACCATATGCAACAGCAGTGCGATTTACGCCGTGGCCTTTGCTATAAGAAAGAGGCGCGTCTCTTGCGCGCGCGCGTGTAGGACCCTTAACAAACGATTATTCTTGCGGGCGCAATTTTCTAATTCGCCTTAGGTGCCCGAATGCCTCGGGCCAGCCGTTCAGAGAGGTCAGAGTCGCATGCCTTGCTCTGCCCACTTTTTGTTCCTGACAGGCTGGTACAAGAAGGGTCACCCCACAATAAGATGTGGCCCTTGGGCCAAATGTCCCCCCGCCAAGGACAAATGTCACTTCCAGCACTCTGCCCCGCAACAAGTACAATCTGAATAAACAGTCAAGCTTTATTCTTTTAGTGTGCGGGGGGCGTGCAGGATCTCTCCCATGGAGGCTGGCGCAGGGGTCCAGTGCTGGCAATGAAACACTTGGGAGATTTTGCTGGAATTGAGTTCAGGAGGGGGGGGTGTGGCGAGGAGAAAAAGTAGGAGGATTTGCACCAGGACCCTTCACGAAGCTTCTTGTTGCAACAGCTGATATTCCTCTCAAATATCAGGATCATGTGAATTATTGTGCCGCGTGGGGGTGTGGGAGACTGTTTCTACTGACGTCTGATATTATTTTGTGTCTGATATTATTTTGTGTTTTTATAATGAATTTGCACTTTGTACTTAAATCAATAAAAATATTAATTAATAAAGGAAGCGGGAATAATAGTGGGGGGGGGGCAGAAAGGAGGCAATGAGAGTATGTCGGGGAGGGGGATCAGAGGTATCTCGACAGCTCCTGCCTTCCATCCGTTCTGATCTCCTCCTGGATCCCCAGATACAATTCTCTGCTCAGCTATTTTGCTTCCAATTTGCGCCTCAAAGGCGGATTAAATAGTAATAATATTAATAATCATAACAGCAGCAGCCCACCTGCCGGCTGGATTGCTGCGGAGTGGCGGAGGGCGAAGGAGGGTGACTTGGAAACATATTGACGTGATAAATATTGCATGGTCTTTACTTGGCGGTGGGGGTGGGCATAGGCTGCGATTTCTACATCCACCCAAGGAGGTGGGATATAGGCGAGGCGCATCCCCGGGCGCCTCGGGCGCGCGCTTGGCCTCTCCTAGTAATAGAGATTGTGATTTTTTTATTATTTTTTTAAAAGTGGGTTGGAATTGAGGAGGTGCGGGAGGAAGGGAGAGGAGGGGGCGAGCTCAACGCCGCCGCCGTCTTCAGGCAGACCCAAGGCTAGGAGGCATCTCCGGGGCCGAAGAGAACCTCTCCGCCGCTCTTCTTCGCACTCCCGGACGGGAGCCTCCATGGAGGCGCCTTCGGTCCTGCGCCGGGAGTTCCGCAGGACTCGTCCGGTCGTGGGGTCCCTCCTGGTGATGCTGCCGCCCTAGAAGAGACCCTTGGGAGCCCAGGATGGAACGGTAAGGGAGCCGGGCGCGGCTTGGGCTTGCGTGAGAGAGGGGACATACTTCCCGTGAAGGAACCCAGGGAAGATGGGATGTTGGTACCCAAGGCGGCTGCATCCGGGGAGATGAGCGAGGAAGGATGCGCTCGCTCGCTGGCTCAGGGCAGAGTTCGCTGTCGGGGCTCAGCGGACTGTAGGGGAGGGGGCTGAGGGGGGGGCTGAAGCTGCTTCCCCAGGTTTGCAGACCAGAAGGCTCTCCTAAAGCGCAGAGTGGGAATGGACATAGCAGTGCCAGGCTAGAAACACAAAGATAAACCGCTGTGCACCTCCGGAAAGGAGTGGCTGGGTGTGTGGTGGGGCGGCGGCGGGGGGGGGGGGGAAAGAGGTGTGAATCTCATCATCTCTCGTGGCTTTAGAAGAGGATGGGACCCATTCATGGAGAGGAGGGGGGACAGTCGGAGGCAGCGATGCTTCTGTTGCTGGCAGCGCCGTGAGGGGAGAGGGCTCTTGTGCTCGAATCCTGCTGGGGGGCTTCCCATAATGGGCACCTGGGGGCCAATGTAAGAACAGGATGCTGGACTGGATGGGCCACCGCATGGGCCATTGGAAAGGACCCCCAGGGGCCATTTAGTCCACCCCCTGCAATACAGGATATTATTCTGATATTTTTATCTCCATATAGAGGTTAGGCTGTGTAGAGGGTGGGGTGACATCGAGGGGCTGCCGTCGGGGACAGAAACCGGAGAGAGTCTGCGCTGGGATCTACAGGGGGTCGATCCGTGTCACCTGGAGGACAAGCGGGGCTAGCTGGTGACAAGGAAGAAGGGGTGTCTCGGGGCTGATCTGCAAGTTGGACGGAGAAAGAGAAGAAGCGGGGCAGGAGCGGAGGGGGGCTGGCTAGAGAGAGAGGACAGCCTGCTCTGTATCCTTTCGAAACCCCTTATTTTTCTGGGCGCTGGCAGTCAAACAGAGCGAGATGGGGAAAGTGGCCGGGTGCTCCTTTTCTCCTGAGAAGCCCCTCTCTCATTTACTGACTTTTCTGCCCCCCCCCCACAGAAAGAGAGTAAGGTTGCAATCCTGGGAACAAGCCGCACTGAATCCACGGCAAGCCACGGTTAGGGCTGCAGCAGAGCTCGAGGGGCTTTGCTTCCGAGCGCCCGGGAAAGGGTAGCCTCGGCAGAGAGAACGCGAAGAAGAGGGAGGGGGCCGTGGCTCAGCGCCAGAGCCCTTGCTGGGCATGCAGAAGGTCCCAGTTCAATCCCCGCTGCGCTGGCATCTCCAGGTGCCTGAAATCCTGGACAGCCGCTGCTGCCAGTCAGTATCGACAATTCTGGGCTAGATGGATTAACGCGGCCTCCTATGTTGGCAAACGGAGAAATAGGAGGAAACGCCTAAGGACTCCCACTGCCACCAGCCCCAGCAGGCGTGGCCAATGGTCATGGGTGATGGGAGTTGTAGTTGAGTCGCTGCGGTGGCTGGCGGTGGATGTTTTTGGAGGTAGGAGACCGCCTGCTGGTTGTGCTGTAGACCAACTCTGACGGTGGTCCTCTGCTTTCTCTCCCCTCACCCTTGCAGGGCTAAGATGCCGTCGGGGGCGTCCCCGCTGCTGCTGCTGCGCTGTTGGCTGGCGGCGGCCTTCCTGTGGGCCCCGATCCGCGGCTGCCCGGAGCCCTGCGCCTGCGTGGACAAGTACGCCCAGCAGTTTGCTGACTGCGCCTACAAGAACCTGGAGGCGGTGCCGTCAGGGCTGCCGTCGAACGTGACCACCCTGAGTCTGTCGGCCAACAAGATCGCCGAGCTGCGCAGGGGCTCCTTTGTGGAGGTGACGCAGGTGACCTCCCTGTGGCTGGCGCACAACCGGATCGGGGCCATTGAGGAGGGCACCCTGGCCATCCTGGTGCAGCTGAAGAACCTGGACGTCAGCCACAACCAGATCGCCGACTTCCCCTGGGGAGACCTGCGCAACCTCAGCGCCCTGCAGCTCCTCAAGATGAACAACAACCGGATGTCCCACCTGCCGGGAGAGGCGTTCCGCACCCTGCGGGACCTGCGCTCCCTCCGCATCAACAACAACCGCTTCTCCGAGGTGGAAGAGGGGACCTTCGAGGCGCTCACCTCCCTGTCCCACCTGCAGATCTACAACAACCCCTTCAACTGCACCTGTCAGCTCATGTGGCTCAAGAACTGGACCGAGAACACCTTGATCTCCATCCCAGACCGCAACGCCATCACCTGCGCCGCCCCGGAGCCCTGGAAGGGGCTCCCTTTGGCCAAGGTGCCCTACCTGCACTGCGCGCCCCCTAGCGTCAGCTTGAGCTACCACCCCAATCTGGACCGCACCCGGCTCTCCTACGGCTTGGCTCTCGCCTTGCACTGCCACGCCCTGGGCCTCCCGCAGCCCGAGGTCACCTGGAGGATCCAGGCCGCCGGCGAGACCCTGGAGATCAAGGCACCGGCGGCGGAAGGAGAAGGCAACGCCCTGCCCTCCGACGGCTGGTCCAGAGGAGACCGGGAGAGGTTCCAGGCCTTCGGCAACGGCACGCTGCTCATCCCGCACCTCAGCAAGAAGGAGGAAGGCACCTACACCTGCCTGGCTGCCAACGAGATGGGCAGCAACCAGAGCTCGGTCCACGTCGCCGTGGCGGACGCCCCCGCGAAGGACTCCGCGGGCTCGCTGGGGGACCGCAAGGCCCAGCCCGGGGATCGGAAGCCCGAGGGCAAGGTCTCCAAGAACAGCGTCATGAAGGCCGAGGAGAGGACCAAGCTCCTTCCGGAGAGACCCACGCCCAGGAGCTACCACGCGCCGGGGCCCCGGAACGCCAGCGGGCCGTCGGGGCCGCCCGTCTTGGCGAAGCAGTGCGGCTCGAGCGAAGCCCCCCAGTACGTCTCCAACCACGCCTTCAACCGCAGCGGAGCCCTCAAGCCCCACAGTTTCGACCTGGGGGTCATCGCGCTGGACGTCTCGGAGAGGGAAGCCAAGGTCCAGATCACCCCTTTCTACGCCCAGCCAGAGAAGGTCCACCTGAGGAGGCTCTACCTGTGCGAGGCGGGCCGGAGGGGCCACTCCCTGGTGCAGTGGTCCCAGATCGAGGAAGGGGTGAACTCCTACTGGTTCCAAGGCCTCAGCCCTGGCACCAACTACTCCGTCTGCATGAGTTACGTCGGGGAGGACTGCCAGGTCCAGGTGGTCTTTACCACCAAGCGGGAGGTGCCCTCGCTCGTCATCATCGTGGTGGTGAGCGTCTTCCTCCTGGGCCTGGCCACGATCCCTCTGCTGGGCGCCACCTGCTGCCACCTGCTCTCCAAGTACCAGGGCAAGACCTACAAGCTCATCATGAAAGCCCAGAACCCGGACCAGATGGAGAAGCACATGGCCGCGGACTTCGACCCGCGGGCCTCCTACCTGGAATCCGAGAAGAATTACGACCCCAGTGAGGTGGGGGAAGGGGAAGGCGAGGAGGAAGAGGAGGAGGAGGCGAGGGCGGAGGGAGAGGTGGAGGGGCGGAGGGGGCTGCCTGGGGGACGGCAGATGGAGAGAGACGAGAGCCTGGCCGCCAGCTCCATCCCGGAGTCCCAATCCAAAACAAACCCGGAGGAATTCGAGGTGGGCTCCGAGTACAGCGACCGGCTCCCGCTCGGAGCCGAGGCTGTGACGATCTCCGAGGAGATCAACGGCAACTACAGGCAACCGCCCCGTTGAGGCTTCCCTCGGGCGGTTCCCGGAGCTCCGGGCGCGCAGAAACCGAAGGGAAGCGCCCTTCTTCACTGGGGCTCGGGCACCGCTTGCCTGATCGGCTGTGACCTTCTCTGGAAAGGCGCTCCTGCCACGGGGAAGGGACGTCTCCCCAACACCGAGAGCGTCCAGCAGCCGGCGCCTAAGGCTGGCTTTGTTCAGGGGTTGTTTTTAGGAGGGATCCCCCCCACCCGGATTTATAGAGATGTCCCAAATATTCGGGCAAAAGAATGGATTGGGTATGGGCAACACAGCCTGGAGAAATTCATCCCCCCCCCTTCTTGAAAACCCTCTACTGCATTATATGCTCCAAACAAAAAAAGGTTACTTTTTCCACCCCACCCCATCACCTGTCTTCTAAAACGCACCCCCTTTCCCACACACTCCCTCCGCATTTTCGTGGATTTTCTAGGCTCGAAACTAAATTGGTTAGGGTCCGCTCCCACACCAATATTCTGAAATACGCACCCCCCCTTTTCCCACGCGCCTCCGCGTTTTTGCAGATGCAACTTATTTTCTAAAATTGAAATTTGCAATTGGTTATGGTTCGCTTTTTAAAAAGAAAATTAAAGAAAACACGGCGACAACAACGCATTAAAAGTCTGGGAGCGGGAGGCTCCCTTGGCGTTTCGGGAAAGGGTGTCGATTTCAGTTCAGGAGGTTAATGGTGCTGGACAGCTCCCGAATCCCCACCCCCGAATTTCCTTCCCCTCTCCAACCCCTTTAACCCCGAGTGAAGGAGCTTGCGGTCAAGGAGGTCAGTGAAATGAGGATCCGTGCCAGGCAGCAGCCCAGATCCCCAGCTTATCTCATCGGCTGGTCAGGATCACCCGTGTTAAATAAATGGAGCCGTGCTGTAGATAAATGTGTGTTATGTCTGTGCGTGACTTTGGACCGCTGGTGGACGCGTGGAGTTTTGAGTCCTAAGGGCTCCCAGCTCCTGGTCTGGATACTGACCCCTCTTCCCCCCTTCCTGCAGCCCTGTCTGAGTCATGTCACCTCCACGAAGATCCGTATTTGCTAAATGTTTATTGGGTAGAGTAGTCTTGCTTCTAGAGAAACGTGCTTGCCCCTTGATGTGGGTCTGTGATGTTCAAAGGCTAAAACGATGGGAGGTCCCGGTGGGTTGATTTTTTTTGCTGTGTTGAGAGTGTGGAAAAATTTAAATATCGTTTGCAAAGGGTGCAGTCGTGCTTGGCTTGGAATGATCATGGTGGCTTTTGCCTCTGTTAAAGTAGAGAGAGAGAGAGAGAAAGAAAGAGAAAGAGAGAGAGATGCAATCCAATGTCTAAGAAAGCCAGCACAATCGTCTCCAGGGCGGAGACAAAAAATATAAATAAATAACGATGGTATCACTAATATGTGACTGTTAATTATTATTGTGCAAGGAATCCTTTAGAAACGAACAGGCTGAGCAACGATAACCGTTTTTCACCGTGCCTCTGTATGTGGAAAGTCAAGAATAATGATAATAAAAACAGACTTAAAAGCGGACATTTGGAGCTCTGTTTTGTAATTTGCAAATAGGCAAAGGGTGTTATGTTAGATTTCAGAGCCGAGAATGAAAGCGGCGCTAGATAGAAAGGGAATGTCTGAGCAAATCTCCCCAGGATCCGCTTAGCATGAAACGGAGCTGGCGATCAAACGTTGCGCCCAGATGCCGCCGAGGCTTTGAACATTAAAACAGCTGCGCTGAGCAAACCGCATCCATTTTCCAGGCTCCCCACCCCCGGCCCACCCCGGAGTCTTTAATACCCCAATCATTCCCCTTTTAAAAGGATACGGGATTCTCTAGGATGCATCTACCTGCTATGGATTTTTATGGACAGGTGAATGGTATGGATGGCCTTTTACGGGCGAGGAAGAATGCAAAGTCCGCAGTTCCTGGTGGGGGGAATGGTCAGAAGAAAAAGAAAAGATGCACGCACTTCTTCGCTAAGAAACATAAGGCTGCCGCAATCATACCTGAAAGTCTTTACCTGAAAGTGAGCTCCAGCAGGGGCGTACCCAGGATCAAAAGTAGGGGGGGGCAAGCCATGGTCGTTCAGGTTTGCTTTGAACGGACGCTGATCATTTTTGCTTCTGGGGTGGGGGCAGCTGCCCCCACCTGCCCCCCCCTTGGGTACGCCCATGAGCTCCAGTGAACGCAATGGAACTTACTTTCGAGTAGGCATGCATGGGAACTGCGTTGTAAAACACGGGTTTTACAAACTTTTTACAACCCGCGTTGTAAAACACGGGTTTTACAAACTTTTACGCAGAGTAGGCCATTGATAATTTAGATCCGTAAATTTGAATGGGTCGACTCTGAGTAACCAGCAGTTGAATACAACCCAACGTGTCTTCCGCTGCAATTCCCGTGCATGTCTACTCGGAAGAAACTCCGTTGCGTCCAATGGAGTTTACTCTCAGGTAAGGGGGTATACCATTGCAGCCTTCTTTTTCTTACGGAAGAAACTGCCATAAATGACATTTTGTTTTGAAAATGGCAAAGTGGAAAGACCGCTAAAATGAAAATACCCCTCATCGCTTCCTATTCTCACCCCAAAGCGAGGTCCTGCCGTCTGGACACACTGCCCCGGCCTGCGCCCCGCAAAGGCACTCTGGCTTTCGATGACTTTGAGTTTGAAAAAACCTGCCTGGGCCGAAGAACAAAATAGGATGACCACCACGAACTGATCCCAGTCTGCCGCGTAGAGAAGCAGAGCGACGTAAGCCCCCTAATCATAGAATCACAGAGTTGCAGAGTTGGAAGGGACCTTGAGGGTCATCTAGTCCAACCCCCAGCAATACAGGAATTACGGCTGGTTCAGGTAAACTCTCAGCCAGGCAAAGGGTGCGCCGCTCATCCCAGAGCTGCAGGATGCTGGTCTGTTAGGGTCAAAATGGAGCCCCCACCCCACCAACCTCAGCTGCCCTCTGCCAGGACCCACCTGCAGCCTACCTTCTTCCAATCCCTCCAGCCTAGGGGGGTGGTGGCTCTTCCTGCCAGCTTCTTCAGCCTGCACAGCGTTGCCCTTGCGGAACTCAGCGAGGGGGAGCTGGACACGGACAGCAATGGGAATTCGTTGGCTCCGCGTGTCCGTTGGCTCTGGCGCCACCTACTGCTGGGCTCCTTCGCCATCTGGCCTCTTAGTTCCAAGGAGCGCCCACTAAGCACCACCGCCCAGAGCAGGCCCGAGCCGAGCCGCGCAGCTTGCGGCAGGTCTCTTTGCTGCGCGGAACAGCTTGCATATGGCGCGCGCATTTGCGCAGGGCTGAATTCCAACGCGAGCAGTCTCACGCTCGGGACAACGCAAACAGAAGGGAGCGCGTCCTTCAGGAAGCGCAAAGGGGCTTTGAGGGTGGGGACCCCTGAACCCTCCGAACCCTCCGCATCCCACCTGAGGCTCGAACATGCCTCTTTCAAAACAGTTAAGCATCAGTGGCATGCTGAGCATATGTGCAGCCAGCCGTACTTTATGTGCTCTGCCAGGTCCCACAAACTGATCCAGCCTATGATTTTTCCAAACTGCTTTTAGGTGCATAGTCTTCAGGGGCTGGCAGCACAACCCTGTGCCCGTTTACGCGGAAGTAAGTTCCATTGTGTATGCAGCGGGTCTTACTCGAGGGTGCAAAGGATTGCAGCCCCGTACATGAAAAGGGATGGCAGGATCAAAGCCACAGGAATTCCTACTTGGCTATTCGCTTCCAAATAGGAAGGGAGAGTGTGTGTGTGTGCAATACCGTTGATGTGTGCAACAAAATGCATGATTATTTGTTGCTGTGCATGCACCCAGCAAAATACATATCTTGGGCTATATCATGCATTTTCTTGGACGGAAGTAAAATCCAAATACGAACACATGACAAGCAGCCAGAACCAGATCCTTAAAAGGTATGTTTTTTTTTATTTATGAAAATATTTGTATACCACTATATCATCAAAAGAAAAATATCAAAGCAGTTCCCAGCAATAAAACGAAAAAATATACAATAAAAGCCACATATAAAATGGTTTTAAAACCCAACATCTATTAACCATTGTGGAAAGATGTATTCTTAACTGACTACGTAGGCAATCTATGCCTGTCTGGCACATATCGGTATATGATTAGCACATGTTTATATTATGTGCGCACAGCTGCCGTTGTGTGCATTTTAGGTAATTTTTGATTCGAGACTTAACAGCACAATCCTATGCACGTCCACTGAGAAGTAAGTCCCATTGAATTCAGCGGGGCTTTCTCCCAGAAGCGGGCATAGGAGTTGCAGCCTTAATGGTTACACAATACAAATTGTACCTTACTTAATGCAAAAGCCAGCCCTACTGCATTTGGGGGTCCTCCTCCTGTCTGACCATTCCGCCGCGCAAAGCTCTGGACTTCTGCCCCCAAGTCCTCTCCTGCCCAGACAGCTGGGTCTTTATAAGAGAGGCTTCTCCAGGGCCAGGGCAGCGAAACTGGACGGGTAGCGAAATGCCTTTGGATATCAATTACTGCCAGACAAAATTAGCAGGATGGTGGCGGAGCAGAGCAGATGGGCCTTGGCTCGGATTCGGCATGGCTCCTGCTGGGCTCTCAAGGGAAGGGCGTGGCCGCTTGCCAGAAACACGGGGATGCTTTGTGCGCGGCCCTCGTTTCAAATGAATTGTGTGTGTGTTTACCTAAGGACGGGCTAGGCTTTTAGTGTTCATGCTACTGTGAAGATTTACAAGCACACGCGCCATGTGCATAAGCTGCAGTTTTAAATGCAGGCGCGGTGTTTTGAGTTAGTTAGGGAGCTGGGCGTTTATGCAGAAGTTGTTGTTGTTCAGTCGTTCAGTCGTGTCCGACTCTTCGTGACCCCATGGACCAGAGCACGCCAGGCACGCCTATCCTTCACTGCCTCTCGCAGTTTGGCCAAACTCATGTTAGTAGCTTCGAGAACACTGTCCAACCATCTCATCCTCTGCCGTCCCCTTCTCCTTGTGCCCTCAATCTTTCCCAACATCAGGGTCTTTTCTAGGGAGTCTTCTCTTCTCATGAGGTGGCCAAAGTACTGGAGCCTTAACCTCAGGATCTATGCAGAAGTAGGCTTGGGTATTCCTGCTCCCATAGAATTGTGCGCGTGCATGCAAGACTTTTAAATCATACAAACACACAACTGTATATCTACCTGCATGTAGCACAGAGGTAGTGTTTGTGTACACGCTCTTGTAAAAAGCTGCACGCGCACACACTCATGCATCTGAGGTGTGTGTCGCGGGGGTGGGGGGATTGCATATCAGCAGAAGTCGTTATTTTTATTCAAGCTCCCGGAGGGGTGTGTGTGTGTGCTCTCCCCCGAAGCTAGGGCACCTTTGTGATGACAAAGAAGAGCTAAGTGGGCATGATTCATATTCCTTCCTTCTTATGAAATTTAATCCCGATGCTTGAAATGTCTACAGAATCTTTCCAATAAGCCCCCAGGCTTCCTCTACTCTCTCGGTAAACATGCCCTTCCCCGACAGTTGTTTGGCGAGTTCCTCGCTCACCGAGCGGGGTCTTCTCTCTGGGATAAGACCCCACTGATGCAGGATCACGCCACCCCTCGTCCCTTTTAAAATCGGTTTAACCAAAGTGGAATAAGCTCTTGTGCACACGTTAATGCAGATTAAAGAACCCCTTCTCTGCTTCTCCGACAAAGCATCCACTGGAACAGCTTAAAGCAGGCTTCCTCAACCTGGTCCTCCAGATGTTTTCAGACTACAATTCACATCACCCCTGACCACTGGTATTGCTAGCTAGCGATCATGGGAGTTGTTGGCCAAAAACATCTAGAGGGCCGAGGTCGAGGAAGCGTGTTTCTGCCGTAACCAGTCTTGAGCTGTGCAACCGCATCTCTCCGATAAGAACTTAAGAAGAGACTGCTGGATGAGGCCAATGGCCCATCTGGTCTGGCATCCTCTTCTCACCGTGGGCAAATATCCCAAAGAACCTACCGGTAGGAATCTCGATAGACTGCCTCTGGACCTGGAGGCTCCATCAAAACCTAAGAGGAGCCGGCTGGATGAGCCCAATGGCATCCTGTTCTCACAGATGCCAACCAGATGTCCCGTAAGCAGAGCCTGAGCACAAGAGAAACTCTCCCCTCCTGTGGATTCCAGCAACCGGGATTTAAAAGCATTTACTGGCTCCGGCAATAAACGTTTGTAGCCACAATGCCAGCCAGGGTGTTGGCACGCCTATGTGTGTTTTAGGGGCAGAAACTGACGAGCCGTCCTTCCAGCTCTTGGCGCATGTCCATCGGGGCGGTGGTGGAGGAGGAGCCGGAAAAGGCTGTGCATGGGTTGGGGCGGCCGCGTCTTCCACGGCAGGGGTAATGATGTCATCGCCGGGGCGCTGTTGGCCAGGCGAATAAATCTGCCGTTCACGAGGCGGGGAGGGGGTGTGGAGTCCATCAAATATACCGAGAAAACGAAGCTACATTAGCACGCGGGTTAAATGCCACTTAGTCCCCCAAACAAAAATCAAAGCTCCCTTTTAAGAACAGCCCTTTTGCGTCCATCAGAGCTCTTTGTCCATCAGGCTGGATAGGAAGTTTGGATGCTGCCTTAGACCTCGTCAGCATAGCTGTCAACTTTCGGATTTGAAAATAAGGGATTTTCCAAAGCTTTCGGATTTGAAAATAAGGGATGCCGCCAGGGCGGTGCAATGCCACCAAGTAGCCTCACCACCCTGCGCTCCAGAGACTGCGCGTGAACGGGTGAGCGAAAGAGCGAGCGCGTAGACGGCAGGCAGGTTGTCTGTCTGGTTGGGCGTGAGGGTCTGGCTGCACAAGGCATGCAAGCTCCGCCCCCAGTCGGTCTCAGACTCCTTATTGGCAGCTGAGCAACGCAGCTGAGGAGCCTCCCTGGCCGGCAGGGAGGGAGAGGAGCTGCTTCCTTTGAAATCCGGGAAATTTAAGGGATATCAACAATCCGGGATAGCAGCGGGAAACAGCATTGGAATAAGGGAGTTTCCCACAAAAAAAGGGAGGGTTGACAGCTATGCGTCAGACCAAGTGGTCCATTTAACTCAGTACTGTCTACACTGACTGGCAGCAGCTCTCCAGGGTTTCCAACAATGAATAATCCCAGCCCTACCTGGAGACGGCCGTGTGTCCTGCGCCTGGGACCTTCTCCCACTGAGCGATTGCCCTTCCCCAGTCGGCTATCCTTGCTTTTAGATAGTTTGTGTATGTGTCCGACCACAAACCTTCTTAGACACAACCCCTCCTGCCAGGGAATGAAGGCTGGGGGTTAGTGTGGGAGATGAGTGGGAATGTGGATGAGGGAATATTGTTTAATATTTCCTATCCCAGCTTGTGTTAACAAGCTCCAAACTAGCAGAGATTCCCATCCCCAATTAAGCGCAGCAAAACGTGGCGATTAAGTTCTTTTGAACTTCTAAAACAAGGCAGATTCCTGGCATATATTTCCCCTGGTTCCCCCTTAAAAGTAAATACACGACACATAGCTCTTTAAAAGTAAAAAGGTTTACTCACAGACATTTCCAAGGTTCTACAAGTCTCAGAAAGGCAGGCTAGCTTAGATTAAATGTATATACATGGAGAGTCTCCTTAAGGGAGGAGGCTCCATCTGGGCCCTCTTGAGATGTTGCATGCTCGAAGATCCGATGAGGAAGAGGGTGGAATGGCTGCTCACCTGTAACTTTGAGTAACTACAGGTAAGGCCACTCCCACCTCTGGTCACACAGAGGAAGTGGTCTCAGTCCAGGTACAGGAAACTAACTGGAGGACTGAGGCCCCTTGTGTACATTCTAGGAATGTTGTGATTGACTGCACCAGTGTTATACATCCCACAGTTAGGCCTACAATTCCCAGCACCCTTCACAAACTACAGCTCCCAGGAGTCTTTGGGTCAAGCCCAAAGGGGGAGAAGAGAGCTTTCTGTGGGTGGTGCAGATGTGACCACTGGCCATGCTTGCTGGGGCTGATGGGAGATGAAGCCCAACAACATCTGGGGTGGCCCCAGGCCTTCTACATGCAAAACAAGGGGCTCTGGGTGTTGAGCAGGGTTCAAGGAAGGGGAGGGTTTGGAGTTAAAGTCCTAATGTCTGTACTGAGACAAGCAAGAGGCATTATCAGAGTTCAGAGACCCCTTCCAGTCAGGCTGAGGCAGTGATAGTGAGCAGGGGTTGCAGGGGGTGGGGAGAGAAATTCCCCCCTCTGCCTTAGCATTTCACATTTTGCTTGTACTCAAGGTGACATGCATGGCTTTCTTCCCGTTTTATCCTTACTGCAATCCTGCGTGGTGGGCTAGGCTGAGATACAGTGACTGGGTCAAGGTCACTCCAGATGAGTTTCATGGCTGAGCAGGGATTTGAACCCAGGTCTCCCAGGTCCTAAGGGACGCTGGTGGCGCCTTGGTCTAAACCACAGAGCCTAGCGCTTGCCGATCAGAAGGTCGGCGGTTTGAATAGCTGCGACGGGGTGAACTCCCATTGCTTGGTCCCAGCTCCTGCCAACCTACTAGTTCGAAAGCACATCAAAGTGCAAGTAGATCAATAGGTACCGCTCCGGCGGGAAGGTAAACGGCGTTTCCATGCGCTGCTCTGGTTCACCAGAAGCGGCTTAGTCATGCTGGCCACATGACCTGGAAGCTGTACACCAGCTCCCTCAACCAATAAAGCGAGATGAGCACCGCAACCCCAGAGTCGTCCGCGACTGGACCTAATGGTCAGGAGTCCCTTTACCTTTACCTCCCAGGTCGTAGTCCAAGACTGCAACCACAGCACCACCACTGCCTTACTTCCCATCTCCATCCAGATAATGCAGCCCCATGGCCTGTGATTTCCTCTCCCACCCCCCCAAGGTAGGGAATCACTGGGGCAGTCATCGAGTGTCTACCTACCTCACAGGGTTGTTGTGGGAATTAAACGAGGGGGGGGGAGCCATGTATGCCACCTCAAGCTCATTGGATGAAAAGGTGGGGTGTAAATGCAATGCAATAAATAATAAATAATGACATATTGAAGCTCAAGTATTTCGAAAATGCAATATCCTTTGCCAAAGGACGTCTGCATGGTACACAACCACGACTATGGAAAACGCATGAATTTTTTGGAAGAATTGACTTTCCCTTCAATCCCTCACAGGATTCCCACCCACCTCTATGCCTTAAAAGCTCAGCTTTTGTCAGCGTGCATGAAGTCATTGTCTAGCTTTTATGGAAAAGAAGGAATATAAAATAACAAAGAAAAGTGGAGAAATGCAAAATGCAAAAATCTTGCCAGACATGCGGATGATGGATACTTGTCAGGCTCTGAGGCAAAGTTGCACTGGTGCCAATTTTGTAAAACTATTGAGGCATATTCTGATTTACATCCCTATGGAATCAAGATCAGAAATGAGATGGTACTTTCTCTTTTCTATCTCCTTAGCTGATAACAATATCAACATTTTAATGCGCATTAGAAATGTAGAATTCTCATTATGGATAAATGGCCTCTTGTGAGCACATTTTAATTGAGTTTTATGCTTTAAGACATACAAAGACGAGAGGAAACACAGCCCTCTCCACATCCATTTAATTAAGAGAGTAATAGATTTCTTTTCCTGTGCCCCCTAATATTTCTACCGGGAATCTAGTTATGATGAGTTATTGGAGTTGGATTCTGCAGCGCCATTTCTTCTGAGCCTGGGAGCAGAATGGAAATAGGCAAATAGAGTGAATTTCTGTCTCAAGAGAGTGTTGAGAATATATAGCAAACCACACCCTGTGGATCTGAAGAGTTTCCAACATCATTTGTTGTGGGTTCTGCCATATATGCCAGTAGCAATCTCAATCCTGTATCCAAGGCAGGACCACTCATGCAAAATAAGGAGGTACTATCAGACGCGGGTGGCACTGTGCTCTAAACCACAGAGCCTAGGGCTTGCCAATTAGAAGGTTGGCGGTTCGAATCCCCGCGATGGGGTGAGCTCCCGTTGCTCGGTCCCTGCTCCTGCCAACCTAGCAGTTCAAAAGCACGTCAAAGTGCAAGTAGATAAATAGGTACCACTCCAGTGGGAAGGTAAACGGCATTTCCGTGCGCTGCTCTGATTCCCTAGAAGCAGCTTAGTCATGCTGACCATATGACCCAGAAGCTGTACGCCGGCTCCCTCAGCTAGTAAAGTGAGATGAGTGCCGCAACCATAGAGGGCAACCCTCCCCTTTTTTTGCGGGAAACTCCCTTATTCCAATGCTGTTTCCCGCTGCTATCCCGGATTGTTGATATCCCTTAAATTCCCCGGATTTCAAAGGAAGCAGCTCCTCTCCCTCCCTGCCGGCCAGGGAGGCTCCTCAGCTGCGTTGCTCGGCTGCCAATAAGGAGTCTGAGACCGACTGGGGGGGCGGAGCTTGCATGCCTTGTGCAGCCAGACCCTCACGCCCAACCAGACAGACAGCCTGCCTGCCGTCTACGCGCTCGCTCTTTCGCTCACCCGTTCGTGCGCATCCTCTGGAGCGCAGGGTGGTGAGGCTACTTGGTGCCATTGCACCGCCCTGGTGGCATCCCTTATTTTCAAATCCGAAAGTTGGGGAAAATCCCTTATTTTCAAATCCGAAAGTTGACAGCTATGGCTGCAACCCCAGAGTCGTTCATGACTGGACCTAATGGTCAGGGGTCCTTTTACCTTACCTTAGCTCCCAATGGGATACAGTAAGCTTTGGAATCGGCTCTCTCTCATCTGCCTTGTTTTCCTTCCCTTCTGCTCCACTTGCACGCGGTTTCATGACATCCCAATCTCTGAGCAGGGTGAGATTCTAGGAGTTACAGGCGCTTACCCATGGTCTGTGTTTCCATCTGGAAATGAGGCACGGCGGAGACTGTGGTATCTTTAGGACAGGTGTTGATTAGGACTGTAGGCAGGTAAGGAAAGACCCAAGAACATTGTCCAGGGCAAAGGCAGACACAGAAACCACTGCTGCTATTTTGACCAGTTCCTACAAAGGTTTCTCTTCTCCCTCCTCTCTCCCCGCAGTTCTCTCTTCTCCCCCTGCCAAGCCCAGATAATTGAGGTCAGCCAATCATGCCCCCCACAAAGCTGTCTGCGGCCCCCTCAGACAGGCCTGGGAGTTGAATCAAGAGCTCTGGGTAGAGCCCACTTTCCCCTAAGCAAGTGGAAATGAGTCAAGATGAGAAGGAACCCTCCAGCTCCCCTCCCCCCAACCCGCCACCAACATGTTCCCCACAGTCTCTGCCCCCTCCTTTCATAGGCAAGCAAAACCCCCCCAAAAAACCTCGAGGAGGAGAAAAGGTCTCTTGGGCAGAGGGAGCGAGAAAGAGCCAACCATCTATCTCAGACATCTGCATGGAAAGGTTCCTGTTAACGGTGAATTAAATGATTGCTTTCTTCAAAACGCTGTCATATGTCCCTCGCTTCCTCAAGTGGTGAGGAGTTCCAGGGGCATTTGCTCTGTCAGGGCTCACGTTCCATCCGAGAGCATGAGATATGTGGCATTCTATACAGTTTATTTCAAAATATTGCTATGAGTTTGTGGGTGCCAGACCTTTTAACCTGTAGACCCTGGAAGGGTTAAAATACAACCCAGCCTAGCTTCCTGGTGAAGCAATTGCATGGGCCATTAAGAAAACGAAGGAAAGGGGGCTCTGTGCCAGAGGACAAATGCAGGCTCCTCTTCTAGCTCTTAGATAACTGGGAGAACCAGGGGCGTAGCAAGGGGGGGCGGGCCGCCCCGGGTTCCACCCCAGAGGGGGGTGACCATTTAAAAAAAATTTTTTTTTTAATTTTTTTAATTTTTTTTTTTAAATTTTAACTTCATTGAAAAAAAGAGATAATAGACACACACACACAACCCCCCACACCTCACAAAGTGGCACCATTAGAGGGGGGTGACACTTTTTAATTTTTTTTAATTTTTATCATTTTTTTATTTTTTTATTTTAATTTTATTGAAAAAAAAGAGATAATACACACACACACACACACAAACCCCCCCACCTCACAAAGTGGCACCACTAGAGGGGGGTGACACTTTTTAATTTTTTTAATTTTTATTATTATTATTTATTATTTATTATTTTAACTTTATTGGAAAAAAAGAGATAATAGACACACACACACAAAACCCCCACACCTCACAAAGTGGCACCATCAGAGGGGGGTGACACTTTTTATTTTTTTTTATTTTTATTTTTTTTAATTTTTTTATATTTTAACTTTATTGGGAAAAAAAGAGATAATAGACACACACACACACAAAACCCCCACACCTTGCAACGTGGCACCATCAGAGGGGGGTGACACTTTTTAATTTTTTACTTTTTTTTTTTAAATTAAAGTGGTGGGGGGTGACAAAAAAAATTCCGCCCCGGGTACCACCTGGGCTTGCTACGCCTCTGGGGAGAACAACGCCAAAGTTTAGAGTTTTGTGGTTATGTGAGCTGGAGGAAAAAGCCAGAGAGGCAGAGCTGGATGTTGGATGTGTGTTTGAATCCAGAGTTGCAGCTATGAGACAAACAAGACCCTTTGGGGATGTTGATGCTTGTGAACCCCTCCATGTAGGCTCAGGCTGTCCGGTAAAGGTAAAGGTAAAGGGACCCCTGACTTATACATGGGGGCGTCTTATACACGGAAAAATACGGTAAGTTGCTAGTTTTGCCTTACACAGGGTTGGGGGTTAGGGGACCTTTCCTGCCCCAAGGCCTGCATCTCCCTTTGGGTTGGCTGGTATGCCGGTAGTGGGCGGGGCCAAAGGCTGTAGTGGGCGGCGCTGTGACCCTTACCCTTCGATGGGAGGCTGCATTCCCCTAAATGAATGCCAGAGGTTTTTATAGTACAGTGGTACCTCAGGTTGCATACGCTTCAGGTTACATACGCTTCAGGTTAAGAACTCCGCTAACCCAGAAACAATGCTTCAGGTTAAGAACTTTGCTTCAGGATAAGAACAGCACAGCGACAGTGGGAGGCCCCATTAGCTAAAGTGGTGCTTCAGGTTAAGAACAGTTTGAGGACCTCTGGAACGAATTGAGTACTTAACCAGAGGTACCACCGTAAAGGTAAAGAGACCCCTGACCATTAGGTCCAGTTGTGACCGACTCTGGGGTTGCGGCGCTCATCTCGCATTATTGGCCGAGGGAGCCGGCATACAGCTTCCGGATCATGTGGCCAGCATGACTAAGCCACTTCTGGCGAACCAGAGCAGCGCACGGAAACGCCGTTTACCTTCCCGCTGCAGCGGTACCTATTCATCTACTTGCACTTTGACGTGCTTTCGAACTGCTAGGTGGGTAGGAGCAGGGACTGAGCAACGGGAGCTCACCCCTTCGCAGGGATTCGAACCGCCGACCTTCTGATCGGCAAGCCCTAGGCTCTGTGGTTTAACCCACAGCGCCACCCGCGTCCCTTAGAGGTCTTTATACATGCCATCAAACCATCCAGGATGGCAAGAGGCATGGATGCAATTCGAAGGCACATTCCATCCGGACAATAGTGCCTGGGGAGGGTGCAGAGCAGGGCTGGCAAGGGGTGTGTCTTGGGCAGGGTGCCATGGCTGCCATACAATTTACTCAGAAATAAGTACCACTATGTTCAATGGTATTTACTCTCAGGTGCGCCTAGGATTGTGCTGGTTTTAAAGCCCGAAATGGCCTTAGTCTGGCATATCTGAAAGCGCTCCCTTGTCCTTGCAAGCATCTTCAGAAGAGAATAAAATAGCCATTTTACAACAAAGGAGACCAGGATGGATTTCTTTATATACTTATGGAGAAATTTTCTGCTGCAAGGAGAAACGACTTTGGCCCAAAGCCCTGCCCCTGGTGTGCATCTTAGGCCAGCGTTTCCCAACCAGTGTGCCGCGGCACACTAGTGTGCCGCGAGACACCGGCTGATGTGCCGCGGAAAAAGGGACCTGCAGCCCAGGGCTGCACAGGACCGTGGTGACGGCGCTGCTGGAGCCCAGCGGCGAAGCGGAAGCCAGGGCGGCGCTGCTCCCTTGGCTGCTGCTGCTGCTGCAGCAGCAGCAGCAGCAGCAGCAGCCTCGCGCGAGAATCCCGACCGGAAGCCTCGCGCGCCGCGCTACAGCTGATCCCAGAGGTAACTCTGGGTCAGGAGACCCGGCGCAGCCGGGTGGGGGAGGAGCGGTGTGCCGCGAGATTTTTTCATTGATTCAAGTGTGCCGTTGCCTAGATTAGGTTGGGAAACACTGTCTTAGGCTGCAGTCCTGGATCCACTTACCCGGGAGTAAGCCGCTTGAACTCCACAGGACTTCGCAGCCAAGGAGAAGTGTGTCTGGGAATGTGCTTTTAACAGGGTCTTGCTTCATCAGTTATTCACTGGGGAGAAAAACAATCACCGTTTTACTCTCTCTCTCTGCTCTTCACAGCCTGGAGGAGACAGAGAATGTGTGAATTATTAAATGAGTTTGTGCAATGAAAAAGAGAAAGGTGAAACGAAAACCCGCCATGGATTTGGAACAAGCTGCAGACTGAAACCTCTGGCTGAAAGTGTAACACTGCAATCCAATAACGTCTACTCAGAAGTAAGCCCTGTTGAGTTCAATGGAACTTATTTCCATGAAAATATTTATAGGAATGTAGTGTTAAAGCAAGAAATCAGCCCTTTGGGATCAGGGCAGGTGCGTCCATTTAGGCCAACTAGGCAACTGCCTAGGGCGCCAAAATGGAGGGGGTGCTGGCCAGCCTGCCGCCCGCCGCCGCCCCAACCAGCGGCGGAGCGAGCAGGTTGGGGTGAAAACTGCGGCGGCGGGGGCACCAAAATGGAGGGGGCGCTGGCCAGCCTGCCCCTCGCCCCCCACCACCACCCAGTGCCGCCCCAACCAGCGGCGAAAATCGCGGCGGTGCGGAGCACCTGGCGAGCAGAGGGCGGGGCACCGTACGTCATGCGCAATAACGTCACGTGCCCCGCCCCCTCGCCTAGGGCGCCAGAAACCCTAGCACCAGTCCTGTTTGGGATGATTGACTGATTACATTTATATCCAACCTTTCTTCCAATGAACTCAAGGGGGCATACATATTTCTTCCCCTGCATTTTATCCTTACAACAACCACCTTGTGAGAGTGAGCTGCCAAAGGTCACCCAGTAAATTTCTTGGCTGAATGGAGATTTGTTTAGCCATAGACTCGTAGAGTGAGCTCCAGCCAAGCCTCAGTGGTTGTTGTTGTTTAGTCGTGTCTGACTCTTCGTGACCCCATGGACCAGAGCACGCCAGGCACTCCTGCCTTCCACTGCCTCCCGCAGTTTGGTCAGACTCATGTTGGTAGCTTTGAGAACATTGTCCAACCATCTAGTCCTCTGCCGTCCCCTTCTCCTTGTGCCCTCCATCTTTCCCAACATCAGGGTCTTTCCCAGGGAGTCTTCTCTTCTCATGAGGTGGCCAAAGTATTGGAGCCTCAGCTTCAGGATCTGTCCTTCCAGTGAGCACTCAGGGCTGATTTCCTTCAGAATGGATAGGTTTGATCTTCTTGCAGTCCATGGGACTCTCCAGAGTCTCCTCCAGCACCAGAATTCAAAAGCCTCAATTCTTCAGCGATCAGCCTTCTTTATGGTCCAGCTCTCACTTCCATACATTACTACTGGGAAAACCATAGCTTTAACTATATGGACCTTTGTCGGCAAAGCGATGTCTCTGCTTTTTAAGATGCTGTCTAGGTTTGTCATTGCTTTTCTCCCAAGGAGCAGGCGTCTTCTAATTTCGTGACTGCTGTCACCATCTGCAGTGATCATGGAACCCAATAAAGTGAAATCTCTCACTGCCTCCATTTCTTCCCCTTCTATTTGCCAGGAGGTGATGGGACCAGTGGCCATGATCTTAGTTTTTTTGATGTTGAACTTCAGACCATATTTTGCGCTCTCCTCTTTCACCCTCATTAAAAGGTTCTTTAATTCCTCCTCACTTTCTGCCATCAAGGTTGTGTCATCAGCATATCTGAGGTTGTTGATATTTCTTCTGGCAATCTTAATTCCGGTTTGGGATTTGTTCAGTCATGGCTGTAAAATGGAATCAAGTACCCTTGCATGTAAAGGTAAAGGGACCCCTGACCATTTGGTCCAGTCGTGTCCGACTCTGGGGTTGCGGCGCTCATCTTGCTTTACTGGCCGAGAGCCGGCGTACAGCTTCCGGGTCATGTGGCCAGCATGACAAAGCTGCTTCTGGTGAACCAGAGCAGCGCACGGAAACGCCGTTTACCTTCCTGCTGTAGCGGTACCTATTTATCTACTTGCACTTTGACGTGCTTTCGAACTGCTAGGTGGGCAGGAGCTGGGACCGAGCAACGGGAGCTCACCCCGTCGCAGGGATTCGAACCGCCAACCTTCTGATCAGCAAGCCCTAGGCTCAGTGGTTTAACCCAAAGCGCCACCTGGGTCCCCTACCCTTGCATGTAGTAGGCAGCAGAAAACTCACGGCAGGCTGCTGCAGCCTATTGTGGCTCTTATCTGAAGAGCACACCTGCCTGAAGCATGCATTTCCAAACCCATCCCAGCCCACTTTGCAAAACCCCGAAACCTACCGTAGCTTTTCACTCATCCTAACTGCACTCTGTGTGTTGCCATTGGCTGTCTCTTTAAGAAGCCGGCAGAACCCGAGCCAAGAAGGGAGGGATAAGGAAGTTGGGGGGGGGGAACACCACTGTTTTTATTAAGTGTAGGCTGTTGTTTCAGAGAGGCAGGTCTTTGCTACTCATAAAAAATGTATTCCCAGGTCTCTTGAAAACACATAATCGAAGGGGGGGGAATTAAATCAATGGACTCTTGGGGGGTTTCTGGCAGAGGCAAGGGTTGGGGGCTTGATCCAATGCCACCCCCTCCTCAAAACAGAAGATGGGCAGTTTCTAATTCAGTAAATGTGTCAGGAATTAGGGTCCGTTTCAGGACAAAACCAAAGCAAAAATGAAAAAAAAAGCAAAAAACAAAAAGAGAGGGATTTTTTTTTTCTTTTTTCAAGGCCTGTGACAAATCAAAACCACTTTTCTGGCTCCCTGAGCGTCGGAGGCTGGACTTCGCCTTTATTAATAACATTTTTGGAATGCATGAGTCTGTCAGGACCCGACACAATGTTTACACAGTTTTCTGGCTGAAACCCTTGCGTGAAGAAAGGAGGAGAGTCGCGGGGAAAAAGAGGTAACAAAAAGAGAACTTTCGTCCCTTGTCTTTTCAGGAGCATTTTTTTTAAAAAAAGAATATGTTTGCGCTTTGCCGATCCCAAGCTGATGCCCTTTCTGATTCTGCAGCCAGTCTTTGTCTCCCTGCCTCCGCTCCCTGGAAGCGTTTGCTATGCGTCTGGGCCTGTGATATAGCGAAAGAAAGAGAGAAAGGGCCGGCCCTCCTGTTAGGCAGGGAGACGAGGTTGCTTCAGGTGCTAAAGTAGGGGGGGCAGCAGGAAGGGACTGGAGGACAGAGCTGTGCGGGGGCCGTGCAGGCTGTCCTGGAGCCCCCTAAGCTAATCTGCAGTCGCCAGAGTTGGTGGAGCCAGGATAAAACCCAGCCACCCCTCCAGCTGGACTCTGTACATGGAACCAGTGAGTGTGTGTGCTGCCTTCTTCCATTTCAGGGGGGGTATGGTGGCTAGATGACTCTTGGGGTCCCTTCAGTGCTACAATTCTAGGATTCTCTGCTGCCACAGGCAGAAAAAATTTCTCAGGCCAGACAAAATGTGTGGGCACCAATCCACATGGCTTCATAAGAAGACGAGACACATTCATGGAGGGGACGGTTGCCGGGAGGCAGTGTTACTTCTAAATGCCAGTGTCTGGAAACTGCAGGTTTCCCATAGGGGCATCTGGTTGGTCACTGTGAGAACATGATGCTGGACTAGATGGCCACTGGCTGGATCCAACAGGGCTCTTCTGATGTTCGTATGGTCTGTGGTTGCTATTTCCCCCTAGAAAGGCCTTAGCAGGGAAGGTGATGATGGCCACAGAATGCAAAACCCTGAACTGACCATAGCTGTCAACCCTTCCTTTTTTTGCGGGAAACTCCCTTATTCAAATGCCGTTTCCCGCTGCTATCCCAGATTGTTGATATCCCTTAAATTTCCCGGATTTCCAAGGAAGCAGCTCCTCTCCCTCCCTGCCGGCCAGGGAGGCTCCTCAGCTGCGTTGCTCGGCTGCCAATAAGGAGTCTGAGACCGACAGGGGGCGGAGCTTGCATGCCTTGTGCAGCCAGACCCTCACGCCCAACCAGGCAGACAGCCTGCCTGCCTGCCTGCCGTCTACGCGCTCGCTCTTTCGCTCACCCGTTCGCGCGCAGCCTCTGGAGCGCAGGGTGGCGAGGCTACTTGGTGCCATTGCACCGCCCTCACGGCATCCCTTATTTTCAAATCCGAAAGTTGACAGCTATGGAACTGACCAGGCGTTTTCTGGATGGAGGAGCAGCCAGACTGGAGAACTGCTTGCCCTCTCTGTGCACAGCAGTGATTGACAAGTTGACAGCGGCAGAGCAGCTGCTTTGCAGGCAGACGGTCCCGGGTTCAATTCCCACAGTCAAGTGTCTGGGCGTGGGTGCCAGGAGCAGGTTAGCATAATATATAAATTCAATAAATAAATAAATAAATGTTTCTTTGAATAAGTTAACTTTACTGATGCCATGTGAAATATTTATTTATTTATTGGATTTATATACCGCCCTATACTTGGGGGGTCTCAGGGCGGTTAAGAAATAAGCAGCTCAGGGGGCCAGGCCTAGTGAGCACAGCAACTGTGCTGGTCCCATGGGTTACCCGAAAGGCGAAGTCCAAGTCCGGTCTGTGGTCAGAGGTGCAACGTAAAGGCAGTCTGTAGTCACTGAAGCTGGGTGCAGGGCAGGGAGTCAGGCAAAGTCGGGAACAGGTAGGCAAGCAGGGAACCAGGGCGGGTCAGGAGCTCAGGCAGGAAAGCAGGACAGGTTTCAAGCAGGAACTGGTCAGCAACAATGTTGCTCCTGCAACTTGGGTCTGGGTCTGGCTGGCTTTTATCTGCCCCGAGGCAGAGGGCGGCCCCGATCCTCTGGTGACTCGCCTCTCTTGGCTTGGAGGCGAGCACTCCTCCTGCGGGAACTCAGTTCCCTTCGCCTCTCTGCCCTGAGCCTCTGCAGCTCAGGAGAGGCTGGAGGGTTACCGGACCCAGAGGCAACCTCAGCTTCCCCTGACAGGGCTGGGAGTGGAGCACCTGCAGGCAATGGGTCCTCCATCCCATCAGGAGCCAGAGCAGACTCAGCAGATGCCTGCACCTGAGGATCCAGCACAGGTGAGGACCTTTCCGACTCAGGCTCTAGCCCCGGCTCTGCTGGTTCTGGAGGCTGGGAATCCTGTGCAGGCTGGGATCCCTCAGGTTCAGCATCTGAGTCTGAATCCCAGGCCATCACAGCAACTCTTCCCGGTAGATTTGATTCTGGACTGCTCTCTGCCACAGACTCTCCCAGCTCACTAAGGCCTGTTACCTCTCCAGCTTCCAACATTTTCCCCTCCCCATCGGCTCCCTCTTCTCCCTCTGGCCATTCATCATCCGCTACCCTTCCCTGGGCTCTGAGCCTTCTGGTTCCCCAGCTGGTGCCTCCCACCAGTCCTCTGAGTCTAGCTAGTCCATGGCACCCACTGACCTTGCCTAGGTAGGGCTGAGAGAGAACCCTGCACGCTGCCAGTCAGTGTAGACAATACTGGGCTGGATGGACTCAGTCAAAGGCAGCTTCCTTCCTAAGGATCTGTAGAAAATGGCCAGCCGTGATATTTCATCTACACAACAGAGTGTTTATCTCTCTAGCCTGGCACTGGAAGGAGCTGTCCTGGGTCTCATAGCAACAAACAACCATAGAATTGCAGAGTTGGAAGGTACACCCAAGGGTCATCTAGCCCAACCCCCTCTAATGCAGGAATCTCAACTAAAACGTCTAAGACAGATGGTCCTCCAACCTCTGCTTATGCACCTCCAAGGAAGGAGAGTCCTTCCACTGTCAAACTGCTCTTAACTGACAGAAATTTCTTCCTGACGTTTAGTCGGAGTCAGCTTTCTTGTAACTTGAATCAAGATTTGGGTTTGAGTCAGTCAAGAGAGGCTTCCCCTCATCTGTTACCTTATGCATTCAACTGGAGGAGCTGGGATCCTCTTTGTGCAAGACACAGGTTGCTGCCCCAGAAGCCCTGCCATGCTAGCAGTCACTATGTGTTCCACCACCAGCAGAAAACGTTAGTTATAATAATAATAATAATAATTTATTATTTGTACCCCGCCCATCTGTCTGGGTCTCCCCAGCCACTCTGGGCGGCTTCCAGCAAACATTAAAATACATGAACACATCACAGATTAAAAACTTCCCTGAACAGGGCTGCCTTCAGGTGTTTTCTAAATGTAGGATAGTTGTTGATCCTTTTAACCTCTGATGGGAGGGCGTTCCACAGGGCAGGTGCCACTACCGAGAAGGCCCTCTGCCTGGTTCCCTGTAACTTGGCTTCTCGCAGTGAGGGAACCGCCAGAAGGCCCTCGGCGCTGGATCTCAATGTCCGGGCTGAACGGTGGGGGTGGAGACGCTCCTTCAGGTATACAGGACCGAGGCCATTTAGGGCTTTAAAGGTCAGCACCAACACTTTGAATTGTGCTCGGAAACGTACTGGGAACCAATGTAGATCTCTCAGGACCGGTGTTATGTGGTCCCGGCGGCCACTCCCAGTCACCAGTCTAGCTGCCGCATTCTGGATTAATTGCAGTTTCCGGGTCACCTTCACAGGTAGCCCCACGTAGAGCGCATTGCAGTAGTCCAAGCGGGAGATAACTAGAGCATGCCCCACTCTGGTGAGACAGTCTGCGGGAGGTTACTGCCTTGCATAAAGTTTATTCTAGCCCCGCAGCAGCCGTTGTTCAACCTTAACAAAAGTCCTTCCCACATCCAGCCCAGACCCAGCGCCAGCAGCACCCAGCCTCTTGGGCCAGCTGCTAGAGACCCACCATTTCGGCCTTTATAGGTTGCCAACCATGAACTGAGCCTGAAAGGAAGCAGGGTCAAGTGCAGACATTGGACACCCTGACGCCATGTGCTCTACATCTTTCCTAAGTTAGGCGGGAGGTGCTGAACTGACAACCAGGGCAGCCCCATAAAAGGGGATTGCAGTAGTCTAGCTTTGCGGTGGTGGTATGAGTGTTTGGTTGCTAGATATGCATCTGCTGTCTTCTCAGTTACCACAGCCGGCAGAAAGCAATCCTATTCCAGGAGCGGCAATGTAATTTCAAGACAACAGCGGGAGTGGGCTCCAGAATATGGTTGCCTCCCTACTGCGGCCAAGAATACTCTGTGCACAGCTGCAGTGCTCACCCACAAAATGGAGGGTGGAATTTCAGGGTGAGATCCTGCCCTGCCGACTGCCTGCTCCAGCTCCATGTATTGGGATGAACTCGTGTGCATGATTTCACTGGCCCTGGGGAAAGTGAGATCAGGAATTGACTGGAAAGTTGGTGTGGCATGATGCCTTGACTTCGGTCAATGAGACTTTTCTTCCTCTTTTAGAAATCTGGTCATCTTTCAGGAAGATATGTCTTCACAGAACTTCACAGTAGCCTGTCGTATTAGCTGTAAAGGACATCTTGTCAAGGATATGCAGGATGTTTTGGGAGACTAGACTGAAACTATAGAATTGTAGAGTTGGAAGGGACACCAAGGGTCATCTAGTCCAGGGGTAGGCAACCTAAGGCCCGTGGGCTGGATGTGGCCCAATTGCCTTCTCAATCCAGCCCACGGATGGTCTGGGAATCAGCGTGTTTTTACATGAGTAGAATGTGTCCTTTTATTTAAAATGCATCTCTGGGTTATTTGTGGGGCCTGCCTGGTGTTTTTACATGAGTAGAATGTGTGCTTTTATTTAAAATCCATCTCTGGGTTATTTGTAGGGCATAGGAATTTGTTCATATTTTTTTCAAAATATAGTCCTGCCCACCACATGGTCTGAGGGATGGTGGACCAGCCCACAGCTGAAAAAGGTTGCTGACCCCTGATCTAGTCCAACCCCCTGCAATGCAGGAATCTCAGCTAAAGTGTCCTTGGCAGATGGCCACCCAACCTCTACTGTAAAACCTCCAAGGAAGGAGATTTTAGATAAAAGGAAGCTATCTTTCCCTGGCTGCCTGGTTCTAGTAACTCATCCCCAGTGCCCTCTACTCCTATTCTATAAAAAGCATTATTCACTTGGCACAACCCATTAAGGAAGATAATAACACAAGAAAATTCAAAGCAGTAACAAGTTAATTGTACATTCATTCAAAAATCCAATTAAAACCATTTAGTTTAATTAATTCAACAAAATGGATGAACTTGATCTAGTGAGACCAGCTTTCAAAGTTTGATAGTCATTTACTCCTCCATTTACTCCTCCCTTATCTCTTGGCATCCCCTAGGCCAGTGGTGGCTAACCTTGGCACTCCAGATGTTTTGGAACTACAACTCCCATCATCCCTAGCTAACAGGACAAAGGTCAGGGATGATGGGAGTTGTATCTGGCATGCCAAGGTTAGCCACCACTGCCCTAGGCAATCCAACTGCCTACCCCCAGGGGACAGTACCACTCCCTTTGAGACTCACTGACCTAGACATATTGCAATCTGCGTCGACGCCTTGGTCCCTCTGACGGATGACCTCTGTGGGAGAAGGGTCTTGCTTGAGTGGCTCCATGGGTTGGAGTTGGGGGCCTTGCGTTGCAGTGACTGCATAGGGCTGAGCAGAAGTCTCTCAATGCTACTAGAAGCAGAACTATTGCAATCAAGCGCCCAATCTCCAGTTCATCAGGGTTCTTTGTCAAATCCAGACCTGGACCCGGGCTGAAATGGTTTAGATGCTGAAATGGGGCTAGCTCATACATGCACTGGGACCCAGGTGGCGCTGTGGGTTAAACCACAGAGCCTAGGGCTTGCTGATCAGAAGGTTGGCGGTTCAAATCCCCGCGATGGGGTGAGCTCCCGTTGCTCGGTCCCTGCTCCTGCCCACCTAGCAGTTCGAAAGCACGTCAAAGTGCAAGTAGATAAATAGGTACCGTTCCGGCAGGAAGGTAAGCGGCGTTTCCGTGCGCTGCTCTGGTTCGCCAGAAGCGCTTTGTCATGCTGGCCACATGACCTGGAAGCTGTATGCCGGCTCTCGGCCAATAAAGCGAGATGAGCGCCACAACCCCAGAGTCGGACACGACTGGACCAAATGGTCAGGGGTCCCTTTACCTTTACCTTTACCATACATGCACGCCTGCCAATTACAGAAGCAATAAGATGCAAATGCACATAAATTATATGCACACCATAACAATCCAGTAGATGTTAAAACCCATAAGTAAAGTTTGCCATAAAACAACCCCATAAAAAGACCATAGCATTTATAGCAGCAGATGTCGGTTAAGAGATTCAAGGGCCTACCTGTGCCAACAGGGGCATATTGAAAAGCCGTGGGAATGCCAATGCAGATGGGGCCTCTCGCATTTCATTCAGCAACCCCAGCGCCGCCAGCAAAGAGATCTGCCTACACATCAGCACAGAAACCAAAAACGAGCAACACAACGGCCAATGAAAGTAGTATATATTTTTTTCTTGTATGATAACAGAAAGACAACGGACAGTGATCCGGTATTGACACTGTTTCGTGTACGTCTTCTTCAGCATATAACTGCAAAATATAGATAAACAGATAAACAACCAAAATCCTGCATGGACATGTATCACAGTAATCCATGAAATCAATACATCTAATGCAAATATACATAATTCAATAAAACATAGTACCAATATAATAATGAAAAATAATAGCATACCTCAACATACAATGGAAGTTTTCAAGGAGCAGTGGTCATATGAATACAGTATGTAACCACTGCTGTTGGTTATCAGAAGTGCAGAAGCTTATAAACTCACTCATGGCACCAGGTGAATTCCATTATAATCAAGAATAAACACAGTTAAAGCAACATCACTCCTAAACCAGAGCTAAATAAAGCAACCAAGATCCATTTCCGAATTCAACCCATTTCATGGATTACTGTGATACATATTGTTGTTTATCTATATTTTGCAGTTATATGCTGAAGAAGACGTACACGAAACAGTGTCAATACCGGATCACTGTCCGTTGTCTTTCTGTTATCATACAAGAAAAATATATATTCTACTTTCATTGGCCGTCATGTTGCTCGTTTTTGGTTTCTGTTTGAAGATTGCAACACAGAGGTTTTTTTTATCTTGCTACACATCAGCACAGGCTGATAATCAGTAGGTATCAGCAGGAAACAAGTGGTTTGCAAGGCAATAATTTCCTGTCTTCCTTCCTTCCTTCCTTTCCTGCAGCTGAATGGGAAGAAGCAATGGGTCCATGGTTCTGCTTTTTCACTGCTCTGCTCTTGGTGGAGACTCAAAGCTGCCCGGAGATCTGCAACTGCGTAGCCAAGAAGAAATATGGCCGCCACATCGCCGACTGCTCCTACAGAGACCTCTGGGCCGTTCCCCTCGGCCTGCCCTTCAACGCAACTACCCTCACCCTGTCCGTCAACCACATCTCCTCCCTGCAGGAAGACTCCTTTGCGGATGTTGTCGACCTGCAGGCCCTGTGGCTGTCGCACAATGAGATCAGCGCTGTTGCCCAGGGCACCTTTGCCTCCCTGGTGCAGCTGAGGGCCATAGATCTCAGCCACAACCGGATTGCCGTCTTCCCCTGGGGGGACCTGGCCAACCTCACTGCCTTGCAGCAGCTGAGGCTCAGCAGCAACCGGCTGGAGAGGGTCCCCGCAGAGGCCTTCCGCACCCTGAAGGACCTGAGATCCCTCTGGCTGAATGACAACAGGCTCTCCGCCCTCGCCGGAGGGACCTTCAGCTCCCTGCCCCTCTTGTCCCAGTTGCAGATCAACCACAACCCCTTCAACTGCTCCTGCAAGGTCTGGGGACTGAAGAGGTGGCTGGAGGAGACTCTAGTGTCCATCCCAGAGAGGGACTCCATCATCTGTGCTGCCCCAGACAACCTGAAGGGTTTCATCCTTGGGAGAGCCTTGAAGCTGGACTGCATGCTACCCTCCGTCCAGTTGGCATACCACTCCAGCTTCGGCAACAGTGTGCTGCACGACGAGCTTACTCTCCGGTTGCACTGCAGTGCGGTGGGAAGGCCGCCACCAGAGATCCAGTGGAAAATCCAGACCCCCACCCGGGAGGTGGTGATCAATGGACCAAACGCGGGAGAAGGGGGCAACTGGCTAGCTGCCGGGAGCTTGGAGCAGCGCATCCTGGTCTTCAAGAACGGCTCGATGGCCATCCCGGAGTTCAGCAAGGCTGACGAGGGCGTCTACACCTGCCAGGCCTTGAATGACGTGGGGTCTCGGGAGGCCTCGGTCAACGTGGCCTTGGCCGGATCGAAGAATCCTGCCGGGGACATCACCCGGAACAACATCCAAGCCAGCAAGCCCCAAACCGAACCTTGTGAGAAAGAGGAGTCCCCCAAATCGGAAGACAAGTTCGTGGTGATCTACCTTACACCTGTGCTGCCGATGACCAGCAACGAGGGGGCGACCCTGGGGGAGCCACAAACCTGGGTTGGTGTCTTTCTGCTTTTGCTGCTCACTCTTTATGGCTGAGACACTTGCAGCCTGGTATCATGCGTAGGAATGTAGTGCTGCCTTATTGGAGGCAAAGCTGAGATACTATTTATTGCATTTATATCCCACCAGTTTCTCCCAGGAGCTCAAGGTAGTTAGTTCTCCCCCTAACCATTTTATCCCTACAACAACCCTGTGAGGTAGGTTAGGCTGAGAGGCAGTGCCGTTAATGGCTCATCAACTTTATTTCAGCTTTAAGCTCATAGCAAGACAAGACAGAAAACGCCGGAACAGCAGTTACACTCACACAATTGAATTAAAAAAATTGGTGACAATAAAATTAGTGGCAATAAAAGACTTAATTATATATATATATATATATATATATATATACATACATACATACACACACACACACACACACACACACACACACACACACACACACACAAAATAATAATGTGAATGTTGCTTCCAAGCAATTTCAATTTCCTACTAACAGTCCATTACGTCTCTTGTATGTCAGAACAGAAGTTAAAATTTTTGCCATTTGTAGGGTTACAAACTGGTCAGTATCTTGCAATAAAAAAGCAAGAAGGAAGTCAACCGGGTGCCCAGACAATTTTTGGATGAATGGTAGCACTAAATTCTTCTGGCCAACATCATATAGAGGGCAGTTGAGCACTATATGGTGAAGTGATTCTATTGTTCTGTTATCACAAGAGCATAAAACCGAAATTTGACCCCTAGAAAATCTATGAAAAAGGACATTTGAAGGGAATACATTAAAACGCATTTTGATAAAATTATGTTGCCACTCTATATCGTCCAATCTTTGATTAATATATTTTTTGGCTGTGGTAAAATCATAATTCAAGACTTCTATGGGCGAAATTCCAATGGATGAAAGCTTAGCATGAATCATACTGGCCCATGGGCTGGTAAACTCATCGCGCCAAAGGCATTGGGCTAGGTAATAGGCGTTTGAAACTTGGTCTCTCTCAGGCCCTGGTCCAACACTCTAACCGCTACGCGGCACTACCCCCCTGGTTGCAAAGCAGAGCTGTCAAAGTTAAATCAGCCTAATAGAGTCATTCCTCCTTCCAGGAAACCTTGAGAACTGTAGTTCCCCATGTAGGGATTGGATTCCACTAACACAGAATCCTCAGCAACTTAGAAGGAAGCCATGGCATTGCAGTAGAAAAAAGTGATGCAGTTTGTAGTAAACATTTAGTCTTTGTGGGAAGGACTTGATTTCTTCCATTTTAGTCTCATACTCCCCCTGCCCCAAAGTGTATGTTTAACTGCTGTGACCAGCAAAGGGTGAGGGGTAAATCCTGATCTTCATTGTAGTCAATGCTGTGTTCACAAACAACAACCTAACATTTTCAAAGAGAGGCTCACCATATTTCCAGTCATTGTGCTTAACATTTGCTAAAAAGAAGAAGGCAAGGTTGCAGTTTATTCCAGCTATGACTAACCATACTTTAAATATTCAAAGAAATCTGTCTTCTGCATCACCGCTGAAAGGCCGAACAAGATAGAACATTAAACGCATTTTTTCATTTAACGTTTGTGTGTGTGTTTCAGTACAACTCGTATCAGAGGGGGACTGAAATTTAATGGGATCAGAGCACAGGTATAGAGGAGAGATGTAACCATTTCCTTCCCTGCTATGGTCCTGTTCTGAAGCTGGCATTTGCTGTGTGTGTGTGTGTGTGTGTGTGTGTGTGTGTGTGTGTGTGTGTCCCATGGCCAATGCAAATAGCACCTCCAGGGCAGGCGTTAAATTCAGGGGAGGAAAAGGTTAAATTCCTTAGGTAAAGGTAAAGGGACCCCTGACCATTTGGTCCAGTTGTGTCCGACTCTGGGGTTGCAGCGCTCATCTCGTTTTATTGGCCGAGAGCCGGCGTACAGCTTCCAGGTCATGTGGCCAGCATGACTAAGCCGCTTCTGGAGAACCAGAGCAGTGCACGGAAACACCGTTTACCTTCCCGCCGGAGCGGTTCCTATTTATCTACTTGCATTTGACGTGCTTTCGAACTGCTAGGTGGGCAGGAGCTGGGACCGAGCAACGGGAGCTCACCCCGTCGCAGAGATTCGAACTGCCAACCTTCTGATCAGCAAGCCCTAGGCTCTGTGGTTTAACCCACAGCGCCACCTGGGTCCTTACCCATTCCTTATTCTGAGATAACATCCTCCCTCCTCTCCTGCACTGATGCCATTTGCATTTATAAAAACCCTGCAGGCATGGCCACTCTTCTGAGCAATGGTTGGAATTGTGGTTTGGTTTTTATACAGTGAGTAATGAGAAGGATATAGGACCTAGTAGCCTAGAGCGCCAAAATGGAGGGGGCACTGGCCAGCCTGCCCCCTGCCGCCCCCCGCCGCCGCCCCAACCAGCGGCGGAGCGAGCAGGTTGGGGCAATAACCGCGGTGGCGGAGGCGCCAAAATGGAGGGGGCGCTGGCCATCCTGCCCCTCGCCCCCCGCCGCCGCCCGGTGCCGCCCCAACCAGTGGCGAAAATCGCGGCGGCGCGGGGTGCCCGGCGGGCAGGGGGCGGGGCACCGTACGTCATGTGCCCCGCCCCCTCGCCTAGGGCGCAAAAAACCCTAGCACCGGTCCTGCTCGCGCAACGGCCCAATGTTGTCAGCAGTAACTCCATCCCCGGGCCAATCCTGACCTGGGGGCAGAGAGAGGCTGTGGCACGCTTGCGCCCGGCCCGGCAGCTCTGGCAGTGAGAGGAGAGTGGGCATCCCGCCTGCCCCGGGCGGCGTTGACATACACTCCACCACTGCAGGAAGGATTGCCTCAAAGATAATTTGCAGTTGTTGTGTGCATACACAGAATATCCAAAACCAATGTGTGTTTCTTTGTTCAAAGCTAAATCATGTAGCTTAAAGCAAATTCATGCAGATTTAATTGCTTGATTAAATAGAGTGAAGTTTAATCAACTTAAGGATTCTTTACAATCAGGTGATAGCTGTCGTTCTCTGAGGAGAGATGGTAAATCTGCAGAATATTCTATTCCCTTTGGCAGCAAAGCAAACCATTTGGATTGAGTATGTTTGTTTTGTCACAACAAGGTAAATTGCTCAGCGGCTGACAGGTGCTGGTTGCATCACAATTCTGGTTATTGGCAATATCAAGGCTGCATTATATTCATAAACATGGAACCTGGCCAAATGTACAGCTCCACTCACTGCTCAGGCATCATCCTGGAACGGATGGATTAACCAGCAGCCAATTAAGCAGCAGAGCAAAGCCCCAGCTGGAGTCTAAAATGATCACCAAAACCATCAAGAGGAGGGAGAGACTCCCCTGTGAGGAATGGTCGCAGCGCTTGCGACTTCTTAGTTTACAGAAAAGGCGAGGAAGAGGCGATATGATGGAGGTTTGTAAAATTAAGCATGGCATAGAGAATGTGGATAGGGAAAAGGTTTTCCTCTCTCCCTCATAACACCAGATCTCATGGACATCCCATGAAACCGAATTCAGGGCAGATAGACAAAAGGACGTCTCCACACACTGCATAGTTAAACTATGGAACTCACTGCCCCAGGAGGCAGTGATGGCCACCAAACTGGGTGGGCTTAAAAGAGGATTGGAGGAGAGGGCTAGCAATGCTTCTGAATTTGTTGCTGTAAGCTACAGGAAGGAAAGGGCTCCTGTGCTCGGATCCTGTTTGCAGGCTTCCCATCTTGGGCATTGGTTGGGCACTATGAGAACAGGAGGCTGAACTAGGTGGCCCACTGGCCTCATGCAGCAGGCTATTCTTATGTTCTATTCTAAAGGGAGCTTCGGGTGGCAAATGGGCCCAATTCACTTTCCTTTTGAGAGCCAGTGTGGTGTAGTGGTTAAGAGCGGTAGTCTCGTAATCTGGGGAACCAGGTTCGCGTCTCCGCTCCTCCACATGCAGCTGCTGGGTGACCTTGAGCTAGTCACACTTCTTTGAAGTCTCTCAGCCCCACTCACCTCACAGAGGGTTTGTTGTGGGGGAGGAAGGGAAAGGAGAATGTTAGCCGCTTTGAGACTCCTTCAGGTAGTGATAAAGCGGGATATCAAATCCAAACTCTTCTTCTTCTTCTTCTTCTTCTTCTTCTTCTTCTTCTTCTTCTTCTTCTTCTTCTTCTTCTTCCTTAAGATGGCAGCTGTCTGTCTCGAGAGACAATAGAGTGCAGGGCTGAAGTCAAGCCACTACGTTGGCAGTGACCTCTTTGGGGCACAAGGCTGGGTGGTGTATGGAGGTCTTGGGCTGCCCAGATGATGGGACCTCCCTCTTGGCCTCACTGATGTGGTCCAAAGGATAGCAGACCAATATATTTGGCACCAGCGTGGCTGCAGGAGTCGCTGAAAGGAGGTGTACAAGGCGGCATCCAATCGTCTTGGGGACTCCACTCCAGATTTGTGTAGGCTTTACTCCTTAGCCTTTTCTTTTCCTGAAGATATTCCACAAGGCAGCTGAGTTTTAGCACCAGAATTTTCCTTCTCCTAGTCAGTGGTGGCTAACCTTGGCACTCCAGATGTTTTGGAACTACAACTCCCATCATCCCTAGCTAACAGGACCAGTGGTCAGGGATGATGGGAGTTGTAGTTCCAAAACATCTGGAGTGCCAAGGTTAGCCACCACTGTCCTAGATGGACTGCCTTCCCAGGTTGATGAGCCTCATCTGACCCTCACTTCCCTCTACAGCACAGGCAAAAACTGCCTTCTTGACCATTGGTCCCACCCTTGGCCTTGTCTGCTCAATGCGCCAGAGCCTGTCTTCACATGCAGGGGAAGTCCCTAAGTCACCAAGGGTTTGAGACCCATTGGATGCCTTCACCTGGTTTAACCGGCCAGTCAAAGCTGCTCCTGGGATAGTGGCCGTTGTTGCCTGCGAACAGCTTCTAGGAGCCACAGGGGAGAGCTGTGTGCAGGGTGGGGACCAAAGGTGGACAATTACCCCAGAAGGAGCGCGGCATGACCTCCCCACAACACCTGATACATCCCTTTTAATTCTTTTAATTGTGGATTGTTTTATGGAAAAGGCTACACAACCGAACCCAAATTAATGACCTTGAGAAGTAGCTTTGGTTTCATCTCTGGATATAGGATTGAATAAACTGATGATGATGATGATGATGATGATGGGAATATGGTCAAGGTCACGTCATTAGGATCACCTACCATTTGCCTCTCCATGACTGTTCACATGGAGGATGGATGCATTTAAATACTTTGGTAACCTTATTCCACTGGATATGCCATCCGTGGACAGACTAGATAGATATTTTCATCACAAAATATGTTAATTGTCAGGTTCGCTTAACAGTTGCTCATGAGTAAAGACCAAGTCCGTCTTGTCTTTCAACTATTTTATTGTGCAAAGTATGTACAGTGCAGAGCTATCCTAAAACATGACCACCTAGTCGCTAGCAAAATCCGGAAGTGCCCCCCTCCTGTTGCGGCGCCAACACCAGAGTCTCGGCACCCTAAAGTGCCGCCTCCTTACTCCCCTGACCCTTCTGCGTAAAGCTGGCGCCGGAAACGGTGTCTCCCCCTCAGAGTGGGTCTGCTGAGTGGTGCTGAGTCTCTCTGCATCATCCTGGAGACCCCTTCCCACCTGGCTCCTTCCTGGTAACTTCTCCTCCCCCGAGGAGGAGCTGGCAGGCTCACTGGGAGACGTGTCCATCGACAACAGAGGCTGAGGCTGCCGGTACCCACTCAGTGCCAGACTGGCAGGGAAGGGCACGTCCCTGACATTAATTAAACACACATTTTATTTCAATATGCATATTTCTAAATTCTCCTAAAGGATGCATTTGGATCACATACTGTTAAGTTTTATGTTACAGACTGTATTACAAAATTCTAAAATCTAGGGCTAACCTGACAATTTCAGTTTTTCTCAGTTTCTCCTTTTCCCGCTGCTCTGTTCTCCACATTCCACATCTCACTTTGCAATGTTTCTTTTTTGAAAACCCTCATGAAAACACATCTGCATTGTTGCATGAATTTCTCCTCCTATACCTGTTTTTATATGCAATTTCCCCTAATATACAATTTTTTTGCAAAGCAATTTCCCCAAATATACTGGATGTTTGAATGCAATTTCCATTATGTGTAGGTCCTGACACACACTTCCCCCATTGTATACTCACTTTTGTACACATTACTCTGTTGGCAAATTGCATTGCAAAATTTGGAGAACTGCTGCTTCTGAAGGAGGGCTGCCTTTCAGTTTTGTACCCAAGTATGAATTTGGTAGGTTCACCTGGAACTGCAAACTAAATCAAATTTCTTCCCCATCTGATCTGCACGTTGGCCGTAGATGTGTGGATCCAGCGCGTTTGCCCATAAATTGAATTTCAGAACCAGCCCTACCAGGAAGGAACGCACAAACATCGATGGACAAACCAGACCTTCACTGGAGTGTAACCATGAAATTTTGTTTATTGTTCTTACCAGAGAGTCCAACTCTCTTTATACTATGACCTGTCCTACCTTAGCAGGCTCTGGGAGTTGACCTTGCCAGCTTCCATGGCACAAGCCTGAGGAGTGGCTTAATGAAATGGGGGAGAAGTGGCTAGTCCTCAAGGAGAAAAGAAAGGGATGAAATGGCACCAGGGGGTGTGGAGAGTAAATAACAGCACATTGCCTTCCTCGAGAGCAGGGGATTAGTAAGCAGAAAAATTTGCAGGGGAACTTTAGGAGGATATCTGACAATCCCCTCAAATACATCATCTTGGAGAGTGAAATGCTGCATCCAATTCTGTGCAGCACAATTTAAGAAGGATGTCAACAACCTGGAATGTATGCAGAGAAGGGCAACCAAGATGATCGAGGGTCTGGGAAACAAGCCTTATGAGGAGAGGTTGCAGGAGCTGGGTATGTTTAGCCTGGAAAAGAGGAGGCTGAGTGGAGATATGATAGCCACCTTCAAATATCTCAAGGCCTGTCACATGGAAGTTGGAGCAATCTTGCTTTCTCCTGCTCTGGAGGGTAGGATTCGAACTAATGGATTCAAGTTACAAGAAAGGAGATTCCGACTAAACACCAGGAAGAACTTTCTGACAGTAAGAGCTGTTCAACAGTGGAACGGTCTCCTTTGGGAGGTGGCGTCCTTCATTGGAGGTTAAGCAGAGGTTGGATGACCATCTGTCATGGATGCTTTAGCTGAGATTCCTGCATTCCTTCCAACTCTACAATTCTATAGTTCTATGAAACATTTAACGTGGTCCACACCCACCCACCCCGCATTTAGGAGCTGCACACTCTAGTTTGTCCATGGGAGAAAGATGCCCAGGAAGAACTGGGAGGGCCATCAGACAAGCAACATCTTTGGGTCAGCTCGGCTGACCGCTTGCCCCCACTCTGAGCCAACACCACTTCTGTCCCATCTTTGGCCCTGGAAGGAAAGGCTGTAGCCTCAGGGCAAGTAGGCTGCAGCCTCTTGAGGAGACTATGGGAGAGGCACATGGAGTGCATATGGAGCGCATATGGAGTGCATGGGAGAAGGACGACACAGGGATTGGGGTGGTGAAGAATGCACAGGGGATTCATTCTTCTCACTGGCGGAGTCCATCATTTCCAAGAAGCTTTGGCCTGGGTGGCTAAGGTTTTGCCGGGTTGGCCTGCATCCCGTTGGCGGCAGAGTCCGAGAGAGCCCCCTTTCGGTAAGGCAGGAGGGAGGGGTTGTTGAGCAAGGTGTAGGCCAAGAACCACCGCGCATGGCTGCGCTTGCCCTTGGACCCTTTCGATGAAAACGACTTGGTCTTCATGAGCTTGACTCCTGCCAACAAAAGGGCCACTGTGAAGATCCAGGAACCCACAACACTTTCCCTGGGAAGTCCAGAGGGCGTCTCAGGGGCTATTCCAACATCGAGGGGGCGACCTTGCACTCAGCTAAGGAGGGGCAAATCTACCCTGGTTTACCATTTTCCATCGCTAGCCAGAGTGGAAGGGATCGAGGCTTCATTCTGCAAACCTTAAATTTATAGCTTAGGCGCTGCTTTAAAAACATCCCCTCTCAAAAGTGTGCACTCTTCCCTTGAACGCAAAGGTGTAGGAAGGCAGGCAGGCAGATGGAGCCCGAGAAGGTGCTTGCCCAGAACCTTCTCAGGCTCTGCCTGCCTGCCTACGCCTCTGCCTTTTCCCAGGCGGGCAGCTGCCTCTTCCTCCTGGTCGGTCACTCCTGGAGTGACCGACTGGGAGGAAAGAGCCCATCCAATCAGGTGAAGGCGGAGGCAGGCAGGTGGATGGAGCCTGAGTAGGTTGTGGGTGAGCACCTTCTTGGGCTCGGCCTGCCTGGGTGTGTGCACCTTTGAGGAAGCATCGCCCCTGTCCCTCCTCCTGGCACAGGCTGGTGTAGTATGGGGGCTCACTCAGCTGTAGGGCTGGGCAGTGGGGAGGAAGCAGCAGCCGAGATACATTTCAGACATTGCGATATATCAGTATATCATGATATCTAGCTGCAGATATATCATGATGTTGAAAAGCAGATATCACCCAGCCATAGCTGGGAGCTCTTCCATCGAGGCTCAGGTTACATATATGTGTAAATAAACATTATTATTACTATTACTATTATATATCACAGACACCACAGTCTTCACTGTGCCTTATTACAGTGTTTTCCAACCTCCTCGGGGCAACGGCACACCTGCCCCACGAAAAAAATCTCGCGGCACACCACCACCACATGCACCCCGACCCGGGGGGCGGGGTGTCCGCGCGCCCTGGCGGGAGGGAGGGGAAGGACCCAGGCGGGTGAAAATGGAGCGGGAGATCGGCGGGCCAGGCGCCCGCCCCCCCTCCAGCGCCCAGCCCCCCGGCAGCACCTCCACCCGGCCCCGAGCGAGCCCGGTGGCACCGGCACCTCCCGCCCGTCCCCGACCGCGACCGGGGCGGCAGAGGCAGCGGGCGAAGCGCCCGGCAGCCCCGCGAAGGCGGCGGTCGGCGCGGGAAGCCCGGACCGACCCGGAAGACCGGGGCGGCAGAGGCAGCGGGCGAAGCGCCCGGCAGCCCCGCGAAGGCGGCGGTCGGCGCGGGAAGCCCGGACCGACCCGGAAGCACAGCAGCCGGTGTCTTCCCGCGGCACAGGAGCCGGTGGCTTGCGGCACACTCCTGTGCCGCGGCACACCGGTTGGGAAACGCTGCCTTATTATCTGCAAGGAATCACAGGTAAGCACACCTGATATCCCTGGAAGCTCACTCAGCTCAGAGATTGGGCTGGCATGGAACAATATCATACACCCAAGGAACCTTAAATATTTTTGCTTGGTTATATATAAAGCTTTAAAATAAATAAATTACCCTGCCCTTCTAGTGCTCATGAACCACATTGGGCATCATTTGAACACATCGCTTCTCTCCTCTGGGGCGTGGGTGCATCAGACAAAAGCAATGTGGATGCCAAGTCACTTGTCCTTTCACAGATCTGACCTCCCCACCTGCACTCACCAGAAGGCCTTTGGAGCAAGGAAGCAAACCCACAGCTGGCTCCTCCCCTCCCTCCGCCCCCTGTGTTTCCCATGAGAATCTATAGAGAGAGAGACAGAAAAGTGATCTTTCCATACATGAAGGAGAAAAATCATCTCCCTGACTGGTCACAAAGGACAGAGCAAGCGGGTGAGTGAGAAAGAAGCTGCATCTATTTTGTGATGATGAGGCTGGACGGGGGACCGGGGCTGAGAGTGCTCACCTTCTTCCACATCTCTTGGCTGGGGTCCCTTTGTGCACACCTGGAGGAGCAGGAAGCAGAAGGCTTTCATCACAGGGTGCGATTGGCTGACCTCAATCTTCAAGTAATGGCAATAGGTCCGGTAGCCTGGAGGGGGAAGAGGAGGAAGGGGCAGGGGGAAGACCAGACAGTTGAAAGCATTCCTGTTGGCCAGCTGCCTTTGGGACTGTTCCAGGCAACCCCAAGATCACTGGAGGTTTTCAATATTTCTAACTCATTTTCTGTGATGATTTTGCTTATGCTTGATGGGCCTATAAGAACTGCTGCGGCTGCTGCCACCCAGGAGGACTTCCCTGCTCAGCGCCTGAGGGCCCCAGTCATGCCACTCACCACCTGGCCTAGGGCGGGGCCTGATGGGCTCTATAAAGGACCGCTGCCGCCGCCGCTGCTTGGCAGAGAGGGCTCAGTTTTGTTTTGTTTTTGTTTGTTTAAATTGCTGTTATTTTTTATAACAGTTCTAAGTTATAGGAGTTCAGTGGCTATAAGAGACACAGCGGCTGCTCAGTGCTCTCCCTTATTTTTTTTAGCATTTCGTATGGCTTTTACTAAGGGACCAGGTGGTGCTGTGGGTTAAACCACAGGCTTGCTGATCAGAAGGTCAGCGGTTTGAATCCCTGCGACGGGGTGAGCTCCCGTTGCTCGGTCCCAGCTCCTGCCCACCTAGCAGTTCGAAAGCATGTTAAAGTGCAAGTAGATAAATAGGGACCGCTCCAGCGGGAAGGTAAACGGTGTTTCCGTGCGCTGCTCTGGTTCACCAGAAGCGGCTGTGTCATGCTGACCACATGACCCGGAAGCTGTACGCCGGCTCCCTCGGCCAATAAAGCGAGATGAGCGCCGCAACCCCAGAGTCGGACACGACTGGACCTGATGGTCAGGGGTCCCTTTACCTTTTACCTTTATGGCTTTTACTGTACTCGTGTTGAGTACATTTTGGGTTGGGGAAACAATTGTTTAAATGAAAAATGAATTTTTAAATTATTTTTTTTATTTTTTATCCAATTTCATTGTACTTGTACAATGACAATAAAGAAATCTTGAATCTTGAATTTTGCATTTAATGACATGATTTTTATAAGTCTGGGGGTGGGGGGTGGGTCTTATTGTGCAGGACTGCCCAATAAACTTTAATTCTGCAATCCAATATTGCCAGCACAAGAGTGAATCCTATCCTGAAAGTCTGGAAGTACTCTCAGGGATGAATGAGAAATCCATCCAATCTGTATTTTAAAGCGCAAAGCATGTTGTAAGTGAGCTTCCGCAGCCAATCTCAACTTCCTGAATTAGGTGCATATAGCCAGAAAGAGCATGCAATGCAGGACGGAAGGAAAGGAAGCAGACGAGGAAAACAGAAAGGGGATCAAACCGCTTGCATTCCGCTAACCTGGATCAAAGACCTCCACGCCGTGGCCTAGCATGCTCACATCCAGACGGCAGAAGTGGACGACATTGTACAGTGCAGACCCCACCATCCTCCAGACTCCTGCCAAGACCCCCACGAGCACATTGATGGGGAACAGCAAGAAGGTCACAATGTACAGCGCCCGTCTTCCCAGGGAAAAAGTGGAGAGAGTGCAGACAGATTATTATTTTTGCACAAGCGGCACCTGCATAGCCTCGCGTGAGCTTCTTCTGTTCATGATTCCCGCCTGCCCGCCACGCCTTCCCCCGAGAATTCTGGTGGAAATGGAAGCAGAAGCTGATGATGTTCACTGATTTGTCCCATGTCCAAAACGGAGCTCAACTAGGGCCAGGGCCTTCTCAGTACTGGCCCTGACTTGGTGGAACGGTCTGTCACAAGAGACCAGGGCCCTGCGGGATTTGGCATCTTTCCGCAAGGCCTGCAAGACAGAGCTGTTCCGCCTGGCCTTTGGGTTGGTTTCAGTTTAACCCTGATGTTTCATTCCTTTATGGTTTGATTGGTGGGCTACTTAAAAATGAGGCTGCATTTTAAACTTTGAATCGTATTTTAATCTGCATTTTAATTGATTGTTTTGTATGTTTTGTTGTGATTTTATGGGTGTTAGCCGCTCTGAGCCCGGTCTTGGCTGGGAAGGGGGGGGGGGTATAAATAAAAAAATATTATTATTATTAAACCCAGGGCATAGAATTGGGAGTCACTCTTCTTGTTGCTTTCGGTCCACAAATCAATACATAATTGATTGTGACTACCCCCTCTGCCCTGGACTGTGTTTCCTCTACATTGAAACAGGGGGGAAGAATGTCATGGCAGTGTAAGTTACCTAAGCTATGCCAGTTACACAATTTTGCCACAGTTCACAGAAAGGTCAATCATGTCATTTTTGGTGGAAGATGAACTGCAGCTGAACGGAAATGGTGTTGCACATGACAAAAAGTGAGTGGAAGGGGAAATGGTGCCTTCTTATGCCCCTAACCCAGTGGTGGCTAACCTTGGCACTCCAGATGTTTTGGGACTACAACTCCCATCACCCCTAGCTAACAGGACCAGTGGTCAGGGATGATGGGAGTTGTAGTCCCAAAACATCTGGCGTGCCAAGGTTAGCCACCACTGCCCTAACCTCTGGGCAACCATAAACTGGTTTAGGGCCTCAAACCAATTCACTCTTCCCATTCTGATTCTGGAATGCAACTCATTGACCATATCCACGCTAAACATTTAAAGCAGATTCATACCGCAGCCATGGCTTCCCCCAGGCAATCCTGGGAGCTGTAGTTTGTTAAGGTTGCCGAGAGTTCCTAGGAAACCCTTCCCCCCCAGACCTATAGTTCCCAGATTGTTCAACCACTCTGGGAACTGTAATTCTGTGAGAGGACTAGGGGTACTCCAAACAACTCCTAGCACTCTTAACAGACTACATTTCCCAGGATTCTTTGGGGGGAAGCCATGATTTTTTTAAAGTGATATGATACTGCACATGTGTAGTGCACATGTGGTCATTGCCTATATCACAGCTGTGGTCAATATTCCATCATCTGGACTCTGGGATGTTAACAAGCACAGCCGTTGCAAGAGGCAATCCAAGAGACAGTGAGGTGCTGCTCTCTCACGCTCTAGCTGGGATGAACAACTTCCATAGTCACCTGTTGGTCAGCTCCTTAGGGAGGCGGCCACGCTCCAGGAAATAGTAGTGAGTCAGCAGGTTCTGTGCAACCACAACCAGCACCAAGGTCAACCAGAAAGGCCTAGGCAAAAAAAGGAAATCAGAAGTGGCCAGTTTTGCTCAAGGTATAGTATTTGCATGACAGTTTTAAGCTGGTGCAATAGTCATGGTTCTACTCAAGGGTGAAGAGGAATCTTCAGTCTTAGAACCTTTCCAGATGAATAATGCTCAGTGATCTAGACATCTTCTGTAAATCAAAGATTTCAGTGGACGGGGATTTTTTTCTTAGTACTCAAGTGCAAAGGGCCTGCCTTGGGATGTGGTGTAAGGTTACCAGATTTTTTTTCAAAGAATCCGGGGACACTTTTTTAAAAAATAGAGAAGTCAGTTGACTGAGTGGCCAGGCGCTCTTGCTCCCGGCTCGATTTGGGTCGTGGTGTGTGTGTCAGCGGTTCCCCCTCGGCAGTGGCAGCAGCAGTCTCAGCAGCCCAGAGCCAGCCTGGTAGCACAATTGGCTCCGCCTGGCTTCAGGAGCTGCTCGCTGCCGTGGCGCCCGCCATTTTGCCTCGCCGGAAGTCCCCATATGATGTGTCTTGTGCCGTTGAACCAATCACGCAACATTCATTCCCTACTAATAAATCTGCAACACTTAAAATATAAATCCGGGGACATTAAATGAAATCCGGGGACATTCCGGGGACGGATTTTGTCCGGGGACAGATTTGTAAATCCGGGGACTGTCCCCAGGAAACGGGGACGAACTTCCTGACAGTAAGAGCTGTTTGACAGTGGAATTTGCTGCCAAGGAGTGTGGTGGAGTCTCCTTCTTTGGAGGTCTTTAAGCAGAGGCTTGACAGCCACCTGTCAGGAATGCTTTGATGGTGTTTCCTGCTTGGCAGGGGGTTGGACTGGATGGCCCTTGGGGTCTCTTCCAACTCTATGATTCTATGGCAACCATAATGTGGTGGGGCATTTAAACTGGAGGCTTACGCAGTCATGTCTTTGGGATGCTGCAGTTGGACATTGACCTCCAAGGTTGCTTTCCATTCCAAAGTTCTATGAAACACAGACCATTCAGCACTTGGCAGCACGGCGGGGGCAGGGGCAGCGGGGTGGGTGGGTGGGTGTATTCAGAGATGCCACAGTAACCTAGATTTCTGAGAGTCATGTGGCTACTTCATGTGGCGGGGTCCAGCTCCCGTCATCCCTGGCCAGCAATGTCAGAGGCAGGGCCAGTAGGAGCTGTGGTCCACAAAATCTGGACGACCACATTGGCTACCCCTGGTCTGCAATTGTTTAAATGCACCACTGACGGTGGTGGTGGGACCACGGCATGGTAGGAAAGGGTTAACACCTTCTTCTCTGCATGCCGCAGTCAGGATCCTGTCATTTTTGTGGCTGCTACGTTAAGAGGAGAATAAGAGAAACAGACACTCAAGGGCTGACTTCATCTTCAAATGCAATGCCAGTGGGATGGAAGGAGGCGCTGAAACTTATCCTTGCTCCCAAACCAAAGGCTGGGCATTTGCAGAAGTACCTTCCACCTTGGCTTGAGCATCCTCCATCCAAGGGAGTTTTCATTTGGGTTAACATTTTCGGTCTGGGCATTTTGCAGATTTAAGCTTGGGTATGTTGCCCAGTTGGCACTGTGGGTTAAACCACAGAGCCTAGGGGCTTGCTGATCAGAAGGTCGGCGGTTCGAATCCCTGCGACGGGGTGAGCTCCGGTTGCTCGGTCCCAGCTCCTGCCAACCTAGCAGTTCGAAAGCACGTCAAAGTGCAAGTAGATAAATAGGAACCGCTCTGGCAGGAAGGTAAACGGCGTTTCTGTGCGCTGCTCTGGTTCGCCAGAAGCGGCTTAGTCATGCTGGCCACATGACCCGGAAGCTGTACGCCGGCTCCCTCAGCCAATAAAGCGAGATGAGCGCCGCAACCCCAGAGTCGGACACGACTGGACCTAATGGTCAGGGGTCCCTTTACCCTTTACCTTTTATGTCGCCCATTAGGCCTGTAGAACTCTTACCACATGTTCTCCATGATTTTAAAGAGGAGCATGTTGCTGCCAGATTGCAGGGGGATGACCACAAGGAAAGTGAAAATCACGGTGCAGACGAAGAAGACGATGTGCTGGATGAGAAGACCTGGAACAGGGGCAAGAACAGAGGAAGCTGCCAGTGTGGACAGGCTAGACAGACCATCCAGCTCAGTACTGCCTGCTCTGACAGGCAGTGGCTCTCCTGGGTTTCAGACAGCGGTTTCCACAGCCTCAGTTGGAGGACCAACTTCCCTGCTTCCCCTTCCAAAGAGGCCGAAGTTGGGGTGGAAAGGGGAGATTATCATAATCATCCGCCATTAAATTCATATTCTGCCCTTCATCCAAAGATCAAGGGGCCATTCACAGGATAAAAACACAAAATACATCACACATACTCCTCTAGCCTAGAGGTTACCAGAGCATTGAATGCCTCTCCTCCTGTGTTTCTCCCCCACCTGCATCAGAGCCTGTCCATCCAAGTCTGATCCCAATAGCGCTGTGGGGCTCAGGATGCAGAATGGGTCTGAGGGCCCCCCAAGGTGGGTGGGCTGTCTTAGCAACATTTTGGAGCAATCACACCAACTGGTCTTTGCCCTAAAGTCCTTCCCTAAGGGCAACATGGAACAGGACCACTCAGTTGCTCTAGCATGAGACTCTTAATCTCAGGGTTGTGGGTTCGAGCCCCATGTTGGGCAAAAGATTCCTGCATTGCAGGGGGTTGGACCCTTTGTTGCAGGTTTTATTGCATTAGTTTCCATTGCAGTTATCCTCTGTTTTTTTACAAATTGCTCTCTAACACACCAGCACCTCCACCCCAATCCAGGCACCCCCAAACTTCGGCCCTCCAGATGTTTTGGACTACAATTCCCATCATCCCTGACCACTGGTCCTGCTAGCTAGGGATGATGGGAGTTGTAGGCCAAAACATCTGGAGGGCCGCAGTTTGGGGATGCCTGCCTTACACAAAAGGTGCAAATTAGCATATCATTTACCTAAGCAGGCAAATGCAGTTTGGAAGCTGGCAAAGCACATCCAGCACACCAGAGCCTGCTGTGAAGGTTGAAGCTTGCGAGAGCGATAGAAGACGTCTGTGACTGCCCCTTGGTACAGGCGCTGGAGGTTGATCCTGAAAACAGGGAGAAACCGGGGGAAGATGCAGTCAAGTGGAATGTGAGAGCACCTAAGGAGGATAGATGAAAACGTAGGAAGAGCCTGCTGGACTCATCAGAAGCATTGCTGTTTCCCACTGTGGAGGCAAAGCACAGCTATCCCATAGCTGTCAACCCTCCCCTTTATTTGCAGGAAACTCCCTTATTCCAATGCTGTTTCCCGCTGCTATCCCGGGTTGCTGATATCCCTTAAATTTCCCGGATTTCCAAGGAAGCAGCTCCTCTCCCTCCCTGCCGGCCAGGGAGGCTCCTCAGCTGCGTTGCTCGGCTGCCAATAAGGAGTCTGAGACCGACTGGGGGCGGAGCTTGCATGCCTTGTGCAGCCAGACCCTCACGCCCAACCAGACAGACAGCTTGCCGTCTACGCGCTCGCTCTTTCGCTCACCCGTTCGTGCGCAGCCTCTGGAGTGCAGGGTGGCGAGGCTACTTGGTGCCATTGCACCGCCTTCGTGGCATCCCTTATTTTCAAATCCGAAAGTTGACAGCTATGAGCTATCCTGGTATCACCGTAGACATGGATAGTCCTCTCATCCTCATCCTCCTCCATGAATTTGTCCAATCCTGTTCTAAAGCCACCCATGTTGGTGGCCATCCCTGCCTCCCGGGGGAAGGAGTTCCACAGATCAGCTCCTCATTGCGAAAGAAGGACTTTTAGGGTGGTGGATGCCCAGTGAGGGCATTAGCTCTCAAAGCAGGGATGAGAACAACAGCGGAAGTGGCTCATTGCACAAACCACAGAGCTTCTGCAATGCTAGATCGGGGTTTTCAGCTGGAGCACTTAATGCACGCCAAGCGAAATGGAGCAGGAGGGAGACGAAGGGAATGCCATGCCATATCTCTCGGATGGGTTGCCAGTTAAGAAGAGAAGCAGGAGGGGGCTGGCTTGGGGCAGAGCCCCGTTGGCCCTGATGGACCTACCTTCCCTGCCCACAGCAGGGTCCAGAAGGACAAGGCTCACCTGTGCTTCCCCATGGACTTCATCAGCATACAGAAAGTCAGCAGGCAGGAGACGACCAGGGAGGAGACGAAGCAGACTGCAAAAAACAGGAGCGGGTCCCGAGTGCTTTAACAACCAGTCCCTCTTTTCCCAGGGAACTCTGGGAACTGCAGCTCTGGGAGGTGAATCGGGACCTTCTAACAACTCTCAGCAGCACCCTTCACAAAGTACAGCTCCCAGAATCCTTTGGGGAAGCCAGGGTTGCTTAAAGTGGTATCTTGGTGCAGATGTGCTCCCTGACTCTCACCTGCATTCCCTTGGTTCAGGTGTGCTTCTGCCATTCTGGTATAGCAAGAGGGGGGGTCCTTATCCCCAGGGAGAGCTGACAAGACCAGCAGCCCATCTGCCTGCCTGCCTGCTTGTCAGTCAGCCTGTCATCGGCTATGCACTCCCCCCACCCCCTTCTCCAATGCAGGATTCTACCACATTCCCACCCCCGCAAGCCTTTGTGAGCACTACCATCTGTGGGGTGAAACTGCTGCCTGCATTTCACTCCCCCTTTGCTTCTTGGCATTGAGCGCTGCTTTTAGCTCGCTGGCAAATGGCCCAGGAAGAAAGCAGGGAAAGAGGGCGAATCCGCACAAAGGAAACCTCACAATGACAAGGATGTTTGCATGCCATAAGACGCCCCTCAGATTAGGAAACTTTGACCACAGACCAGGACACGATGCCTCTGATCCCTTCTGATTCCCTACATCCAGAATCAGGCCCGTCTTACCCATAGAGGCTAGTGGTGCCGGGCGCCAGGGCGCCAGGGCCTGGAGGGCACCAGGTGAGAGTCCGGGGAACACCGAACGAGCTCGCTGAGTGAGCGAGGGTGTGTGCATGCGCTCCCGCAGAGTGTTGGCTCAGTTCCCCCCCTTTTAGCCTGCAGGTGCTGAATTCTGTGGGGCAAGTTCAATGAAAAAATAACCCCTGTGTTGCAATAAACGTCAATAGTATCAAAAAGGCAACACGCAGAGCGATGTATGCAGGGCACAGTGCCCTGCATACATCGGTCTGCGTGTTGCCTTTTTGATACTATTGAATTCTGTGGGGCGCCAGAAGACTAAAAGGAAAAAAACCGAGCCCATGCTTGGCAGGAGCGGCGCACGCGCCCTCGCTTGCTCGGTGCAGGCCCACTTGCTCGGTGTGCTGCCTGCCATGGCTACCGTGGCACGAAGCGGCCAGCTGAGCCGGGAGGCGCTGTGTCCAGCCTCCGCCTCTTCCCCACCAGAGGAGCTGCCCTCCAGCCGCTGCCTGCCTCCTCCAGCCCTAAAAAAGAGGTTGACAACTCTGGGAAAGGGGGGGGCGCTGGAGGGATCTTTGCACCATGGCGCCAGATATGCTTAAGGCGGCCCTGTCCAGAATCCATCTCCTCTGAACTTCAGAAAGGTCTCTGCACGCACAGCACGAGGACTAGGAACTTAGGATTTCAAAAAGAAAAGAAAAATTGCAGAAATTTTAAAGCACGTGGGGCAGGCAGCCAACTTGGTAACTACACAGCCTGCTCTCCGCCCCCTGGTGCCAGAGCATGAAGCTCCGCCACTGCCTCTTGGGTCCCCTTGCCTGCTTCAATTGGGGGAACTGGCCCTTCTGCAGGTGCCACACAAGACCCACAGCACATCAGTAAGAACGTGATCATTTAGTGAGGCAGCACCGACACTTTGAAACTCCTTGCCTATTGATCTCAGGCAGGTGCCTTCACTGGACTCTTTCCGGAGCCTGCTACAACCATGCTAGTTTAGACAAGCCTGACCAGGTGGCTAGAAAGCTGATGTGAGTTTTAAGCTGTTTTAGTATTTAAAATTTTGTATGTTTTAAAGTATTGTTGAACTTTCTTCTTCATCTTTTTCTTCATCGTTTGATAAACCACTTTGATGGCTTTTTTTTTAAAAAAACAAACCAATCAAGCAGTGTATAAATTTTATGAAATAAAGTAAACAATGTAAATTGTTTTGGAGCTGATAGTTGCATGGCGCTTTGCTCTTGAAATAAAAAAGGTAAAAGGTAAAGGACTCCTGGATATTTAAGTCCAGTCAAAGGCGACTATGGGGTTGCAGCGCTCATTTGACTTTCAGGCTGAGGGAGCCGGCGTTTGTCCACAAACAGCTTTCCGGGTCATATCGCTGGCAGGACTAAACCACTTCTGGCGCAACGGAACACTGTGAGGGAAGCCAGAGTGCATGGAAACGCCATTTACCTTCCCACCACAGTGGTACCTACTTATCTACTTGCACTGGCGTGCTTTCGAACTGCTAGGTTGGCTGGGACAGAGCAACGGGAACTCACCCCATTGCGGGGATTCGAACTGAAATATCAAGAATGGGTTGGATCCAACAGGACTCTTCTTATTTTTAATTTTTAATTTTTATCCAGAAAAACTGCTTCTGGAAAAAAGTACAAAAGCAACCTAAGAGGCGTTTGTCATGCTGCTAGATCATGTGCAGAGAATTCTGGGAGATTTAAAAGATCTTGGTACTAAGCTGAATTCATTATGTATCTGTTAATTGACATTTTGATAGCTCAGCAAACTTGGGAAGGCGGAAAGGTCACTTCAATTGAATTATGGGGACGATGACGGAAGTGCTGGCTCAACATTTATTATCATTATTATTTTTAGCTTCTCAGTTAGGGGGCCAACCAGCTCTGGAGAGGATATATTGATCATTAATGTGCTTAGAGATATGCCCCAAGATAAATACAAAAGACGAGACTGTATTCATGTGGAGACCTTATTGCATAACTGGGCTTGTGACCCAGTTCTTATTCCTACAGTTTCGTTATTTATTTATTTATTTATTTTTTGGGGGGGATAATTGAAAAATAAAAATGTGGGCAGGGGGTGCAGCCAGGAATGGGCACTCTTATATCCTTGTGTTTCTTTAGTTCTTCAGAGCCATTTTTTCGGGGATGCTTCAGTTGTGATTCCTGCATTGCAGAATGACCCTCCCAACTCTGCAATTCCACGATTCTGTGACCACCTGCAGAGCTTGCTCTTATCAGGGGCAGAAATGGACATTGCCAACAAGACCAGGGCCCCAAAGACTCACCTTCTAGCGACCAGATGTAGTGCTTGAGGGTGGCTAACTCTTTTTCTCCAGGGATCCCAGCGGGATTTTCAGAGGGGACTATACCAAACTGGATAAAGACTGCAGTCAACTCCTTGGTCATCCCAGACCTTACTATCTGGATGCTGGGGACGAAGACTGCCAGGAGAAGGAGGGCCACCTGCAAACCAAGAGATGGTTCATCTGCTGGACTAGATGGACCACTGGCCTGACCCAGCAGGCTATTCTGATATTCTTATGTCTCTGGGTACCAGTTGTTGGGAGATGTCAAGGATCTGCCCACCCCTGCCAGTCCAGCTCTGAGTGTTTACAGAGAGCCGCAACCTGTGTTAACAACAGATTCATCTTCCAGTGAATCTGGCAGTCCCGTCTCGGGGGAGGAGCAGTTAGTGGCTGGGACCCAGGGAGTGCCAGGTGTCCAGGGAGTTGCTGGGAGACCTGGCACCACCCAGCAGACTTGCTCGGAGGGGAGCCGTCAGTTCCGGCACATATCTCACATAGGAGGAGAAGGCGGCAATTTAGGATGCCGAGGCTTTGGTGTTGGTGCCAAAACAGGAGGGAGGCACTTCCGGATTCTGCTAGTGACTGAGCAGACATGATAAACTGAGCTCTGCACTGTAAATAGCTTGGCACTTAATAAAAAGACTTAAAGACAAGATGGCTTGGCATTTCTATTGAACAACCGATAAGAGAACCTGACAGGAGACATGTGCAACAGAGCGGTATTCTGCTTGTGGGCATCCATGAGAACTGAATCCTGGGCTGGAGAGGCCGTGGGTTCTTAGGTTCTTACCTGATAGACAGCAATCACAGATGTGGCGAGGGAGAGAACCAGCTTCAGAGGGATTTGGAAGCCTGCAATTCCACAAAAGAAATCACAGTCACACATGGGTAGCACCCAGCAGTCCCATAAAATTTTCCGATGTTATTATGAAAGAAGCATTGGTGGGTCAGAGTCTGCTCCACTGGTTGGATGGAACACGAGCCTTAAGTTGTCAGGTTTAAATGGTGCAAAGAAGGAAATGTAAAAAGGGGTTGGGAGTTAAACATAAATGGAATGCAGAAATGCAGTCTGTGGCCTTGGATGTAGAGTAGCTTAAATGAAATGGGTGAAATCACAAGTGTGTGTGTGAGTGAGAGAGAGAGAGAGAGAGAGAGAGAGAGAGAGTAGCTTTGGTCCAAACAACTGAAGTATACAGTGGTACCTCTGGTTGCGGACACGATCCGTTCCGGGGTGCCATTCGCACCCCGAAAAGACCGCAACCAGAGCGGCGCTTTTGCACATGCGGAAAGCGATGATAGAGCGCTTCTGTGCATGCGCAAAGCGCGCAGAATGCTTCTGCGTATGTGCGCATGGCAAAACCCGGAAGTAAACACTTCCGGGTTTGCTGCGTTCTTAACATGAAAAAACGCAACCTGAAGTGGCCGTAACCCGAGGTATGACTGTATAATCAAGAGATGTGTTCCAAGATCCCACAAAGAAATCCAACAGCCACAAAAACACATACACAATTGCTGCTTCCTAAGCCAAATTCAGCTCATTAGCTAAGTGGGGTGGTCTGCCAGGAATGATAGTCATTGCTCACCAGCTGGGGCAGGATGCTCTATGGGGCCTCCGAGGAGTCTGCTTGCCTCCTCCCACTCAGCCGCCCTATAGCTGAGGGGGAGGCAGCGGGTGGACCATTTGGGACAGCGCGGAGCCTGTGGGTGCCCAAGCCACCGCATCACTCCCAAGAGAGACGTGTGGCTTGGGCGCGCTGCAGGCCCTGCGGTGAGTGCCGGCCAACATTTTGTCACCCCCCTCAGTGGTGACACCCGGGGCGGCCCGCCCCTACCGCACCCCCTTCCTCCACCCGATTGCTCCGTAGGGCTGCGAAATGGGATGAAAATGCTTGCCCATTCCGAGTGAGGGCAGAAAGCACTACTCTCACTCTGATTTGGCTTTATCAAGCTATCATTGCGTAACTGGCAGCATCCCTTGACGGAATCATGTCGCCTTCATAATCCCTGGTTCCCAGGACCCGCTTCAAGAAGCACCCACGGTGGCTCTTTCTTTTGCCCGCATTTCTCCACCTGTTTTGCGCTACATGTGCACCTGCAGCCTCTTTTGCGGATGGGGGACCTAAGAACAAGGCGAAGCAACAATGGAGCCTTTCAAAAGATCTGTGTGCATGCAGTACCTTCCTGAGGTGTGTAGAGGAATGAGCAGACATAGGAGCGGATCCTCGACAGCAGGCTTGGCTTGGCTCTGCTGATGCTAGAGGGACAGAAAGAAAGTTTGGCTCAGGCAGACAAAAAGAGGCACACACACAAACATGCCAAGACATGAAGACAGGGCCAGGGGACCCTTTTCAGGCTGAGAAGAAGAGTTTGGATTTGATACCCCGCTTTCTCACTACCCGAAGGAGTCTCAAAGCAGCTAACATTCTCCTTTCCCTTCTTATTCATCTCCAGATTTTGGGATGCGGTTTTGCTGAATGAGAGGCAGGCTGGGTGTGTGAGGTTTTACCTTTTATTTGGCGTCCTTTTTGCCAGGATATTCTTCAGATAGTCTTCGTAATAGCCACTCCCAGGCAGCTTAAAACAGACACAAAAGACAGATTATTCCGCATGAATTTTTGGTGCAAGGTCGCATCTTCCCCCCCGGATGTGCTCTAATGCCACTTCAATTGGCATAGCTCTCCCCCTGAAGAATCCTGGGAACTATAGTTTATAAAGGGTGTTCACCCAACAGAGCTACAGTTCCCAGCACCCATGACTGTTTTAGTAGGACTAGAGTGTTGTAAATGTATTGTGTGAATGTGACCACATCTCCAGATTAGGCCATGCTCTCTTAGCTGTGATTCCTGCTTTTTTCGGGGTCCCTTCCAACTCTACAGTTCTACGGTTCTTAACAGACAGCATTTGAAATATAGGGGGAAAGTAGGAACCTTGCTGCGTACTTAAAGGATTTGGGGTACAGCTTCATAGCACAAATTTGCTAATTTATATGTATGGAAGTTCCAGAGAAAATTCAGGATAGGGGGTGGGGAACATTTGCAGAAGCATCTGCATTTCACAGCATGCCCAGCCCACCACATAAACTATGTATTCTTCCTTTTTTTAAGTGTGTGTGTGTGTGTGTGTGTGTGTGTGTGTGTGTGTGTTTAGGGAAAAGGGGAAGGGATCTGGGGCTCAGCTTAGCACAGAAGACCCAGGCTGGCACAATTGCCATTTACTAAGCCAAATTCAGCTCGCCAGCCAGGCAGGGTCATAGCTGTCAACTTTCAGATTTGAAAATAAGGGATTTTTTCAAACTTTCGGATTTGAAAATAAGGGATGCCGCGAGGGCGGTGCAATGGCACCAGGTAGCCTTGCCACCCTGCGCTCCAGAGGCTGCGCGCGAACGGGTGAGCGAAAGAGTGAGCACGTAGACTGCAGGCAGGCTGTCTGTCTGGTTGGGCATGAGGGTCTGGCTGCACAAGGCATGCAAGCTCCGCCCCCAGTCGGTCTCAGACTCCTTATTGGCAGCCGAGCAACGCAACTGAGGAGCCTCCCTGGCCGGCAGGGAGGGAGAGGAGCTGCTTCCTTTGAAATCTGGGAAATTTAAGGGATATCAACAATCCAGGATAGCGGCGGGAAACGGCATTGGAATAAGGGAGTTTCACGCAAAAAAGGGAGGGTTGACAGCTATGGGCAGGGTGGTCTTGAAAGCCAGACCACACCAAAGCAGGGGCTACAAAACACACCTCTAGTTTGGCAGTTGCTCCGCAGGGCTGTGAAATGGAATGAAAATGCTCGCCCATTCAGAGTAATGGCAGAAAGCATTGCCCTCACTCTGATTTGGCTTTTAAGCCATTGTTGCGTAACTGGGCCTTGGACACACCCCACTTCCGCCCCAAAATGCCCCTGTTGAAAAGGTCTCAATCAATCCATCGGTTCGACTCAATTTTCACATAGCTAAAGGGGCTGTTGCAAAAATGTAAGAGGCCGCTTTGCACATTAAAAGAATATTAGGTGCACACCTGTAAAAGCCCATTAATTATGAACATGACAAACATGTGCAGTTTTGCAATTTGCAAAATGAATAGTTAATTAGTTGGAAAATGAATTAACTGACAGCTCCAATAACATCCTTCTGGATCGTCTAGAGGGGCTGGGAGCTGGGGGCACTGTTATATGAAGCCGCTGGGAGAGATCATCAGGGGTTTGGGCTGGGTGTCCATCAATATGCGGATGATACCCAGCTCTACCTCTCTTTTAAATCAGAACCAGTGAAGGCAGTGAAGGTCCTGTGTGAGTGCCTGGAGGCGGTTGGAGGACGGATGGTGGCTAACAGATTAAGGTTGAATCCTGATAAGACAGAAGTACTGTTTTGGGGGGACAGGGGGCGGGCGGGTGTGGGGGACTCCCTGGTCCTGAATGGGGTAACTGTGCCCCTGAAGGACCAGGTGCACAGCCTGGGAGTCATTTTGGACTCACAGCTGTCCATGGAGGTGCAGGTTAATTCTGTATCCAGGGCAGCTGTCTACCAGCTCCATCTGGTACGCAGGCTGAGACCCTACCTGCCCGCAGACTGTCTCGCCAGAGTGGTGCATGCTCTGGTTATCTCCTGCTTGGACTACTGCAATGCGCTTTACGCACCTTTGAAGGTGACCCGGAAACTGCAATTAATCCAGAATGCAGCAGCTAGACTGGTGACTGGGAGTGGCTGCTGGGACCACATAACACCGGTCCTGAGAGATCTACATTGGCTCCCAGTACGTTTCCGAGCACAATTCAAAGTGTTGGTGCTGACCTTTAAAGCCCTAAACGGCCTCGGTCCTGTATACCTGAAGGAGCGTCTCCACCCCCACCGTTCAGCCCGGACACTGAGATCCAGCGCCGAGGGCCTTCTGGCGGTTCCCTCATTGCGAGAAGCAAAGCTACAGGGAACCAGGCAGAGGGCCTTCTCGGTAGTGGCGCCCGCCCTGTGGAACGCCCTTCCAGAAGAGGTCAAGGAAATAAGCAGCTATCCTATCTTTAAAAGACATCTGAAGGCAGCCCTGTTTAGGGTCCTAAATAATAATAATAATAACAACAACAACACCACCAACAAATTATTATTATTATTATTATTATTATTATTATTATTATTATTAACACCCATGCTGCACATTCTAGTTAGGTACTTGGCCATCATCAGCTCAAGTGCTCCTTAAGTTTATAGCAGGCCTGGTATAGGAAACTGGCACCCTTCGACAGCTGCGGGGGCATCCAGCTTTCTCTGCCCTGATGCCTGCCCTGGGCTCCTGGCTGTGGGCACACCCAGTGGTTGCAGGAGCAAGCAACCCTATAGGTAAAGGTAAAGGTACGCCTGACCATTAGGTCCAGTCGTGTCCGACTCTGGGGTTGCGGCGCTCATCTCGCTTTAATGGCCAAGGGAGCCGGCGTACAGCTTCCGGGTCATGTGGCCAGCATGACTAAGCCGCTTCTGGCGAACCAGAGCAGCGCACGGAAACGCCGTTTACCTTCCCGCCAGAGCGGTTCCTATTTATCTACTTGCACTTTGACGTGCTTTCGAACTGCTAGGTGGGCAGGAGCTGGGACCGAGCAACGGGAGCTCACCCCGTTGCGGGGATTCGAACCGCCAACCTTCTGATCAGCAAGTCCTAGGCTCTGTGGTTTAACCCACAGCGCCACCTGGGTCCCCCGCAATGCCCCAGGGCCAGCGCTGCATTGTGGGAATTGTGGAAAATCAAAGTGGCCATTTCCTCCATCAGGAAGTCAGTCTGAGCTTGAGCCATGGACTAACGTGACAAGCCCTTGAGATGCTACTGGCCGTTTTGGGCCAGAGAGAAAATGCAAGCCATTCATCCAAGAGATATGGCAGACACCACCTGGGAAATCAGTGCAAGGAGGACGAGATGAAGAATAAATTAAAAAGAAAAGGGGGCTGGGGCAGAGACCACGCAGGATTCTCCAATTATTCCCTTGAGGACCAGAAAATATGGCCTCCAGGGAACGTGGTTCAAGTAAAAAGGATCTTTGAATTAAAGGAGAAGACCACCAATTGTACAGGAAGATTCATGGGCTGTCTGGCCAGATGTCTCTAGTGCTGAAGAGGAAATGTTTTAGGTAGGCTTGCCCTTCAACTGCAACGTGGCAAATGTGCTTTGATTGGGGATAATATGGTAGGAGCTGCATCTTTCCAAAAGGGCAAAACAAGTCAGAGATGCTGCTGAGAGAGAAAACAGGATGAAGCACAGCCAAATGGCTCAGAGCCGACCTTCTGATCAGCAAGCCCTAGGCTCTGTGGTTTAGACCACAGCGCCACCCGCGTCCCGTTTCTAAAAAGAAGTACCTAAAAAGGCCAGCTCCAAAAGAAGGGCAGGGGTTTCTTCTGCAATTAGAGCACTGGTCCTCAGTCATCAGGACACAAGAATTGGACCGCTGGATCAGGCCAGTGGCCCATCTAGTCCAAAATCCTGGTCAACTAGGTGACCAAAGGGAAACCAGCACAGCGCCACCTGGTTCCCTAGCATTCCAGACAGGATTCTTTCCTGGCCCCGCATGGAAATGCTGGGGATTGAACGCGGGATCTTCTGCATGCAAACCATGTTCTCTGAATTCGGGGCCGCTCCAACAATGCTACCATCTGTGCTGATTAATCTGCGATGTCTCATTCACACATTCAAGTCACTATCTGACGCTACAGTCAGTGGGCAAGGACTGTGAGCTGCAAACTGGCACCACGGTACGTTGGCAAGGCAGTGATTCAGGAAGAGACTCATAGAGAATCTTCCTGCAGGAAGCAAAACCATATTGTGAAAAGCTACCCACCAACATGCAGGCTGTGATATGTAGCAAAGCCACCCGTGATATATTTATTTATTGCATTTATATTAGATCTATCTTGAGCGAAGCTCTGTTGATGACCTTTCTCTTTGCCACTGACAGTCAGGGTATGTTCTTGCTTGTGCCAACCCGAAAAGACCCAGCGAAGGGATACTGCACCTTCAAACAGTTTCCGCAACATCCTTCTTATATTTTTAAGAAGCACCCGACTTCTGCAACCTATTTAAAATGCCTTGCATAATTCCCATATGGCTCGCCAGCCTTTGTGATCGCAGTTGCGGAGGTGCTAATTATCGTGGCGAGAGGAGGGTGCCAGAGTGGGCCTGTCACTAAAACAGGGTTGTTGCAGGATCCCAGCTGGAGATCTGCACAAACATCTGAAGTGGAATAATAATAATAATAATAATAATAATAATAATAATAATAATTTATTATTTGTACCCCGCCCATCTGGCCGGGCCTCCCCAGCCACTCTGGGCGGCCTCCAACAAACATAAAGATACATTAAAATATCACAGATTAAAAACATCCCTGAACAGGGCTGCCTTCAGGTGTTTTCTAAAGGTCATGTGGTTGTTTATTGCTTTAACCTCTGATGGGAGGGCGTTCCACAGGGTGGGTGCCACCACCGAGAAGGCCCTCTGCCTGGTTCCCTGTAGCTTCGCTTCTCGCAGCGAGGGAACCGCCAGAAGGCCCTCGGCGCTGGATCTCAGAAGGAACGTTCTGTTCGCCGTGAGAGACAGCCGACTCCTTATCCCAAAATTGTGGATTGGGCTAAACCCTAAAATCCAAGTGCAGATTTGGGCTTCTATCGATTATTTATTTATTTTTAAATAGAGCTTTCTTTCTTAAAATAAAGACCTCTGTGCCAGTCGTTTGGATTATGATTCTGTTGCCAAACACTCACTCTCCTCCACTGTAAGGCTCTGAATAGGAAACATTCAGAAACTCAAATCTTCTTGAGCTAAGTGGTTTAGATTTCAGGGAAAAAAAGCAGATTATTGCCCCCCCCAAGAGCCAAATTGTCTTTCCCACACACCCTGTAAGCTGAGGGCACCTCAATTAGAGTTGGCCTTGGGAAGGGAATCACAGGATTGTGGAATCAGAAGGGACCCCAAGGCTCATGGAGGAATCACAGCGAAAGCACTCCTGACAGATGGTCATCCGACCTCTGCTTAAAAACCTCCAAGGAAGGAGAGCCCACCACCTTCTGAGGAATGAGTGAATATGTTCCATTGTCAAACAGCTCTTATTGCCAGGAAGTTCTTCCTAAGCTTTAGTCGGAACCCCCTTCCTTGCAATTGGAATCCACTGGTTTGGGTTCTGCCCTCCAGAGCAGCAGAAAACCAGCTTGCTCCATCCTCCATGTGACAGCCTTTTAGATATTTGAAGATGACAGGAGAGTCATCTTCAGAAGATAGTCCTCTGAGTCTCCTCTTTTCCAGGTCGAACATCCCCAACTCCCTCTATTGTTCCTCATAAGGCTTGGTCATCTTGGTTGCCCTCCTCTGCACACATTCCAGCATGTCAACATCCTTCTTAAACTGTGGTGGTCAGAACTGGACACAGGACGCCAGGTGAGGTCTGACCAAGGCAGAATAGAATGGGACTATTATTATTATTAAATTAGATTTGTATATTGCCCTTCATCTGTAGATCTCAGAGCAGTTCACAGCATAAAAATACAAGATAAAAACCGAGAACTGCATTAGCTTCACACTGTTGCAGGACAACAGCTTTCTCATAGTTCCTAAGGCAGTGGTGGCGAACCTTGGCACTCCAGATGTTTTGGGACTACAACTCCCATCATCCCTGACCACTGGTCCTGTTAGCTAGGGATGATGGGAGTTGTAGTTCCAAAACATCTGGAGTGCCTAGGTTCACCACCACTGCCCTAAGGCTTAGTCAACAGCATCTGGATGGCCACAAGGTTTTCCCCACTCCTGAGCTAAGAACTTAGAAAGCTGTTTGTTCCCAGGGCAGACAATTCCTCCATTTTGTGGTGTCAGCTTAATCTATTGCCTATCAAGTACAGTGGTACCTCGACTTACGAGTAACTCGACTTACGTTGTTTTCGAGTTACGAGTGACTTCCGGTAAAACAAAATGGCCACCGCATCCGAATTTTTTCGACTTACGAAAAGACGTCACAGCAGCTTTTAATAGGATTTTTTCGACTTACGAATTTTTGACCCAGATTTTTCGACTTACGAATTCCCCCCCCCCATGCATTCCTATGGGGATTCGACTTACGAATTTTTTCGACTTACGAAAATTGCGTCGGAACGCATTATCGCCATAAGTCGAGGTACCACTGTAATTACAAGGGCACAGCTCATTCCTCCCCACCAAAAGAAACTCTGCACCGCTAGCTCTTCATGGAGCGGAGAGGTGTGTGGAAATGAAACACTTGTTATTTTTAAATGCACACAGGCACCTTGGCATTTCAGGAACTGCCAAGTGGGTCAGGTTCCATTTCTGCCGTTTCTGTCGGGCACCTACAATTTGCGCTCACTCCAAAAATATGCATCACATGTTGACAATGCCTCACATAATTTGCACCTGTTTCGTAATGGAAACAGTTGGGAGTCGGAAGAATGAAGAGATACCTACGATAGAAGAATGGCAAATGAAAATGATGGACTTCATGGAGCTTGTCGAACTGACTGGGAGGATACGTGACCAGAAGGAGGAGACGGTGGAAGAAGACTGGAAGAATTTTAGAATTTATTTAAAGAAGTATTGTAATATTTAAAAAAAAATTAGGAACGTATTGGAAGTGCTAAATAAGCTCAGAATAAAAAGAAATGGTCAGTAGAATAGAAATGTTTATAATTAAGTGATATATAAGAACTATGTTGAATGACTTTATTGTAAGGAGGTATATTTTGTGA